>OZ024831.1:63006273-63074851 GCA_964016985.1 Anodontia alba
ACTGGGGCGTCCAACTGATATTGGCTTACAGTTGGGCAAGGCCTGCTATCCTTGTAGTGGGTAAGGGTAGAGGGGGAATGTTTTTATTTCTTCTGTTTCTTCACTTTCATTCCTGTTCCTCTTTCTTCCCTGTCCCTCTCTTTCATCTCCTCTACTCTCTTCTACCTCTTTTCTCCCTTTCTCTGGGAGACGACACAAAATGACCCTCAAGGGTTGACGTGTCGTTAAACCCCAACACAATAACAATAACAAAAGTGCCGTCAGGGCTTACTCAGTGCACGGGGGTGGGGGGTGGGGGGAGGGGGCGGGGATGTACAAAAATAATACCCTTCCATAAGTAATGCTTGCGGATATTTGATAAACCCGATAGATTTCTGCCATTGTTTTATTGTAAGGGAGATAACTTTTGTGTCTTCCTGTTTGCTTTTCCTGCACCTTCTAAAAAGGGTTCTACTCTGAAAGGAAAACAATGCTCGCAAAATGAACAAAATATTTCCTTTAAAAGCAGACCCCTCTTCTAAAGGGATGAAAACATTTTGCCAGAGTTTCCTCCCTTAAAAGTGTAACTATTTTCTCTAATAATTTTGTATTATCTGACGACTATTATCGTTCTTTTTTTTTTTTTTTTTTTGTATTTTTGTGTGTGTGTTTTGTTTTTGTTTCTTTTTTTATTGTTGTTGTTGTTGGCAACACACTCTATATAATCGGATTGTGTTCTTCGTTAGTAGTACACGCATTTTTCCGGACGTCAGGGCATCTAGACAGCAGAATTCATTATCGAGTCGGGTGTTGACATTTCAGTTTGTGTTCTCCAGAATGTTCGTTTGTTATTGCTGTTAGGGAAGTATTGTTTGCTGATGGTCATTTATTTAGTTGTTTAAAGCAAAGTTGAAAAGTTTACTTACCACCTTCATAACTCAACACGTGCTGATGTATTTAGAAAGCAGGGTATATGAGTCGCAACGTCAAAACACGTACCTGCACACATGTGCGGCCAGTGAAGACTCAAATCAGCCTGCGCATCCGCGCAGTCTGATCTGAGTCTCCATTATCTGCATGAAGAAACTTTGCATCGTTGGCTATCCAAAATGCCTAGTAAAGATTCTGATCAGACCGTGAATTCATGGGTGCACATGTCCGAGTGTACGTTTCTGGACGTTCCGGCTCATATAGCCGGGCGTCTATGTGGTTATATGGTAATGCATTGGCGTTCTCAAGTTTCCGTAACTCTTTCGCTGCCAAATTTCAGACGACATTTGTCGTCGGTTTTTTATTTGTTTGTTTTTTTCAAACTTTTGCTTTGAAAGAAGTTTATATGTTAAGTTGAAAGACTTAAGGTTTTTTTTTTTTCAAACTATTGCTTGGAAAGCAGTTTATATATTAAGTTGAAAGATTGAACGTCAAACAGTTCATGATGAGCCATCTCATCTGGATCTATGCTATTTGCAAAAGCCTATTATTAGCGCCTATGACAGTGAAAGAGTTAAAGAGACTGGATTCACTTGGTGAATTTTTCGCCATTTCTACCAAGAGAGACAGATTTTGTCATGTTCTGTTTTCTTAACAGCACGACATGCACCTCCCAAAGAGGGTTCTTCTATAAAAGGAAAGAAGTTGCTCCAATTGGGAGTAATTTCTTTCCTTTTTAGTAGACTCTTTTTCATAAGAGGACAAAATCTATTTAAACATAGTTACAGCCCTTGAAAGTGTACCAATTACCCTTAAGCGTAGCAGATGTACTGGGTTTATATTTCAATCTAGTATTGATATCTGTTTCTGGCATCTTGGAAAATCGTTAGCCGATGAAGCCGGTGTTAGGGGACATAAACAGGCCTGCACACCACAGTGAGGGTCTCAATGAAAGCGAGACTCCGATGTCTGTCCTTTTATATATTTTTTGTTTCCAAGGGCAAACGTTATTGAGTTTCTTTGGAGACAATAGTTGGTTTTTGGCAATCAAATTCAGCCATGTATTCAATAGGACTCGACAACAAACTAAAACTCAGATAAAACGATAACCCAATAAAAGCTACGGTGAGCCTGACCACAGTCGAGTATGGTCAGGCAGTAACCTGCTAGAAAAGGAAAGTTCCGTTATTGATTATACGTCCCATTTTACCGTCGTGCAACTACAAATGAGTCGAGACACAGCATTTCCTAAAGAACTGCATGTGCGCGTAGCGCACACTCGTAGTCTGGTCAGAGTCTTCGCTGTCCGCTTGAAAACGGTTTGGATCCTTGGATACACACAGAGTGCTCTGCGAAGACTAACAATAAAAAGCGAGACTAACACCGCGACTACCGTCATAGAATGGTCAGTGGAATAAACCACCAGGTGCGGGGGTGGGGGGTAGGTTAAAGCACTTTTTAGCCTACTAACTTCACCTTGGGTCCCGATGCCACTCTAAATCACAACTTGTAAAACAGACAGCAAAATGGGCAGTTGTTGAAGGTGACCAAAATGCTAGCATCATAACCCAACTAGTGAAATAGAAAGCAAAGTGGGCAGCTATTGTAGACGGTGACCACAATGCTAGCATCACAACACATATAGAAAAAAAAACAGAAAGCAGTGCGGGAACCACAAATCTAGAAAGAGCTACAAAAAGTAAGAACAATACTAGGACCACCGCCTTCGAACGGTCAGTAGAATCAAGCCCCCGTCCGTACTTCATCGTAACGCTGAGAAGTCAGTTGGTATGTTTTCATGTTGTTCCAATGATAAATAAGGGACGCGTTGCAAACAATTATATATAGCTAGAACTGTATCAGGATTAAGAGTGAGGTATGAGCGCTCGAAAACCCAAGTATAAGCCTCATTCTCACTCTCAACAACTTATTAACAAATTAACGTTCAGTTACAGTTCCTCTTCGTTCTGTTCTGTTTTTGATACTGATTTTTTTGTTGCTTTTTTTTTTACTGATTTGTTTTTTGTTGTTGTTGTTTGTTTTGTTTTTTTTTTGTTGTTTTTTGTGTGTGTTGTTGTTATTTTTTTTTTATTTGTTTGATGTTGTTGTTTATTTTTTTTATTTTTTTTATTTATTTTTGTTTTTGTTTTGTTTTTCTTTTTTTACCTTTTCGTTTTGTGATATTGTTTTGTTTTTGTTTTTTTACCTTTTTGGGTACGTTATTTATAATCGAGCCATTGTATATAAACGGTAAAATTTCCTTAACGGATGTCCACGTGATTATCATTGACAAAAGTAACCAAACCGCGCGTTAGACGAAATCCTGGTAACGGTTATTTTTAGCTGCCCTATTCTTGTCGCTGTGACGTCAGAATGCAATGTAAAGAGGTTATCTACGTTGGCAAACAGTGCAGCCCCAGATCAAATGCCGCAGAATGCGACTTCTGATCAGGGTCTGTACTGTGTGCTTAAATAACTGGAAGTTAGGGATTAAATGAAACAGTTTTAAGTCCCCGGTCAGGACCCTTTTCCCAGCTTACACTCAGAGACAATCGACCTACCAATGCTGGCAGTGCTTTGCTATCTAACCTTATTCGGTGCACTGGGAGGGATGTGTGTTCTGTGGCTGTGACCTATCTACATACTTTTAGTTTCAGTGGAGCTGTCGGTAACAAGGATAAGGTGGGGGCGGGGTGAAAGAGGTTACAAATTCCACAACAACACCCTAAACAATTAACAAAATACTACCCTTCTATCAATAAAGCTTACGGATATTTGGTAAACCTGAAAGATTTCTGCCATTGTTTTATTGTAAGGGAGATAACTTTTTTGTCTTTCTGTGTGCTTTTCCTGCACCTTCTAAAATGGGTTCTACTCTAAAAGGAAAACAATGCTCGCAAAATGAACAAAATATTTCCTTTAAAAGCAGACCGCTCCTCTAAAGGAATGAAAACGTTTTGCCAGAGGTTTCCTTCCTTAAATGTGCAACTATTTTCTTTAACAATTTTGCATTAACTGACGACTATAATCGTTCTTTGTTCCTTTGTTGTTTTTGTTGTTGTTGTTGTTGTTGTTGTTGTTGGCAAACACACTCTATAATCGGATTGTGTTCTTCGTTAGTAGTACACGACTCTTCCCGGAACTCAGGGCATCTAGTGAGCAGAATTCATTATCGAGTCGGGTGTTCACATTTCAGTTTGTGTTCTCCAGAATGTTCGTTTGTTAATGCCGTTAGGGTTACATTGTTTGCTGAGGATCATTTATTTAGTGGGTTTAAAGAAAAGTTGAAAATTTAATTACCACCTTCATAACTCAACACGTGCTGATGTATTTAGAAATCAGGATATATGAGTCGCAAAGTCAAAAAACGTAACTGCAGATATGTGCAGCCAGCGAAGACTCAAATCAGCCTGCGCATCCGCGCAGTCTGATCTGAGTCTTCATTGTCTGCATGAAGAAACTTTGCATCCTTGGCTATCCAAAATGGCTAGGAAAGATTCTGATAAGACCGTGAATACATTGGGTGCACATGTCTGATGGTACGGTTTTGGAGGTTTCGGCTCAGATAGCCGGACACCTATGTGGTTAAATGGTAATACACTGGCGTTCTCAAGTTTCCGTAAGTGCTTTAACTCTTTCGCTGCCAAATTTCAGGCTGTTTTTTTTTTTTTTTTTTTTTTTTTTTTTTTTGTTTAACTATTGCTTGGAAGGAAGTTTATATGTTAAGTTGAAAGACTGAACGTCAAACAGCGTAGATCCAGATGAGACGGCTCAGTATGTGCCGTCTCATCTGGATCTATGCTGTTTGCAAAAGCCTATTATTAGCGCCTATGGCAGTGAAAGAGTTAAAGAGACTGGATACACTTGGTGGATATTTCGCCATTTCCACCAAAAAATATAGTTTTTGTAATGTTCTGTTTTCTTAACAGCACGACAAGCACCTCTCAAAGAGAGGTCTACTATAAAAGAATATAATTTGCTCCGAATAGGAGTAATTTCGTTCCTTTTTCGTAGACTTCTTTTCATAAGGGAACAAAATCGCTTTAAACATAGTCACAGCCCTTGAAAGTGTGCCAATTATCCTTAAACATAGCAGACTTACTGGGTTGTTTTTTTTTGTCAGTGGTTTTTTTTTTTTTTTTTTTTTTTTTTTGTTTTGTTTTTTTCAATCTATATAGTATGCATATCTGTTTCTTGCAGCTTGGAAAATCGCTATCCGATGAGGCCGGTGTTAGGGGGGCATAAACAGGCCTGCACACCACAGTGAGGGTCTCAATGAAAACGAGATTCCGATTTCTGTCCTTTTATGTATTCTTTGTTTCAAAGGGCGAACGATATAGAGTTTCTTTGGAGACAATAAGTGGAAGAGTACATAAACAACTATGGACAAAGACACGCCACAACGAAATGCATCGCAGTCAGCTTCTTCTTCCCTGTCACACCAGGGCCGCATTCTCACGGTGATCCCACGGCGACCAAGAAAAATGCAGAACGCCGAGGTGCGCGCAGTACGATCACAAGCATGGCTTCAGCAACGCAGTGGCATCATCGCCAGTAGACGCGTTGGGATCGCATAGAACGCCGAGCGACGGCGAGCATTTTGAGCATGCACAAAACAATCGCCGTCGCTCGGCGTTCTGATAAGAGCGCAGTGGGGTCGCCGTAAGGCCGCCATAGCAGCGCAGTAGGGTCTCCTACAACGCCTCAGGAGGTCCGGGGCGCGCACAGAGGTCGCTGTGCGAACCCTGTGGTTGTCGTTGGCGTTTGCATGGAGATTGTACGGCGTTTTCTGAGAGTCTCTAGCGCGCTTATACGGCGCGTCTACAGTGCTTATAAGGAGTGTTATTTATTTTACTGCGCTCTTACAACGACTGTACGGAGCTGTCATGGCAATCAGTGCGCTCCCATGGAGGACATGGTTTCAACTGTTCGAGAAAAAATATACAACTGATGAAGATTTGTGTATACACTTCGCTATGCAGTGCACAAAAACGACCTCAACACGCCGTCAGCACAATGTGAGCGCCGTGAAAGCTCAGTGCACGCAGTGTGAGCGTCGTGAAAGCGCAGTGCACGCAGTGGAAGCTCCGCGAGAGCACAGACAACCGCAAACATGCTCCGCAGAAACGTGATAGAATGTCATGTGAGTAATGCCTTGGTCGCTGTTAGGAAGCCGTGACCGGTCCATTTTCTCGAAAAATATCAGATTTTTCTTGGGATCTGCTCTGGAAAATTAAACAACGCCGTGCAAACGCAGTGGAAACGCGGCATAGTGTGACAGGGTTTTAACGAGGTGGTCACACTGGCATACAGGACCCACCAAACAAAAAAATATAGGGATCAAACATGGGAGGCCGCGGTTTTCAACACCTCCCAAGGGACCTGGCGGATGTTATTGCATTGAAAAACCATGTTCGATCGCTATTATTGCATAAAAGACTGAAAACATTTGCTACATTTTGCGATATTTCTTGCACTATTTTGTTTCGCCTTTTCACCGATGTCTCACGAACGTAATTTCCACGGACTATGCTCGTTCTAGGGCCAGGCAGTTCACATCTCGTAACGGCAGCAAATCTGTGGCCCCGGTACGATCATATTGAAAGTTGCGTAGCCGTGCATTAACAGCGCGTGAATTGTCTTGTTATTACACGGCTTTTCTCCGGTTAATGCACGGCTGTTAATAATGTGCGACACTGCTTTTATGCAATAATAAGACAATAAACAAGACAATACATAAACAGTCCCACAATAAGCCGCCACAAAAGTCCCACAAAGAACAATGTTTGTTCATAAACAACAATGTAACGTGCACCACTGCTCAAGCATCCTGACCCAAGGTTGAGCAATATCCCCTTGTTCTAAGTTGTTTGTTTTTTTCTTTTGTTTTTGTTTTTCTTTCTTTCATTTTTTTTAACTTAAGCATTACTGTTCAAGCCCAGCTGGCCGAAACATTTTGTGTCTGCAGTTTGATCAGAGTCTACCCAGAGCACTCTGTTGATAGCCAAGGATCGAAAGCGTCTTCAGGCGGACAGCGTAGACTCTTATTAACTTGCACGCATGCGCAGGCTGAACTGTCTTTGCTGCGCTCACATGCAATTATGTAAGAAAGGATGTGTCCCGGCTCATATTTTAAACTTCTGAATTCTTTAAACTCCTGACTCTAAATTGTTTCCTTAATAGATCATCAGAAAGACAGCAAAACAGTGACTCAGTTTTATTTAGTTTGTTCATGAACAGTTATGGAATTGGCACGCCTCCTAGCACCGGCTTGGTGATATTTGATTTTCGAATTCTAACAAATTGCTTCAATGGTCGCAAATGACAAGAGAGTATAAACTACATTATGATAAATGCGCATGTTCACTGTCCGGTCGAGCAAGCACCAATCATTTCTGCTTTAACTCTAAACGTGCCATCCTGAACTGTTGTTGCAGTCGACAGTCTACCGTGTTTACCGTAAATACTGGAGAACCCTCAATTCTTATTAGTGTCGTCTGCTTTGTTTTTTTTGTTTGTTTTTTTTTTTTTTTTGGGTGGGGGGGGGGAGGTGTTTGTGTTTGTGTTTTTTTGTTGTTTTTTGTTTGTTTTTTTGTTGTTTTTGTTTTTTGTTTTTTGTTGTTGTTTGTTTTTGTTTTTTTTTTTTTTTTTTTGTTTTTTTTTTTTTTGTGTGTGTGTTTTTTTTTTTTTTTTTGTTTTTTTTTTTTTTTGTTGTTGTTTTTGTTGTTGTTGTTGTTGTTGTTTTCACAAACTATCGATTGAGAAGAAGTTTATATGTTAAGTTGAGACTGAATGTCAAACACCGTAGATCCTGATGAGACGCTTATTCTGAGCATTAACAGCACGTGAATTGTCTTGTTAAAACACGGCTTTTCTCCGGTTAATGCACGGCTGTTAATAACGTGCGACACTGCTTTTTATGCAATAATAAGACAATAAACAGGACAATACATAAACAGTCCCATAATAAGCCGCCACAAAAGTCCCATAAAGAACAAAGTTCATAAACAACAATGTAACGTGCACAACTGCTCAAGCATCCTGACCCAAGGTTGAGCATTATTCGCTTGTTCTAAGTTTTATTTTTAGTTTGTTTTTTTCTTTAGTTTTTGGTTTTGTTTTTCTTTCTTTCTTTTTATCTTTTTTTTTTTTTTTACATACACTGTTAGATATACCTTATAACGTTTTGTTTGTTTGTTTTTTGTTGTTGTTTTTTTGTTGTTGTTGTTGTTTTTGTTGTTGTTGTTGTTGTTTTTTTGTTGTTTTTGTTGTTGTTGTTGTTTTTGGGGGTTTTTTTGGGTTTTTTTTTTTTGGTTTTTTTTTGTTTTTTTTTTTTTGTTTTGTTTTTTCACAAACTATCGAAAGTTTATATGAAAAGTTGAGACTGAATGTCTAACAGCGTAGATCCTGATGAGTCTGAGCCGTCTCTTCTGGATCTACGCTGTTTGCAAATTCCTATTACTATCACCTGTGACAGTGAATGAGTTAAAATGAACAAGTCTTTTTCACTTCTTGTTGATGTATCTAAATGCTTGTCGATTCTAAAAGGAATAGCTTCTAAAAAGAATTGCAGGATTTATATGTTATAGGATGAGTAGCGTCTGATTGATCTACATCCTTTGGTCAGGTATATCTGTTCCGATACTTAGGGATATTTTTAAGTCATTTCCCAGGGAATATAAGGCTTAGTATAACAGTATAACATTGAACTCGCTAGCTTTAGAAAGATAAATACGGAGTTTGCTTTTAATTATCTTTCAGTGAAAATAAGGCTCGGTAGTTCATATGACTCTTCAGCTACAATGTATAGAAAAACATACAGTTGACCCTCGTTATCTCGACCTCGCTTATCTCGAATAACCGCTTATCTCGAAGTGAAAATATTGTCCCTGCCTAGACATGAAAATCTAAATCTAACAACAAGTGAAAAACATTGTGGAAAAGAGAAGAAATTGCTAACGAGCAATTTCTCCACTTTTCCACAATATTTTCTATACATCTCTAGCTTCAGGAGTCCAATTACATATATATTTGTTAAATGTGGTTAATCTAATTAGTTTTTCCTCAGTTCTGCAAATCTGATATGTCGAGGTACGGATATCTCGAAGTATTTCAGAGAGTCCCTTGGAATTCGAGATAACAAGAGTCGACTGTATTACAAAAGTTTCAGCAAACCTGAATGGCGCTTTAAGGAAACTGGATACTCATAGTTAATTTTCGACATTCTGTACAAGGGAAACAAGCCGGCCTTAGTTGCTCAGTTGGATGCGCGTCCGACTGGAGACCAGGAGGTCGCGGGTTCGACCCTCGCCGAGGTTGGCAACATTCTTTCGTGGAGATTGATCATGAAATATTTTCTGCGGTTATTCTCTCCCTTCCGCTGATTCAAGAAGGGCAGTTGTCAGTTTCTGGCGAAAGAATGTGCACAATACTGGTTAACTGCTTAGAGGACTAAGCCTGCCCAGTAAACGTGTGGTTAGGTAAACTGACCGCGCTCGACATGGCCCCATAGGGTTGACTGGGCCGTAAAATCTCAACACAAACAAACAAACAAGCGAAATAATGTTTACGACTGTTTGCTTTTCGACATACTCATCTGAAAACGAAAGTCTACGGTAAAAGGGGAAAAAATCACTCCTTTGGGAGCAAATTCTTCTTCTTTAGTGTAGACCCCTTTTCAGAATGCAGACAAAATATTTTGACTGAGTTACCTTCACTGATTGACTTCCGCTCGAATCGCGCCGGTCTCTTAATATAGCTTTGGATTTTTACATATGGGAGCGTGTTCGATTAGCTCACTTAAGATGTTTTATATATGCCGGGATCGTCGGTTTGTGACGATCCCGGCAAATATAAAAAATCTTATTATAAACTGTGTTATAAGTAGATTAATGTCTTTTTTTATTTTCATTTCTATCAAGAAATTTCATAAAGCTTAATAAAAGCAAATGTTAAACCCTTCGGTGCCAAATTTCAGACAACATTTGTCGTCTGCTTTTCAGTTTTAACCGCTTGAAAAGAAGTTTATACGTGAAGTTGAAAGACTGAATGTCAAACAGCATAGATCCAGATGTGACGGCTCATATGAGCCGTCTCATCTGGATATATGCTGTTTGCAAAAGCCTATTATTATCGCCTGTGGCAGTGAAGATTAAAGAATCACATTGTTGTTCGATTTTTACCTGTTACATTGAAAATTTATTAAACTTTAGTATACCCTTGTCCCGTATCTCTATGTAAACATGGACAAAATTTGCGCCGGTACCTAGACGTTTGCGTCTAAATATTTTGTCTTGTTATATATCAATTTCCCTGAAGTGTTAAGTATGGTACTGTTACAACACGCTTCACTTTGCCATCAGTGAAAAATTAATTGCTTAATGGACGAACGTGCAATCATAACAACAGAATCGGAAATCAGCTGATCTGTATCGAGCTTAAAAGCTTTAAAATACCGATTGTTTGAAAATAAATATGGAATCTCCGACTAAACGGACGTGATGTGTGATGCTGTGTGTGTTTATAGTCACGTTTTTATTGAGAGTTTCATTTCTTTAAATGCGAATATTCTTTAGATCGTAACAGACGCCGAACTACAAAGTGTATAACTTGGCAGAATATTGCGTTTGAGAATCAAAGGAGCTATCATGGGCGTGACGGGTAGATAGAAAAATCTGTCCCGAGAGTTACTGTCTATCTGCTATCACGAGCCTCGTGATATGCTGAGTGATGTCAGACTGTGATCCTGAGGGACGGATTTTTTTTATCTGTCCCTCACACCCTTGATAGATTCTTTTTCTTGCATACCTTTCGTTTCCGAAAGTAGGTTTTTGATAATGCAGTCACTTTAAATGCAGAAGTCCGCCATATTATGATGACAATACCGTGACGTTTTGTGACGTCATTACGTTCAATGACGTCAACCTTAAAGATGGCGTATCGTGATGTTCTACACAACCAATATATATCAAACACGTGAAAATTATAATAAAAGTAATAATACAGTATCGCTGTGCTCGTATGTGTAAACTAAAACTTGCGTTCAACCAGATACAATCTGCAACACGATTCTTACTAGAAAACTAAACTACGGTAATTATAAGAAGCTATAAAGACGATAACTATGGATGTCGACGCCGTGGTCCCAACAAGCCGCTCTCTCATAAACATGTTTGATTACATAGCTTTGTTAAGGATTGGTAGAGGACTGGTAGATAAGAATGTACTTTGCGTACACTTATTAGGTATGAGTGATATATGCATATCGTTTCATACGGGTAAAAACGTAGTTAAATTTGTTTGAAGATCATGTCGATTACAGACACTAATCAGGTAACTTATATTAAAGGAGTGAGAAGGTAAGTTGTTAGTGTATAATAACCAAACGTTCTTCTCTTATCGAGTTGTTTAGGTGAAACTTTCACTAACGATCACCTCTCAGCAATAGCCATAACACTTCTGTTTCCCAACAATAGTATATATTTTTCTCCTCTGCAACGGCCTCCTCTCTTCAGCAGCCACTTTTATCTCATCCCAAAGGTATTTTTATGGAGATGCACTGTATTTGTTGTACTGCAATTAAGTGGGTGAATGCTTCTTTTTGTTCAACAAGTTCAAAATGTGTTATCAATGACATTTGTTATTTTAAAAGGTACTTGAAAGAGCTGCACTCGAGTCATTGTCTTATGTGATAGATATGTCAGTTGCGTGACAGTTGTTTTTTAACCTTCAACTCTCTCTGGGCTAATTCAGCAGACGACAAACTGATGTATTTTTTCTTATTGTTCCCAGAAAACAGGATTTGATATCTCATGCTAATTGTCTGCATTGGAGACAACATGCATGCAATGTCAAATCCTGTTTCCTGTGAAAACAAGAATAGAAATTAAATGTTTTCTGCTGAATAATTCGCCCAGAATGCTAAGCTTTAACCTAATATTTTGATGGAAGAATGACTTGGACGTCGACATTCTGTTGAACACTAGCAATGGAGACAGCTTTCTTAAGATCTGTGTCGAACGAATTCCATTTCTTTATAGATGATAGCAGACAAGTGGTAGAGTAAGTTATTGTGAGACTGGAAGAGAAAAGTCTTAGGACTAAGAGTGAAGTTTGGTACCATGCAATCAAGATTTAAGCTCCAATCATCAGACCTATTGATTGTCCAAATGCTGGGTTACTGTTGTAGTTTCCTCTCGTTTGTTTGTTCTGTTCGCGATGAAATGCCGTGCATTTCTTTTGTGTTTGTGCTTTTTTTATGTCGTAAGAAATACATTCTTGTACACTTGTTGTTCATAGTCACACCGTACGAGATTGATTTTACTACGATTCGGCACTATTAAATTATTCGTAATATATCGTGATAGATCACCGTCGGAATAGTAACATTGTGACTGATTAAGCTTTAAGCAATAATAATTAAATCATTGTGAGATGTCGCCAGAAATACTTTTTATATTGGTCCCATATATCATACCCTTCAGAGGCTTTGCGAAAATGTCAAACTGCTAGATTTGTTTATTTTCCTTCATCCAATGCTTAGATAAATGTCTTCTTTAAAAAGGCCAGTTGCAATCGGGCTTTCAAAAATTATCAGGAAGATAACATTATGTGGTAGGTCCAATGGCATGTAACATTTTGGAAATTGACTTACTTACAGATAGTGAACATAAACAAGTATCTTATAATAATGGAAGATTTTGCTTCACATTTCTAATGCAGTTACAGTTTCTGTTGAAAACAATAGTCCATATGCCCAGTGGGGTCACAATGCTACCCCGCAGATACGTCTGGGAGTGATATCATTTTGTTCAGAGGACAATACTGGCTAGAAATCGAGATGTTAACATTCGATACTCAGGGATCATCTCACCATCTTGGAGCGTTTCCAAAACAATTGAAAAAACCTATATATATGGTCTTATCTCAGCTTATGATGATCTTATCTATCATACTGTTTGGTGTTAAATGATGAAATTTAAGAAAATAATACATAATTCTGACGTTTAAGGCTGTAATTTAGCCTTTTTGATGTCTTATCCATGATGGTAGCTATCTTGAAACGAAAGTCTCATTTATTTTCGCCAAAATTAGAATATTTTTTTATATTTGGTTGCAAGTTGAATTTATGGGGTTCAATCATAATGACAATGTGCTGAGTATATTTTGGCATTGAACCACGTGTACTTAGTATAGAAAAAAAAGCCTAAAGTATGGCTTCCAAGATGGCTGCCAGGTTGAAGCAAACACAGTCGAACCTCGATAGCTCGAAAACCGATTGCTCGTTTACCATGGCTAATTCGAACTCGTTTTTTAGTCCCTACGAAGTTCTTCCGATAGCTCAAGAAAACAAATATTTCGGGAAATTTTCTTATTTTATCGTAAAATTGGATGTTGTGTGTACTCTCAACATACAATTATTGTGTAGAAAATCGAAAAAAAATCCCTAAATTATCGCCATTTGCTTCCTGACTTGGCACCATAATTAACCCTCAGTGGCTCGAACCACCCATGTCTCGAACGATTTTCTATGGTCCCAAAGATGTTCGAGCCGTCGAAGTTCGACTGTATTCTATATTTTCGTCAAAATACCAATACGTACTATGTTAGACCTCCATGAGTGTCAATTTACCTAATCACACTTTTCCTGTGCAGGCTTAGCCCTCTATGCGGTTAACCAGTATTTGCGCGCATTCTTTCGCCAGAAATTGACAAGTGTCCGTCTTCAATCAGCGGAAGGGAAAGAATGACTGTACAAAATAGTTAAAGATCAATATCCACGAAAAAATGTTGCCGGATCCCGCGTGGATCGAACCCGCATACTCCTGATCACCAGTCGGACGCGCATCCAACTAAGCCTCCGAGGCTGGCCTGCCTCTAGGTACATTCTTGGCTGTATATGCTATAACATTTAAAACATATAACTTGAATCATATTTGACAGTTACCTTATCAGATTCTGTGATCGTCATCGAAATCATCTGTCTCGTCTACTGTAAGGTCAACGTTTTCATAATCGTGATTGTCGGATTCTTCATTGTCTGACACAACATTGTCATTAATCAGTATGTTCGGTAGACTGTATCCGTCATACCAAGGTGGCGTCACGTTGCCTTCCTCATGCATCACAGGGGTGTCAGCTCTTCTACAAATGGTCATCTAGTAGTTGGCTGTATGAATGTGTTTTAGAGATTTTCTACGCCCAGGAAGGCTTCAGAGGTCAACATTCCTGTTAGCGTTGATCTCCTCATCTTTCAATTCACATTTCTGTTTTATGAGAGTACAGTACCGCTTATCAACACTTGTTCATCTGCTCTTAACATATACTGCACGGGTGAATGTCTCCAATCTAGTAATAAGGTATTTTGATACGGTCCAGCTCTCACCGATTCTAGCAAGAACTTGCTAGAATCTTGGGTTCGTTTGCAGGAGCTTCACGGGCTTTACCTGTCCTACCCCTTTAAACGCACTTGTTGAATCACAGTGTGTGAATGCACGCAACGCCGTTAGAGCAGTGAAATGTTCCTTGGTGACTGGACTTCAAAACAACTATTTTCTTTTTGATCTTTGAAAAGAAATGAAAGATACAAAGCAATATGACTACAATAAGAAATCTAATCGTATTCATAGTTTTACAAGTATTTTTAAACATTTTAAATACACCTTTCTCTCAAAATCAAAGTCCGTGCAAGTAAAGGAGATAGAAAAAAGAAAAAAGAAAAGAAAACGTCAAGAAAACGGTAAGATTCGAACCGACAGGGTCAATATTTCATACGCTGGGGCGCAGTGGTGCAATGGTCAAGCGTCAGGTTCAAAGTCGAGAATTGGCCGATTCGACTCAAGCGAGCACCAGATGTTGTGTTTTTGCGTAAGACACTTTATCCACATTGCTAAGTATTCTACCCAGGAAGACCTGTGCTTATAAATAATCATCAAATGAGGCTGTCCCAGTTCGTGTCTATAGAAAGACAACTACTACTAACCCAGCTAGCATTCTTTATAAATTTATAGCGGGCCGTTATCGGCCCGTCAGGGTAGCTGACGGGCCGATAATGGTCCGCTATAGATTTATAAAGAATGCTTACTGGGAAGCTAGTGAGGCTTTATAAGCGTGTCAGTGATTACAAAGAATATCAGGGAGAGCTTTTTAAGTGGTGTTTACCTGTTTGTAAGAAAGGACTTGGTCTGATAATATAAACAATCAATGACGTCACTGTCAACTTATCCTCCAAGAATAGTATCGAGAATAATATTTATGTGAAGCGCAATGTCAGAGAATGTACCTTTGGACATGTGAGTCCAGTGAAGATTCTGATCAGCCTGCGCTTTCGCGCAGGCTGCTCAGAATCTTCACTGGGCGAATTTTGGATAGCCAAGGATGCAAAGTTTCTTCATACGGACAACGAAGACTCTGATTAGACTATGCGGATGGTCTGAGTCTTCGTTGGGCGCACAGGTCCGACGTTACGTTTCCTGACGTTTCGGCTCATATATTTCTTCAGAAAATTTATATGTAGTGCTTTCAGTTAGAATCACTTCGAAACGCTTATTTTAATGACCACTATAATATATCAGATGTATAACGAAACAAAAGAGCTTTAATACAGTATACGAACAACAAAGGTACTCTTCAGCCTGTACATCTGCGCAGTCTGAAAGTACTTTTTTTCATCGAGATAACCTAGCGAACAATGTATCCAGTGATTCAATAGGCGGACAAGGACGGCTCTGATCAGACTCTGCAAATGCGCAGGCCTATATTGGCATACGATGTCCGCATATGGCATAGTCAAATTCGTATCTATAATACCGCTTTTAATCAGTTACAATAAGTTTGTGGTGGTGGTTTGTTTTGTCTTTGTTTGTTTCTTATCTTTCCCTCTTTTGGTGCCCCGGGAAAGTTGTGCTTCGTGGGTGTGGCATTTCATGGGTATCATCATGAGAACATGCCTGTATAGTTAAGACCTCCTTAAACCCCACTTTTCTATAATAAAACTGGGGTTTACAGGAATATACACTGTTTTTCTTATTTCTGCTCAAAAACACAGATTGTGGGTTTTGGTTTAAACATATTTTATTGTAACATAACTATCATTACAACATGATGCAAGTCATTATACAAATTGGGATTAGAACGAAAGCACAAGTACTTATATAGTTCCTCTCCCACAAACAATCTACATGTATACATAATGGCGAATTTCGAGCAAGATACGTTAGAGCAAGTAACATTTTGTAGTGATAATTAACAATAAGTGTTGTTTTTACATGTTTGGGTGATAAAAATGATGAAAAATCTGATGTAAAGTTTTACACCAAATAGTAATCATTTCCTATAAAACATTTTGAGGTTAGCAAAGGTTAAGAAAATGTAAGTGGACAAAACAAGGGGCGGTGAGGTGGAGGGGTAGAAGGGGGGGGGAGAGATGGGAAGGGGGTAAGTGGGAAATTGGGATTGAGGGGTCGGGGCACCCGGCATCCAATATGGAATATAATACCGTTTGCAACGGATAACTGTAGTAAAGCAATCGCATGACCATATCAGTATTTGAAACATCTCATGAAAAACGTTTACAATTCAATATAAACCGGTGAATGTTTTCAAACATTAACATATTTACATCATATGATAAAGAGGAATCCCCGTACAGAAGAAGATCAAGAGTAGGTCTATGATAGGTAGAAACCACATTTAGAAGCGCGTTTCTCTGCTGCTGATAGTAAGGACAGGGGAAGAAGAAGTGTTGTGAGTTCTCAATACTGCCACATCTACACATAGGCGAGTCAGTTATACCTCACTGAGGCGGTTCTAACGAGTACACACAATCTATATTTCGAGCAGAAATATGAAAAATAGCAGAACATTTTTTGTCTGATTTTTTTTTTTTTTTTTTTTTTTGCGGTAAAATTTTCAGTATATTTGAATAGGTATGTTTTCATAATGCTTCACTTATATGTTTATTATTGTGTCGTCCATGTTTCTGGTCCTTTCTGATCATTGATTCCATTCCGGGACTCATGAAAATTTATTAGGGTCACTAATGAGGCCTTATTGGCCGAAACTAACTAGTATTGCCCAGCAAAATTTAACATTTTCGTTGTTTTCAGTATGTGAATGTGCTCTTTGCTTCCCAGGGTCATTTCTTTGAGTATCTATTCTTACAGTCTGATCTGAAAAGCCTGTCGGTGATGAGTCCCGATTTTCCAGACGCGTATCATACCCTCCAAAACGAGGCGTGTTTACCTCAAGCGGCGTCACAAACAGTCTTTTTAAGCATTCGGGCATAGCAGACGATTCATATGAAATATCAAACTTTATTTTTTTCGTAACATAATAGAATGTCAAATGCTATTGTTAATGACATTTTAAGTTTTATTTTCCAGTTATATAAAGACATTGTTATACAGCAACGTGACCTGATGCCCTGTGCCACGCCACGTGTGTGTTCCCAGGTCTTAGTACCACCAGTGATCTGAAAATCTATCCTCTCTACGTCATACAGGGCATCAGATCACGGTACTATAATTATAATAATAATGTGTATTTATTCAATCTATTTTGATACATGAAGCTTGACCCCAGCAGACACATGACGTTAATACAACGTCGCCTCAACGTCGATGCAACGTCATGACGTTGCACCGACGTTGGGGCGACGTTGTATAAACGTCATGTGCCTGCTGGGACTATTTATGTCTTCCCCCTTTCAGGTCAGGAGACATTGATTTTGCCATGGACGTCTGTGCGTCTTTCACATAATCGTGTCCGCCCTGTAACTTTAAATCGATCGATTTCTCGAAATTTTTCAGAAATGTTTACCACAGTGAGTCAGTATAACCATAATTGTTGTTTATCTACTTTTTGAGTTGCGGCCCTTTGAACATGGTAAATAGTGATATTTGGTCATATGCTCATGTCCGATCTGTAACTTAAATGATTTGAGATATTTTCACGAAACTTTACAAAATGTTAAGCACGATAAGACAACGTGCAGAAAATAAGAACCATAACTATAGTTTACCTACTTTTGGAGTAATGGCCCTTTGAACAGTGTAAATAGTGTTTTCAGTCATATACACATATCCGCTTGCTAACCTATAAACTGTGAGAGATTTTTTCATTATTTTTAAGAAATGATAATCTCTATTAGACGACATGTAAAACACAAGAACCATATCTCTTTTTATCTACTTTTGTAGTTACTGCCTTTCGAACATTGTATAGTGACTTCGGTCATGTACTTGTGTCCGCTCTGTAACCTGAAAACTTGCTTCAGATAATTTCATGAAACTTTACAGAAATGTCTATCATCATAAGCATGACGGAATACAATAACCATAATTTTGGTTTACGTATGGCCCTTTGAACAATTAAAATAGTGATTTCGGTCATATACTTGTATCCGCTCTGTAACTTTAAAACAGTTTCAGGTTATTTCATGAAACGTTACAGAAATGTCAAGCACCATGAGACGACACTCAAAACATATCTGTTATTTGTGTGTATCAATATCCCTATATTTAAAAATGGGGAGACATCTGTTTTCATGTAGTTAGCTAATTCTAGTTTGATATTTGATGATCTTTGTACGTAGCAAATCTTTGCACGTTTCTGACATGCTCTTAGGTGCATTACGCATGCCGCCGACACGTATAAGCCACTTTATCAGGAAAAGCAACTTCGGGAAATGTGCGCCCAGTGAAGATTCCGATTTCACTCAGTCTGATCAGAATCTTCACTGGGCGCATTTTAAACAGCAAGAGGATGCCAGATTTCTTCATAAGAAAACGAAGACTCTTATCAGACTGCGTGGATGCTCAGGCTGATTTGAGTCTTTGTTAGGCGCACGTCAGAAGGTTTGTTTTTGCATGTTGCAGTCAATATGTGGATATTTAACACAAAACATTGTTTGTCATACGGCTAATTTTAACAGCTCTAACCGAAGCCTTTCCCAGCAGAGACGCCATTGGTCAGTGCTGAGTCAATACCGTATATAAGGAAGCATGTTACTACAATACTCGGAATAAAGATTTTCAGCTGGATATCATATGGTGCTGCTGTAATTCTAGTGGCATTTACATTAAGTACGTATACTTATATGAAATGAACTTTGTATCTATATCTGTTTAAGTTGTTTAGTTTAGTATCATAGAAGCATTAAATCTTACGATGTTTTATTGTTTATTATTGTAGTTCATTCTGGTTTCTTAACTCAATTCTTCTTCTTCTTCTTCTTATTCTTCTTCTTATTATTATTATTATTATTTTTATTGTTATTGTGTTGTTGTTGTTGTAATTCGTTTCGGTCTCTTAAATTGACTCTTTTATTTTTGTTATCATTATCATCATTAATTTCATTAAATATTTATTCATTTATTTATTAATTTATGAATTGGTAGATAGAATACTAATAGATCAAATAGCTCAGTATATGCGAAAATATTCAATTTTTTCCTATTAAGATAGTTCCATGGTAATTCTTACACAAAATGCTAATTTTCTATATTTTTTACGATATCACCCGTTACTACATTTTGTAACTCCTGACATGTAGCATCCCCAAAACTGAACTTTCGCAACTGGTATAGTGCAAGATCTGGATGTGGCAGATCTGAATGTGGCGTCTGATCGCAATCCACATTTATTGCCACGACATTAGCAACATGCAGTTATAATCAAAGTTATAAAAGCAACCATCACGTTCACAAGTTTATGCACTATGTAATCTCATGTTCTCTTAAAATATATAATGGAAACAGGGGTGCGTAGAGGTCAACAATATTAGGGCTTTTTTTTCTGAATCTTGCAGCTTTTTTAAACCAACTTTTCAACTTATTTGTTACATCCAGCAATCTTTGTTTTCAGTGTTAATATCTGTTTTACTGAGCATAATAACCAACATCTTCCTCCGTTCCTATGTGGTATGGTGAAACCGTCACGGCTTATAGAATTTTAGAAACGAGAGTGGTATCTAGAGTAACATCATTTGGGTCGCGTCAGGCAAATAAAGTGCCTTCGAACATGCGCAAAATGCGCAGATTCAGATCATATTGCGCATGCGCAAAGTATTATCCAGGCCTTTGCTCTCTATTTTATACACTGTAGTATCAAATACTCCTGTTAGCGGGCAGTGAAGGCTCTGATCAGACTGCGCGGATGCGCAGGCTGATCTGAGCCCTCGCTGTCCGCATATGCCCGAAAACACGTTTTTGCATGGCTCGGTCCATTTGACCTTTCTCAACAAAAAAAAAAAAAGAAGAAAAAAAGAAAAACCAAAAACATATGTCGTGGGTACTCATTAGAAGCGCCTCGCAGGGTCATGAGAAAAAGATATAAATTTACTGTAGTTGTTTAAAAAATGGCTTACCTGGAGTTATGATTAAACATGTGCATTTTCACAGGTGTATAAACGTTATGGTTCATTATAGCACTACTTTACAAGAACGATAATGGACTCTTGCACATCAGGTGATAAAAAGAGTGTACTGCAGCTAACTGTGCCTAAATGAATAGAATAAAATAGTATTTTTTGCACTAATATGCCCATAATGTGGGTTATAGATGGTAAAATGCGTTTTAAAAGAAAATTCTTAGATTTTGGAACTACAAGTGTAGATAGTGAAAGACATGTGATTTATTTCTTCAATGTTGCATTAAGTTTATCTATTTTTGGTCGAGCATATCTAAAGTTCAGGAATCATGTGATATCACATGAATTGTCTCAAAGTTTCTGACCTCTCTCTCGATTCTGTATGTTTACTATATAAAGTGGTGACTTGTGGGGGTAGGGGATACCAGCATTGTGAACAAATAAGGCATTTCTTATTATCATTATGTTTAAAATCTCATATAGTTTACGTTACATTTTGTTTATTGAACCACCCATTGAAAAACGGCGGACACTAGCTTTGCTCAAGCGTGTTAGAGAGGTTCCGAAAGAGAAAGCTCAAAATCTATATTACTTATTATAAATAAAAGCAGAAAACATTTAGAATATGTTTTTATTGTTCACAGAAAATAAGACTTGATATTTCACTCAAATTGTCTCTAAGGTCGAGCATTTATGTGGCATATCAAGTCTTATTTTTCACAAACCGAGTGAAATACCAAGAATTATTTTCAATCTATAAATAAGAATAGCTACCTTTTATTTTCATTTGATGATTTAACCTACTGATAGTTAAAGCCTAAACGTAACTGAGACATAAAATTTAATATAAGAATTTTCTGGTATTTACAGACATATATGGATTTGAACTTAAAACCTTCAACTGATTACAGATTTATCGTTTTATGAAAACCGAGACAAATCGTTACACGCAGATTATCAGATAATCTGCGTGTAACGGATTGTTTCGGTTTTCATAAAACCATAAACGATTTGCGGTATAATAAGCCTGTGCCAGGTTGAGCAATCTGACGGGAAAAGGCGCTTGCAAGAGAAAGACATTAAATTTAGGGTAGGAAATACATAATTACATGTACGAGACTTTCTTATACTTTGCCGGTTTACACATCACATACTCTAAATGCTTTTTTTCTGCACAGAGAATAAGCTTGGCACTCAAAAAATTTTATAAACGTACTTAACGTAATGTTTCCTTCAAATTTTGGTATTTTGTTTGTTTAGTTCTCATTTCGTTTTTTTTTTTTTTTTTTTTTTTAACTCAGAACTTGTATATGTAATCCTGAAAGTAGAGACGCTAACGCAAAAATATAATATGGGTCACGGCAAGCGAAAAGGTGTCTTTGAACATGCGCAACGTGAGCAGATTCAAATCATTCAGCGCCTGCGCAAAGTATCATCCGGGCCTTTGTTCTCATTCATAAATTCTGTAGTACGCAAAGATTCTGCTAGCGGACAGTGAATGTCCTAATTAGACTGCGTGGATGCGCAGGCTGATTTGGGCCTGCTGTGCTCAGATGCCCGAAGACACGTTCTCGCATTGCGAGGCCCATATTAGTTCGCTTGCTGAGCCGTAGGCGAGTAAGTTTGAATGAATTAATATAATTATAGTCCCCGAGTACGCTTTAAATAATGGAGGGAAAACATTTCGAAGAAAAAATTGCAAGAACTATTTATTATTATTATTATTATTATTATTATTTCAAATGTTTATGCTAATCTGCAAAAACATATAGTTTCTCTGTTTCTAACTGGGCCGCGCCATGCGAAAATGCATATGTGGACAGTGAAGTCCCAGATCAGCCTGCGCATCCACACAGTCTAGATCAGGGACTCCCTCTCAGCTAATAGAATCATTGAATACGACAGAATGTAAGACCCGGAAGATACTTTCCGCTTGCGCAGGATGATCTAAATCTACGCATTTTGCGCATTCGAGCGCACTTTTTCGCTTTACACGGCCAGTTGATCATTATCTCGTATATTATGACGTATATACAACGTCGCATTAACGTCAATGCAACGTCATAACGTCATGACGTTGCATCGACGTTATGCGACGTTGTATAAACGTCATATGACGTTACATCGACGTTAATGAAACGTTGTATAAACGTCTTGTGCTCGCTGGGATCTGTCAACTTAAGTTCTCTATAAAGCGTCTTATTGTTGTTGTAAATCAAAATAATGCCTCTATGCTGCTGTATTTCACACACAATGCTTAACATATACAATTCGAATCTTCAGCCGGCGTCTGTCCTACTAACTATCCAGTGTTGTTTGCATACGCTTTTTTCAATGACGTCGCGTGCGATTTGATGTATTTAATCTATGATTGGTAACAATGGGATAAATCCCGTAAGAAAATTCTCAATTAAAATTTACAATTTGCAGTATAACAAAGTCTTTATTTGCATTCTTGACATGGAGCATTGGTATATACTTTTTGTCTGAGAAGTATAGTCGCCTTCGCCTACTGGTTAAGGTGTGCATAATTCTCAGGCAAGGAATATGGCATGTACAATGTACCCTATCCAGAATTAAAATAATTAATAATATCTTTAGCCATCAACCTCCATTTTAAGCCGAGATCCCTCAGGGACGTGGGTGGGTGTGCGAGTGAAAAAGAAGAGTGTTGGTTACAGGCATGGTAGCTATTTTGACTGTGTGTGGGAGAGAGAGAGAGAGAGAGAGAGAGAGAGAGAGAGAGAGAGAGAGAGAGAGAGATGTATCTAGGCTTTAAGCTATAAATTTTCATATTGCATAGGTGTGTTAACTTTAAGGTAGCCTTGCAAGCTACTCGGGTCTGCAAAAGTGTTTATGTTAAATATGATGATGACTCCGTTACATTTAGTCTTTTTCACAAAAAGGGAAACTACAGAAACGACAATTCGAAGAAAGTCAAGACTACTGAACGACCAACTGAATGAAACGTCTAAGTGGACTTGATACACTTGGAAGAGACCTTTTTGCCATGATCTTTTTTCACTTTGCAAATATGAGAGAAATGCTGCAAATTCGTTTACTTTGCCCATTAATATAGATTTATGCAGTTCAAATGCCTGAAAAAAAAATAGTAAAAATGACTTCAGCTTTAAAGTCAGTAAACAATATCAGTAGTATAGGGTGGCACTATAAGGATAGTTTAGGGTGGCCCCACAATGCAATCCTATACTACTAATATCGTAAACTTCATCGTAATAATGTACTCCCCGCTGTATACCCCCTATTTTTGTTAAAGACTGGAACAAATTATATTCTGTTCTATTCTATATATCCCAGTTTAGGGTATACATTATAGTGATGCATGGTAGCCTGTATTCCATTAATATATTAACACTGATACAAATGCGTTTCCTTGATTTTCCAGCAATAATGCATCTGAAACAATAAAAGTGTGATAATGAATATTCTGCAACAAATAATTGCTAAGAAATAATTCAAAGAATAATAATTTGTAGAAGTGTTTGTATTTCCTAATTGCGCCCGGTCATGCATCAAGGGAGGTCCATTTGTATTAATAAATCGCGAAGTGAGAAATTAGATCTTCAGACAAGTAAACCCAGCAAAGACTCCGATCAGCCTGCGCATCCGCGCAGTCTGATCAGAGTCTTCGCTCGGCTCCCAGTTTATAGGCAAGGTTTAAGGGTTTCTGCATGAGAGGGCGAAGACTTTTATCACACTGCTCGGCGCGCAAGATGATCTGTGTTTTCCCTAGGGGCATGTTTTCACATTGTGGTTTCTTTAAATCCCATTAATGTAATTGATTACTTAACAATAAAATCGGCATGACAGTAAAGATATATCCCAATATGCACTTGTTCCTCACCGTACAGATATGTGAAGTACGCGAACTTTTAGAATAAAAATTTAAACGGTTGCCCTTGACAAAAGAACGAAAATCGGAGACTCGGTTTTATTAAGTCTCTTTATATACAGCTATGTAGTTTGCGAGGCTGAATACGTCCCCTTAGCACCGGCTTATGTGCTATCCGATTTTCTAAGTAACCAGAATGGGTTCAGTGATTCCAAAGCAAATAAAAAGATCATCTGCACAATGACGAAGTACGGGGAGACATAAACACTTGTTTTGTCCTCTAAACTGGAATGCAAAGCTCTAACAGATTTGCCTGGGTTTCGTGTTCCAATGTACAAGTTACTCGCGTGTTTTGTCTTGGATCTCTGCTTCTATTGGCGCTCGTCATGGGGTACAGAGATACAGGGCTAAACATTCGCTATCACTTTGCACTTCTGAACGCAGCCCCAATTTTGAAAGGGAAAGCAGGCAGGAAATATACGCGAACTAACTAATGTATAGGGCTCTCCTGTGTCATCATATGTTCATGTAGCATTCGTACTTGGCGAGTACAAACGGGGTAGAGCTTCCGTAGAAGATGAAAGCACGTTCGAATATCCACTTGTTGCTACCGATGAGAAAATGTGTAATACGGGAATCCTGTAAATCCCGATAGGCGTGTTCAGATAGAAAAGATAGCAAAGACATTGGGCATTTCACATGGTGTCGTTACAACAATAGCACATGATAATAGATTATTTAAGTATGCGCAAGCAAACAGGCCGTTGGTGTGTCCCTAAATCTCTAATCCATTACGAAAACACGCCTATTCAAATAAATTGAAAATTTTCACCACCCAAAACGGAAAGTTTCCAGATAAAAAATCTAATATTTTTCATATTTCTGCTCAAAACATAGATTGTGGATACTCGTTAGAACCGCCTCGCCGAGGCGGTTCTAACGTGTACCCGTAATCTATGTTTTTGAGCAGAAATAAGAAAAATAATGTATATCCCTGTAAACCCAGGTTTTACTATATAAAAGTGGGATTTAAAGGGGTCAAAATAACTATATAGGTATGTTTTCGTGATGGATGAGCAAATGGAAACTAGGGCATCAGTAAGCAGCAGATTGTTGAAGCGGTTCAGGCCGCAATTTAGCCCTTTAAAGTATGATGAGAGACTTATTCATCTAGACCTAAATCACAACTATAGTTTTCTAAATAACACCTCAATCCAATTGTTCCTTTCTCTGTTGACGGATCTAATCAGTAGATATTTGAGGAAGTATAAAAGTGTCGGTGGGGGAGGGGGTGGTAATTTAGAGGAATTTAGTGTCAGAGACAAAGAATATTTCAAACATTCATCACGAAAATATGCCTATATTATTTTGACCCCCTTAAACCCCACTTTTATATAGTAAAACTGGGGTTTACAGGGGTATACATTATTTTTCTTATTTCTGCTCAAAACATAGATTGTGTGTACTCGTTAGATCCGCCTCGCCGAGGCGGTTCTAACGAGTACCCACAATCTATGTTTTGAGCAGAAATAAGAAAAAATATCAGAATCTTTTATCTGAAAATATTCATTTTTTGGTGATAAAATTTTCAGTATGTTTGAATAGGCATGTTTTCGTAATGAATATTTTGTTTCGTCCAGTCGAAGAGGGATATTTTTCTCTGACGTAATGTAACCGAGGCTGAGACCTGAGTTCATAACTGTGAGCCAGAAGACAAAGCTCAGTTATCAATGGGTAGGACCTGGTTTCCTGAGGCCCGAGAATTTTCAAGACGCAATTTTCGACTGGCAATCTCATGGCCACTGTGTTTTAGGACGCCAAAGGAATAATTTTGTTGACATTTTTACCAAAGGGTAATAACTGTTAAGAACTACACAAACTTACTTGACCAACCGAGAATCGCAATTTGAGATAAACTATCTCAAGTTCTTCTTCAGTTGTAAGAGTTCACAACTACAAGATATCAAATAGCGACCGGGTATGAAATGACAGCCCAGTCAACCCATTAGAGTCATGTCGCACACATATTTTCTGGGCAGGCTCAGTCTTCAAAGCAGTTAACCAGTTCTTGTGCACATTTTTTCTCCAGAAACTGACAGCTGCCCTTCAAGAATCAGCGGAATGGATTGAATGACCGTAGAAAATATTTCCTGATCAATTTACAACAAAAACCAACCCAACTATTCGAATTATTTCGCACCTAATTATTACTTCATTCTCTCGAAACGTATATCAAAGAATCGAACCTGTACGATCGCGATTTATAGGTGACTAGAATTACAAAGTGAACTATTGTGCGGCTAGGCTATGAAATATATTGTGGATATTATGCAAGTGATGTTTAACTATTTCTAAAACACTTCTTAAGATGGACTTGGACTGAAAAATAAACAACAATCAATGACGTCACTGTCAAATTAGCCTCTTACTTTAGTACGACCTGGCCCTAACGAAACCCACTCATACTACAATGAAAAGCACCATTGGAAAAGGCGCTTAGGGCAATTGCGGACAGCCAAGGCTAGATCAGCTATTTTAGTGCAAATATCCTGTGTCGGTTATTTTGCGTGGTAATTGCCTTGTTGTTAGCCATGAAAACTACCAGTATATCAAATTGGTGATAATATGATAAAAAAAATTACAGTGTTTTTGCTGTTCTAATATAGGAATGAATTTTATTTTTATCGATGTATACAAAACGCCGTAAACTGAGTAATTTTTATTCTTTTTTATTATCCTACAGAGAAAATTAGACAATACATGTACATGTTAATCATCATCTTAGCAGACCATTCACCTGGAATCGTCACTGAAAATAATATATATATATACAAAATTTCGTTTGCTACATATTTTCTTGTCGCTTTAAGAGTTAACTATCATCCTGACTCTGAATTGGTTACGGTGACATATCAAACAGGACCCATTCACTAATATACGATATATATCACTGATATACAAAATGTACAGTCGAACTTCAATGGCTCGAACATCTTTCGGACTATGGACATTTGTTATAGACATGGGTAGTTCGAGCCACTGAGAGTTAATTATCGCGTCAGGTCAGGAGGCAAATGGGGATATTTAACACATTGACCATAAAAAAACTTAAGGCCCCTCCTGAAGACCATGGTAAACAACAATAGTAATTTGTACTTGTCATGCACAGAAAGAAACATCACGGAGTAGTTATCAATGGAAGTGTTAATTTAGATAAGCAAGGGAGGGGACATTAAAGCGGTTTGAACAATAACCTCCCAATTAATGTATGTGAGGTCAGTGGGTGTGTTTGTGTGTGTGCGTGTGCGTGTGTGATAGAATTTGTTTTGAGAGAAATATTAACACCACTTTGTAAAGTTTCCTTCCTTTACTGAATTGTTATTGCAGACAGAATAAATGTAAAATGGCACCATATCAATATATGGTTTCTTGTTATTATCAAATCAAAGACGCTGAGATGGTCAGCCGTGTGTCAATTAACTCGTTCAGTTTGGAAATTAACGGTTAGCGTGCTGAATACAAATGTCAGCAGACGACATTTTGAAATATTTTGTTCTCATTTTTCCCAGGAAATAGGATTTGACATTTTAAGCAAATTGTCTCTGTAGGAGACATTTTGCATGAAATGCCAAATCCTGTTTTCTGGGAAAATGAGAAAATATTATCTGTTTATCGTCTGCTGATTCTGCTCAGAGAGTAGCAAAGGTTAAACCTGTCAGCTCTGTGGACCAAAGCAATTTTCTTTTGCAAACAGTATAGATCCAGATGAGACGGCTCGTATGAGCCGTCTCATCAGGATCTACACTGTTTGCCGTTTTGTTATTGATATTAGACTGAACCCCCTTTTTGCATCAGTGGACACGTCCATATTCAAGGATGGGAGTGTCTACTTCAGAAACTCAGGAATGAAACGGTTAAAGTTACATGTAGGATTTAACCATACGCGGAATTACATATTAACTAGAAATGATTAGTTTAATTATGGTATAGACGTGCGTTATTATTTGAGTATTCTAGATAAGTTGCTCATAATTACCAAAGAGTGTTCAATTTGATATTTTGTCTTGTTCCTCCACAAAGAAGTATTATTTTTGGTACTCATAAAAAGCGCATGTGACAGGTACATTTGAGTACGCACAATATATGTTTTGAGGAGGAATAAGAAGGAATAATTATGCCAGTACCCAAATTTATCTACAGTTCTGCTATTTCCATAGGCCGGTTGCAAGAAATATTAAATACCTTATAATCACACAGCTACATTATTTAAGTTGCATTGCGTGCGTCAAAACGAATTAATCTAACATGCATTTGAAATGTGTTTCTAGATAGGCTCTTTTTTTTTTCAATCAAAGTGCATTGACATTCCTCTTATTTCTCCATGAACATATGAGTTCTGATTTCCATTAGAAGTGCCATAACGAAAACATGCCTATTCAAATATATAGAAAATTTCACCTCCAAAAACTGAAATTTTTCAGAGACAAAAAATCTCTGATATTTTTCATATTTCTGCTCAAAACATAGATTGTGGATACTCGTTAGAACCGCCTCAGCGAGAAGGTTCTAACGAGTACCTACAATCTATGTTTTTGAGCAGAAATAAGAAAAATAATGTATACCCTGTAAACCCCAGTTTTACTACATAAAAGTAGGGTTTAAGGGGGTCAAAATTATATAGGCGTGTTTTGGTGATGCAAGATTCAAGAGCTATTAGAGCATTGGCATATTATGTTTAAGCAAAATAAGAAAAATAGCAATTCATTTCACCTGATAATTTAGTCTTCAGAATGCTAAAGCTTAAATTGTATATGCGACGGAATACGTAAGGTTACTTATCTAGCATAGCCGTGGTCATTATGTTCGCGGTACGTTCAAAGCTGGTAGTTTATACCTTTTCACCCTGTAGACCGACTCAGATACTTTTGCAAACAGTGTAGATACAGATGAGACGGTTTATAATGAGCCGTCTCATCTGGAGTCACAATGTTTGCTATTCTGGTCTGGATTTATGACTAGCACACCTACTTGTAACAATGGACATATTCACTATCTAAAATCGAAGAGTCCACTGCAGAAACTCAGAGGTGAAAGGGATGAAAGGATTAATGCTGTTATCGAAGAAGAGTTACTATTATCTCACTCAATTATCGATGTCTGTTGTTTACTAGAAACATAAGCAATCTGTTCTGTTGCAAGCATGCAACGTAACATTGCAATAAATCAGTGATGTCTTTTCCAGCTGACATTTCAGGAACCAAATCAATTTATATCACATAAACATCAGTATGTCTGAAACATATGACAGCGAAGGAAGTATTAAACCTGTATCCGGTAACAATAATAGGCCTTGCCGCCATGTAATGGACCTTTTAGATGCGCCGTAAAATTAATGGGCCTTTTGACAGCGTCTTGCAATAATGACACTATTCACAGCGCCTTGAAGCAAAGAGCTTTTTTGGCAGTGTCTTGAAATAATGGAACTATTAGCAACCTTTTTCGTCTAAGAGTGGATCTAGTCACAATTTGTACCTAGCTAGTCAGAACCATGTTTCATTTTTCTACAAACGGTGTCCAAATTCTCATTCAAAACTAAGTTCATTTATTCATAAATTTGCCAAATGCTCTCTTTCTCTACCCCATGTAAAGTAATTTTCTTTGCATATCGAGTCTGTACACATGCATGGACATCTTATAATATTTGCACCATTTCAAATAAACCAATTACAATCATGTTAATATTTGTACTTTCATCTTATCATGACAGTCTTATCATTACAAAAACATGCCTATTCAAATATATTGAAATTTTCACCACCAAAAATTGAAAATGTACAGATAGAAAAAAAACTGATATTTTTAATTTTTCTGCTCAAAACATAGATTGTGGGTACTCGTTAGAACCGCCTCGACGAAGCGGTTCTAATGAATACCCACAATCTATGTTTTTGAGCAGAAATGATAAAAATAATGTATACCCCTGTAAACACCAGTTTTACTATATAAAAGTGGGGTTTAAGGGGGGTCTAAATTATATAGGAGGTTTTCATGATGTTTTATCTCATCATGATAGCCTAATTCATTACTTTTGTGGACATGCATTTTAGGTTCTTGTGCAACAACAAACTGTCTTCAACAAAATAGTACCACTTATAGACAACAGAGAAAAGAAACAATGTTTTGAATATTTTGAATGTACTTTTATTTCTTCATTATTTCTTGACAACAGTCCGAAAATCTTTAAATCATTTTAAGTGCATTTTTACGCTGTGACCTTGTTGAAGCCATTATGAATTTTTCGAATATCGGCAGATACGTCTGACGCTGATGACATCATATGGAAACAGTGACATCATTGAGTTACTTGGAAATAGATGAGTAGTACAAACATACAAAAATAAAAGATACAGAAAACATTATTATTTTTAAATGTAGATACAGCACCTAAGTGATATAAATAGAGCCAGCGAATGAAAAAGCCTACAATAAGTCTTATGCGACCAGCGAAGTGAGTCTTCGCTGATCGCATGTGCCTTCGACAGCCTCCAGGCTATCCAAAGAGGGGTCAACATGAGCCCTTGCCACATAGAATGGATTTACAGGCAGATCTTTGCTGATCACACAGATCTTATTGTAGTTTTTTTCGTGCGCTGGCTCAGTGACGTTGTAAGCTTTCTTTGTGCGCTGGCTCAATGACATTGTAGGGGTTCTCGTGCGCTAGCTCAATGACATTGAAGGTTTTTTCGTGCGCTGGCTCAGTGACGTTGTAGGTTTTTTCGTGCGCTGGCTCAATGACGTTGTAGGTTTTTTCGTGCGCTGGCTCAAGGACGTTGTAGGTTTTTTCGTACGCTGGGTCTATGATGATTCTGAATCAAACTATAGTCATATCTGTAGTAGGTCCCGTTGCACCTCCTCTTCTTCTTTCTACGACATTTACATGTCTCCGTTTACTAGCAGTTGTAGTTCGATTCAGTTAAGATTCCATTACCGTAGTATTGAAGTGTTATGTTTCATTTCACGTGCCATTGTGGTTAATTACGCTTCACGAAACGTGCCACTGTGTGGGTTAACTATAGATCTCTTCATATTACCGTATAACCAGAACATGATGTTTCTTGCAGTGGTGTGGCATCTTCTGTCACGAGCAGTTTTTTGATCATACAAATGAGATTGAATAGGAGGATGAATGAGCTTGAACAAAAACCAGTATAACGGTCGCCGGAGCACTGAATAGGTGGCTAAATTGGGTCTGTTCATAATATGTTGCTTTATTTTATTTGTTGTTATTTGTTTTGTTGTTGTTGTTGCTGTTGTTGTTTATTGTTGTTGTTTTGGCACATACAGAGAGTTGAATCCTGTGCTGACTGTTGCTGGTTCGAGCCAAGCTCAGATCATCGACTGAAAAATCTCTTTGTTCGCCCAGGAGTGAATGGCCGGCCTTCAGGAAGGGCAGCAGAAGGAGAGGATTAAACCCTGCCTTTCAAACGTTGTATCCCAAGACTTGTCTGTAGCTCTCACCGCCTCTACGACCGCAAGGCTATTGGGACACCCTTACATGTTTACTTCAAGGGGTATAGAATGTTAATAAAATATTCAACTCAAATTTTGCCTGCACAAAAATCAATTTCTGAAATGAAAGCAAATTGTTTGCTTTTATAGTAGATCCCTTTCCGAAGGGAGACAAATATCTCAAATGTAACCGTCTTTGAAAGTTATTCATTTCCCTGCTGCGCTTTCAACGATTGATTGCATGCAAAAGCGAATGAGATTTAAAATGCTATCAGCAGTCCTTTTGGCGAAACTGCTGATTACAGTAATTTTTGTACGGAAGATTCTAGAAAATACTAATTTTTATTTTTCTTCTTTTATAATTCTTTATAGGGACAGAACACAATTTCATGTGACAAACAATACTATTTCTTTTTATTTTGTTTTAGGGACAGAACCCAATTTCATGTGACAAACAATAGTATTCTATTCGTTTCTTTGAAATCCCTGGCAGTCAATCCAAATATTAAATTATCGTTCGGATATCTATTTTAGCTGTGGTGTTCGTTAAGAGAGACTATGCGATTGATTACAGCTATTGTTTTATAGCCGACGGAATAATTACATCTGCTCCGAGGCGACTGAGATAACATGGAAAACAATGAGAGAATAATTCAGTCGGATTAGACTTTAAGACATTTTCTATCATTTGCTCCATATTATCCTGTTGCAAACAACTAATAAGCGATATTTCTCATTATTTTCGTTTAAGGGGACTGGATGTACGAGCCGTATTTAGCAGATTTTCAGTCATTTTCACATAAGTGACAACTTTTGTGACTTCCTTTAAACTTTTCCACGCAAAAAATCCTCTTCTAAAAAGGGGTCAACTCGAAAAGAAATGAGCCGTCAATGTGAGAACGTACCTTCTGATAGGAAGCCTCAAATCAGACTACGTATTCACATGAAGAAAATTTGCGTCCTTTGATATCCATTACGGAAACACGCCTGTTCAAATATATTGAAAATTTCACCACCAACCCAGTCAGCATTCTACGTAAATCTATATCGGGCCGTCATCGGCCCGTCAGGGTAGCTGACGGGCCGATGATGGCCCGATGTAGATTTACGTAGAATGCTAGCAGGGAAAAGCTAAAAGTTTTCAGATAAAAATTCTGATATTTTTCATATTTCTGCTCAAAAACATAGATTGTGGGTACTTGTTAGAACCGCCTCACTGAGGCGGTTCTAACGAGTACCCACAATCTATGTTTTTGAGCAGAAATAAGAAAAATAATGTTTACCTCTGTAAACCCCAGTTTTACTATATAAAAGTGGTGTTTAAGGGGCTCAAAATTATATAGGTATGTTTTTGTGATGTCAATGTACCTTCTGGCATGTGTGCCCAACGAAGACTCAAATCTGCCAGTATATTAGCGCAGTCTGTTCTGAGTCTTCGTTGTCCGCATGAAGAAATTTGCATCCCTGACTATCCAAAGTACTCCAAGAGAAGATTCTGATCATACTGCGCGAGTGCGCAGGCTTTTCAATATCTTCGCTGGGCGCAAACAGCCGAAGGTACGTTTCTGACATTGCGGCCTAAAACCTTTCCTTCTAAAGTAGTCCATTTCATGAACAGGACAAATACAATTTAACAAAGTAAATAAATGATTTCAGGAACTGATACATCAGGTCCACAAGGAGCCCCCAACACCAAAGGTAAAGACAGACAAATACAATTCAGCAGCCACAAAATGAACAGATGGCAAGCAGAATTAGCAGCATTTTCAAAAATAAAAGTGGCAACTCTGTCATCCAAACTTGACTGAATATATCTTAAACTTACATAATTGATAAAAAAAATCATTAGAAAGTGAAACACTATATAACAATTAACTAAATGTACCACACTAAAAGTCAGTAATGAATGAATTACTTGGGTTTCAGTCATTCTATCATCCTATGCTTCTGAAAGTGCATCAATTCCCCTTAGATATGGTTTGTTTAGTTGTTATCGTATCTGTCTTTCAGACCAAAATGATGAAGATGATGACTTTGTGCTATGTTGTCGTTGTGAGCATCTTTCTGCTATCAAAATACACATACGCTGCTAATGTTCCTACAGAGGACGATGAACAGATTCCTTCAGACAGAGGACAACTGCTGCAAACAATCTGCAAAAGTCTATGCTCATCGTAAGTATATACGAGCCACGCAATGTGACTACATTACTTTAATACGCTATCATACAATGTTGATAATTTTTTCCACATTTGTCAATACGCTATTTCGGAATTATGATAATTGATAACATTAGGTCAATACTCTAGTAAATACGCATCGCACAATATTGACAATTTATCGCATTATGGCAATATGCTATCGCATAATGTTGATGATTTATCACGTTGTGTCCATACGCAACCGCACAATGTTGATAATTTATCACAATATGTCAATACGCTTTCTCACAATGTTAACAATTTTTCTCAATGTCAAAACGCTATCGCTCAATATTGATAATTTATCACATTATGTCAATACACTGTCTTCGTGTTGTTAATTTATCACATTCTATCAATACGGTGTCTCTAAATGTTGATAATTTATCGCATTATGTCAATACGCTGCCACAAAATGTTGATAAAATATCACATTATGTTAATACGCTATCGCATAATATTTATACTTTATCACATAATGTCGATGCTATCACACAATGTATATAATTTATCACATTATGGCAATACGCTATTGCACAATGTTGTACCTTTGTCACATTATGTCAACACGCTATCGCACAATGATGATACTTTATCACATTATGTTATCACTTCATGAGGCCAACATAAACAGTTCTTGTCTGAGATGGTGTGATATGGATTTGAAAAACTCGAGACTGAATTGATGCGGCTTTTCGGATCAGACTGTAAGAAACTTAACTGTTAAAAAACGTGGTCCCAGCGGGCACACGACGTTGAAACAACGTCTATTCAACGTTGAACCGGCGTTGTTTTAACGTTCTGTGCCTGCTTGGACGTATTATTACTGGATATATAAATGAGATCAAGTTCAGCGCAGCTAAGCCATACAGCCTGATCAGGGACTTTAATATAAAGGGGTAAATGCATATACAAGATATACTTCTCAAAAGACTTCAAATCTGATGAATAAACGAGTGCGATAATCTTCTTGTACATATACAAAATGTCTCATACTTGTAATTGTTGAGCGATACGATTTAAATCAACTTTTATTACCTTATTGTAAGGAGAGAAATGCGATTTTAGTTTACTTAAATCGTCAGTAACAAAGCAAATGTTACACTGCAGTATCCTTAGTAAGAAACTTTCCTTCTCTTTCAGGCCGCTACAGTGCCCCCGAGCATGTGTGCGGTCATACGTGGAACTATTACCTGGTTTTGATAAACGAGCGCCTGGTTTTCTAGATGGATTCACGTAAGAATGAATAATTAATAATTCTCTCTCTCTCTCTCTCTCTCTCTCTCTCTCTCTCTCTCTCTCTCTCTCTCTCTCTCTGACGGACCTTAGAAGACACTATATTGACTCAACATTTGCTGATCATTACGAAAACATGCCTATTCAAATATATTGAATATTTCACCGCCAAAAACTGAAAGTTTTCAGATAAAAAACAATTTCAAATTTTCAAATTTATGCTCAAAATATAGATTGTGGGTACCCGTTAGAACCGCCTCGCCGAGACGGTTCTAACGGGTACCCTCAATCTATGGTTTTGAGCAGAAATAAGAGAAATAATGTATAACCCTGTAAACCCCAGTTTAACTATATAAAAGTGGGGTTTAAGGGGGTCAAAATTATATAGGAGTGTTTTCTTGATGTATACTAATTTTTAATGTAAAATCTGTTGGCATTAGATGATTGGATTGTCATTACATTAGTCTCACAGTCTCGCTCTTCTGGGCCCAGTGGTTCAAAACTAACGATGTCGTTAGTTAACGATTCGTTAAAATTTACATCAAGTACTATGCAAATATTCTGAAATTTTTTGCTGAAAAAATGTGATTAGCTTTTGCAGTGCAAAAGCTACTCACATTTTTTCAGCAAAAATTATCAGAATATTGTATATTGAATCCACTAAAACAGTTAACGAAATGACCCTTAACGAGCTCGTTAAGCTAACGACGCTTTGAACAACTGGGCCCTAATGTCCATCCACAATATATGAAACAAAGAGTATACTTTGTTTCTGGATCATTGCCAATGATGCCCTTTAAGGAGAACTGTGACACTTTTAGGGCCGGCAACTCTGTCCAATTGGTTAGCCTTTCTTCTAAAAGGACATAATTTGCTCCCAGGGAAGTAAAGTCTTTTATTCTAGCGTAGACTCTTTTTCAGAATGGGAATTGTATTCAGAAACGCAAACAAGTGTCTCTCTTGTATGGCATTCTATCAAGTGTGTCTATTTTCCTTAATATTTTAGTCACATTCACAAATATAAAGCAGGTAATATACCAGGAACAGCAACAATTCGCAGTCTTACTTAACTTTGTTTTGCTTTCCTTTACTCCATCTTTGAATAGCATACCGTGTAGCTGCCAAGTACGAACCATTACGAAAACACGCCTATTCAAATATATTGAAAATTTCACCACCAAAAAACTGAAATATTTCCGATAAAAGTTCTGATATTTTTCCTACTATTGCTTAAAACATAGATTGTGGTACTCGTTAGAACCGCCTCGGCGAGGCGGTTCTAACGAGTACCCACAATCTATGTTTTTGAGCAGAAATAAGAAAAATAATGTATATCCCTGTAAAAACCCCAGTTTTTCTATATAAAAAATGGGGTTTCAGTGGGTCAAAATTATATAGGCATGTTTTCGTGATGGCTCATATCAGTTTGCATGGATGCATATACGTGATATTCTTTATTATAACTTTTATTTTTAATATGTATTTATATTTTATTTGTGCATCGGATAGATCTCACTTGCACTCACTTTCTTATCATTACTTTAAGGAAATAATATTTATCCTCCCTCTGCAAAACTGTGCTGCCCGAATACTCTTCTGAAAATGACTCTACTATCAAAGAGGACAAGTGCCCCTAAATATTTTTCGTTTACTGTAGACCCATTCTGCCTCTTTTCAGAAGGGCTTGAGTTTGAAAGAACCAGATAAGAAATCCATCACGAAAACATGCCTATATAATTTTGACTCCCATAAACCCCATTTTTTATATAATAAAACCGGGGTTTACAGGGTATACATTATTTTTTAGCTCGCCTGTACGAAGTACAAGGAGAGCTATTGTAGTCACCCCGGTCGTCCGCGTTTGCGTTTGCGTTTGCGTTTGCGTTCCCGTTCCCGTCACACTGCGTTAAAGTTTTTCAAATGCTTATATCTCAACAGTCACTCCTCACAGAGGCATCAAATTTGGAACTTAGGTACCTGGGAGGGTCTTCTGAGATTCCAAGAGAATAAACCCCTGGGTTCATGCCCCTGGGTGGGGCTAGGGGTCAGAATCTAGGACATCTTTGTAATACTGTGTTAAAGTTTTTCAAATTCTTATATCTTGACTTTCACTCCTCATAGAGCATTCATATTTAGAATTTGGGTACCTGGAGGAGTCTTCTGAGATTCCAAAAGAACATACCCCTGGCTTCATACCTCAGGGTGGGCCTTGGAGTGGGGATAGGGGTCAAAATCTAGGATACATTTGTAAAATCTTATATGCCTACAGGTTATAGACACAACTGGTTATACATCAGCTAACTATGTGACATCGGTTTAAGTGTAAGAGAGTGAAGGTTATGGTGACCTACATTTTATGGTCCAGGTCACCTAGATTTCACGGTCCAGTGATTTTGCCTTATATCTTGAATACTATTTGTTGGATAAATGTCACACCTGGGATATTACGTCCATGTGACCCAATGAATGACCACTTACTATATCTATGTCATTGTGACCTATATTTCATGGTTCAGTGATTTTGCCTTATATCTTGAATACTATTTGTTGGATAAATGTCACACCTAAGATATTAGTTCCTTGTGACCCGATTATTGACGTCAAAATATATCTCTGTTGGTGTGACCTATATTTCATGGTTCAGTGATTTTGCCTTATATCTTGAATACTATTTGTTGGATAAATGTCACACCTTGGATATTAGTTCCTTGTGACCCGATTATTGACGTCAAAATATATCTCTGTTGGTGTGACCTATATTTCATGGTTCAGTGATTTTGCCTTATATCTTGAATACTATTTGTTGGATAAATGTCACACCTGGGATATTAGTTCCTTGTGACCCGATTATTGACGTCAAAATATATCTCTGTTGGTGTGACCTATATTTCATGGTTCAGTGATTTTGCCTTATATCTTGAATACTATTTGTTGGATAAATGTCACACCTGGGATATTAGTTCCTTGTGACCCGATTATTGACGTCAAAATATATCTCTGTTGGTGTGACCTATATTTCATGGTTCAGTGATTTTGCCTTATATCTTGAATACTATTTGTTGGATAAATGTCACACCTGGGATATTAGTTCCATGTGACCCAATGAATGACCACTTACTATATCTAGGTCATTGTGACCCATATTTCATGCTTCAGTGACTTTTGGGTTTGTGTTTTATTATTATTATTATACATTTTGAATTTCTTAATGATAAAAATGTTACAATATAAAATGTACCCAGCAGGCGAGCTACGCTGTCCTACGACAGCTCTTGTTTTTCTTATTTCTGTTCAAAAACATAGATTGTATATCCTCAATATATGTTTTAGTCAGAATTATGAAAAATATTAGAATTTTTATCTGAAAACTTTCAGTTTTTGGTGGTGAAATTTTCAATATATTTGAATAGGCGTGTTTTCGTAATGCAAAAAAAAAAACAGTTGTCTACTGTATTATAATGGCTTGACATATACCAAGTATATCTATTCTCCTTGAGTTTCCATGTGCTAGTACATGTGTTAAGACTACCGGTTTTGTTCCTTTCAGCTTTGATGACTATCTTTTCATGCGGTTATTAGGCAGAGATATGCATGGAAGAAGAAAATAAGGTTAGTTTTTACGCTGCTGACAGATACCTTTAGGGTTGTCATTAATTTATGTTAGAAATGCACAAACACAACAAGAAATTTACTTCGATGAAGCCACAAATAACAAAGGGAGACAATTTTTGTGCCACTAAACTACCTAGGCACTATAGACATGTTTTATTCGACGGCATCATAATATAAACACACATAAACGGTAATCTATCCCATTACAAAAATACACCTATTCAAATATATAGAAAATTTCACCTACTAAAACTGAAAAACTTCAGATGAAAAACTCCGATATTTTTCATATTTCTGCTCAAAACATAGATTGTGCGTACTTGTTAGAACCGCCTCCGCGAGGCGGTTCTAACAAGTATCCACAATCTATTTTTTAAGCAGAAATACGACAAATAATGAATACCCCTGTAAACCCCAGTTTAACTATATAAAAGTGGGGTTTAGTGGGGGTCAAAATTATATAGCCTAGTTTTCGTGATGCCACGTCTTGCTACACTTGCATACGGAAACGACTGATGTTAAGTACCGTATTCACTCTAATTATTGGGATATCATAACTAATTAGCATTTTTGTTCTAAACTTTTAAAAATGTTTTTTATGACGTACCTGGTGATTTGTCTATTGGTTAAGTAACAAACGGTGTGTCAACCCTGTTTTGCTCAGTCTTGTATTCCCCAATTCTTTGGGTTATTACGGGACAAACAATTCTGAAAACTACACCATAAAATATACCAAACACGCGTTATGGACCAACTCATTTCGCACTGTTAATACCAGGGCCCAGTTGTTCAAAGCATCGTTAGCTTAACGAGCTCGTTAGGGATCAACATGTTAACTCTTCTAGTAAATACAATATTTAATTCACAGGTATTTTTGCTAAAATAATGTGTGTAACTTTTGCAAATGCAAAAGCTACTCACATTTTTTCAGCAAAACTGTAAGGGTATATGCCAAATTTAATGATCAAAGTTTTAACGATACGTTAACTAGCGGCATCTTTAGTTTTGAACAACTGGGCCCAGCGGACACATCAGATATGATGTAATTTCTGATGCATGTTCTCGAATGAAAAATGAAATGTTTTCTCGTATATAATGATGCAAAAGAAGTTCGAGTTGTCCAACCTCTACATGACTCTATAGTGGGTCGTTATCAGCCCGTCAGGGTAGCTGACGGGTCAATAACGGCCCGCTATAGATTTATGTAGAATGCTAGCTGGGCTTGCAGCAAAAAGTTCTGGAATGTACTCACGAGAGTGACAAACGTCACTTACTTCATTGTATAAGAAGTGTTTCTTTGAATAAACAAATACTTGCGGTTGTCGCATAAAGTTTTTTAATACTGGCAAAGCGTAATTGCTACATAATATACGACATAGAAAATTCAATAAATACCTTGCGTGGAGAGTCAGTCCTTAATTACAAAATCAAATGAGATAAAGAAAATTGTAACATTTACTTCGGAGGTTATCAAGTTATTCGGTACATAGTCTGTGACATAATTTCTCTTGTTTACACAAGCTCCGTTTCTCAGTCAAATATGTGTTCTGTGCGCGACTTCTTATTGGTTATCATACTGCAAGTGTATATCCTCCATCCACACTTTTATACAAGCGTCTCTTTGCCAGACAGAGGTAGATTTCAAATATAACACTATATACGTACACTAGTGAAAATGTGAATAAACAACGATATTACAAATGTGAAGAAGCAAATTGTTATATTGCATGTAGACAAATTGTGTTGAGATATTTTGCTGCATGAACTTTTATTCTTGTCTTTATTGATATCAATAATGCAGTATATTTTAAGTTCAGACGATGCCAGAATTCAGTGCAGTATTCTTGTATATCCTCATTTATACTATGTACGCTATCGAGTTTATTTTTTTTTTCTTATTCTTTGCAGATCTTGGCATCCATATTAATAAAAGTCACATTATTGGGAACAGCAAACAAACACATAAAGGGCAGCGGTCTTCATGATGACAATGAATCAACAAGTGCTAAAACAAATTCATGGATTCAGAGCTGCACTTTTAAGTGGTGGATTTCATTCTATTTATTTTTTTTTATTTTTATTTATTTATCTATTTATGCTTTTGTTTTAGGCAAAGAAAAACACAATAACCCTGCAAATATGACGTATCATTCGAATCTGCTCGCAATAAAGACAGAATTATATGTTCAAGGAACAATAAAAAAAATAACTATTTACCCTAAGAATTCGGACAGAAAACCCAGGTCAGACGCCCCATCAGGGATTACACAGTTTGTACCCCTCCAGCAATCTTAGACACATCAACAGGCAGTAAAATAGACTTGTTCAAATTGTAGGACTAGCCTAGTAAGGAGTTAAGGTGTCCAAATATTTAGAGTCAAGACAGTACCATATCGAACAGTGATCCAGAGTAGAATCATGAGTTTAGTGACTGGGGTAAAATATATATTTTTACTATAGGTTTTTATATTTTCAGAAGCACATGAACTTGAAGATGGTGTAAAGAGATGACACTTTCAAACAAAATTCAGTTACGTTAGCAAGTCTGTGTAATATGTACCTCCATGTTTCCCCATAATACGTGTATAGTGAACATTACGAAAACACGCCTATATAATTTTGACCCCCTTAAATCCCACTTTTATATAGTAAAACTGGGGTTTACAGGGGTATACATTATTTTTCTTATTTCTGCTCAAAAACATAGATTATGGGTACCCGTTAGAACCGCCTCACCGAGGCGGTTCTAACGAGTACCTACAATCTATGTTTTGAACAGAAATAAGAAAAATATCAGAATTTTTCATCTGAAAATTTTCTTTTTTTGGGGTGGTGAAATTTTCAGTATATTTGAATAGGCGTGTTTTCGTAATGAAAGAGGGATACATATGCTTCAGCATTATTAGCATCTGTTTTAGAGATTTTGCAGTTTTTTGTCTACCATTTCAATCTGTTATTTCTTGATACATTTATACTTCGTGTATCTTTCTTGTTCGTTTAAAAACAATTTCGTCCTTATTTCTCATATTATATGGTCAAACTCCCATGTCTTACACAGCTGTATAGAGTATAATTATCCAAATAATCATTTTTCTTATTCTCCACATAGATACATGCTGTAGACACTTTTAATGAGTACTCGCGACGGATGTTGCTGAGGAGAAATGAGAAATTTATCAATTTATTTGCTTGAAACAGAAGTCTTGTCTAGAGCTATTGCTAGGACGTGTGCGTTTCACATAGGTGTGGTATTGTAATGGTTTCCAGGCAATTGTGTCATATATGACTAAAACGGAAATCATTTGCAACATTACGATAATATGCCTATTCAAATATAGCGAAAATTTTACCACCAAAAACTGAATAAAAAGATAAAAAAAGTCTTAATTTTTTTTACATATTTCTGCTCAAAACATAGATTGTGGGTACTCGTTAGAACTAAAACAGGCCTGAATAATTTTGACCCACTTAAACCTCACTTTTATACAGTAAAACTGGGGTTAACAGGGGTAAAAAATATTTTTCTTATTTTGCTAAAAAGATATATATTGTGGGTACTCGTTAGAACCGCCTCGCCGAGGCGGTCCTAACGATTACCCACAATCTATATTTTGAGCAGAAAAATGAAAATATCAGAATTTTTTATCTGAAAATTTTCCTTTTTCGTTTGTAAAATTTTCACTATATTTGAATAGGCGTGTTTACCTAATGGAGTGAGGCAGAAGAGCTCAGTGGGCATTAATTGGTTAGAAGAGACTATGTTTATATTTCATAGTAAACTGAATTGTTGATAATGTAAAATATCTTTGATTGTTTATGTAATTGGTTATGGGGAAATATTACTGTATTTGTCAGACGTCTGGATATATTTTACTTCTGTCTCCTTGAACTGCTCACTGGCTGAGAAATCATTTGTTTTAAATGTATTAAATGTTTATTTACAAAGAAAAACAACTAATGAACAAATCAATTTGTTGGCTTTATTCTTTCCATATCAAGATTTGTTTACTTATTCTGTGTTATTTGACGTTCTGATCTTGTTTACGACATTCTGAAAACACACCTATTCAAATATATTGAAAATTTCACCACCAAAAACTGAACATTTGCAGATAAAAATTCTGATATTTTTCATATTTTTGCTCAAAACATAGATGGTGGGTACTCGTTAGAACCGCATCGCCGTAACTAATATCCACAATCTATGCATTTGAGCAGAAATACGAGAAAAAAATGCATACCCCTCTAGACCACAGTTTTTCTATATAAAAGTGGCGTTTAAAGGGGCCAAAATTATACAGGTCTGTTTTCGTGATGGATACTAGCCTTTTTTAAATTTTTGTGTGATAGTATTACACAAATTAACAGAAGCACATTATTAATACAATACCCTGATCGTACGCACTGTATCACACAGAGTGTATGTTATAGGGATCATAGGGGCACACAAAAAGTTTGCGTTGGGTGTGATTCGGAGATCTGGGAACAACCACGTGATGTGATAATGAGCATTTGTACACTTAACTATAGTAATAATGTACTTGTTATATACCTTGTAAAACAACCCTAAAACGCCGTTCACACCAGCATCAAACGATATCGTATCTTTTTTATTTTTCTGAGAAAATCCGAATCGTCTGCTATGCTATTCTTAGTTTCTTGTTAAAATAAAAGACGAAATGATGCTTCAAGAGTTAAGTATTTTTATTTATCAAAAGTGATAATTGTTTGGTGCAATTTAAAACGCAGGAACATTACGCCCCTGTTGCCTTGACGTTTTGACGTCAATATAAACTAGTAATGGTGTTTGCAGAGAAACAGATATTCCCCAACCGTGAAGTTTCAGTTTTTTTTCTACTACTTTAACCTTGAAAGTTAGGTCAAGGTCACCAGAATCTAACCAGTTCTTTATTATGTCCCAATTATATATCCATGAAAATATTGTAAGACTCCAACCACTGGTCAGCAAGATATTGTGCAGACAAGAAAGTGTCACGTCAACGCCAGCGCCGACGCCAAAAGAATCCGCTACTATATAAGTGACGTCAATATAAACAAAAATAAACACACAAAAAAACTCATTTAAGAGAGTGTGATATTGATCTGTAAATACGGCGAGACAGTCTTCTCGTGACGCGGACAAACAAGGTACCCCACACACTGGAGACTCGAGATGAGATCAGTCTGATAATAAAAGGCGTAACACCGAAAAACCCGTGCTTTGTTCAAGCTATGAAAAACATGTCGATTTAAGCAGCCCTGCCAGACCAGACACACGTGATATATTTTCGGCCTTTCTGTGCACAGGAGTCAACTTATGTGACTTCCTCTTTCTCCCATGGTGAGCAAAATCGTTCCTTTTAGTGTAGCTCCTTTTTTAGAATGGGAGGCGTAACAATTTTAACAGATTTGCCTCCCATAAAAATATATCGATTCCCATCAAATGCCATAGTTTGTAATTGGTGTGAATGATGGTTCCATATTCAGTGTTACATCTTAATGAAGACGGTGTTAGGAGAAATCTATTTCAAAAAACGTCAAAACGATTGCCTTTGGAAACAAAGAACACACTACAGATCAGAAAATGAGAGTCTCGGTTTTATTGAGACTCTTCGTAAGCATTAATGAAGTTTGCAACACTGCTTACGCCCTCTAGCGTATACATGAGCAGAACTCCATTTTCAAATATACCATGATGGGCCCAGATGGAAATACAGTATAACCTCAATTGCTCGAACACGGATGGCTCGAAAACCTTGGATGAATCGAACTCTTTTTCCAGTCCCTACAAAATTCTTCCAATAGCTCAAGAAAACAATGATTTTTTCTTATTTTATCATGAAATTGTATGTTGCGTGTACTCCTTAGAATCGCCTCATCGAGACAATTCTAATAAGTACACTCAACATACAATCATTGTGTAGAAAATCGAAAAGATTTCCCTAAATTATCGTTATTTGCTTCCTGACCTTGTGCCATGATTAACCCTCAGTGGCTCGAACTACCCCTGCCTCGAACGAATTTCCATGGTCCCGAAGATGTTCGAGCCATTAAGGCTCGACAGTAACATCAGTATTTTAAAGTGATTTTAAGAGTAGATTTAGTCAAACAAAAACCAAAACTGCTTGAGCCTCAAAATATGAAATATTGACATATACAACATGAACAAAGAATGTTTACAGGATATTACTAACTACCTTTCTATTATCAATGCATATAAATTACTACAGTATATAAAATATAAAGTTGCCACATTTTATCAACTATAATACCCCTTATACCAAACTTTTAACTACCTTCTGTCTCGAAGACGAATCCCTGTACCACCCATTTTCTAAAGTGCAATACCGTATTCCGTATTCCAAGCTACAACAAATTTCATGAACAAAACGTTAGGGAGTTAAGTATATACTTTAATTATAATCATTTCATTTCTGCAGTTCCAAACAGATACTACTGCAAACAGTGTGGATCCAGCTATAGTCGAAACTCAATAGCTCAATGGCTCGTCTACCATGGCTGATTCGAACTTGTTTTTGAGTCCCTACGAAATTCTTCCGAAAGCTCCAGAAAACAAATATTTAAGAAAATTTTATTTTATCATGAATTTGTATGTTGAGTGTACTTATTAGAAACTCCTCGTCGGGACAATTCCAATGAGTACACTTAACATACTATTATTGTATAGAAGGTCGAAAAGGCTTCCTAAATTATCGCCGTTTGCTTCCTGACCTTGCACCATGATTAACGATCAGTGGCTCGAACAACCCATGTCTCGAATTAGATAACGTGGTCCCAAAGATGTTCGAACCGTTGAAGTTCGACAGTAATTTGTCTCGAAACGAGCCCTCTCATCAGGATCTACACTCTTTGCCTTTTAGTTTTGATTATTGTCAACAGTAGACATGCCCAATTTCAATGATTGAAGATTCCACTTCAGAAACTCAGGGTCGAATGGGTTAAAGCAAAGCTGTGTGTTGTGTCTGCAGTGATGACTTTAAGTAGCTGACAACGTTATTTATTCGCGTCAGACATCTTTCAAGACAGCTTTATCTAAAAAAAAAAAAGGTAAGAGAAAAGTCCAGGGAGTGCCACAATCACAAGCCGCAGCCAATCCCAGACACCAAGAGGAAGAGGAAACAGACAAAACCAAACAATCGAACAAACGTACGAAAAGCACTAAGATTACCTCTCTCTTCCCCAAGCGAGGTAATCGCAATGTTAAAAGGACTGAAAAATACAATAACAAAATAACACAAGGGAAAACAAATCGCCTCATAGAATAAACCACAAAGCAACAAAGAGTAAGACTACCACCGGGACCACCGCCTTAGAACGGTCAGTAGAATAAACCACCGGGTGGGGGTGGTTAAAGCACTTTTACGACCATCGAACTTCACCCTGGGTCCCAGTGCTACTCTTAATACACAGATACGTAAAATTTCGGTTCGCATAAAGGCTCCCAACTTGGTCAATGCATCAAAGCGAAAACATAAAACTCAACTTAATTACTGTGATAAACAAAGACGAGCACAGTACTCATGGCAATTCTGCTGTGTGCCAGAGTAAATGAAAACCAATAGTTGAACCACGGCGGGCCAAGCCAAAGACAAATCGTAAAGCCCCAACCAACTGGTTAAGCTTTACGAAGAGGTCATCATTGGGTCTGAGGCCCGAACCGCCGTCGTGCAATTAAAGAGTGACGCATAGCCATCAACAATGATTGGGTTGACAACTAGGCATGCAGTCTGCTGCATAATGTCCAGGTTAGAGCCACTTCTTTTATAACGGTTAATAAGTTTTCTGAATTCCTCCGGAAAGTTAGATTTTCCCACATTTTTTTTCTAAATGTACACCAAGTCACCGTAAAATTCTGGTTCCGATATACCTTGCTGCAGACATGTTTTGAGACCGACGTTATATTTTTCTACCAAGGCACTGTGTCTGCGGTAAAATTTCGAAAAGCCTTGTGAAGTTTAAAATAACGATAGACCTGCCTAAAAAGTTTGGCAGTAAGGGCTTTATTACGGCAGTTAAAGTCACTAAGATTTGAAGAAGCTCTGGCGAATCTAATAAGTTGAGATATGTATACCCCATATGAGATACGTCGGGGGACATCGCCTCCAGAAAAGGAAAATTGACTATATCAAAATCAAAATCGTCCCGTTGATCATAAATTTTGGTGGAAACTGTACCATTAGGATCACAATTAGTTCCCATCGGAATACCAATAGTTTGCCTATAAAGTTTAGTTCCAAATCTGATAAAAATGTTATCCAAAAGATAAACAAGGGCATCACAGACTTTTTGACATGACCATAAATTGTAAATCTTGTATACATCAGAAGTGAAAAAAGCACATTCTTCGTTGCCACAATCACAAACCGCAGCCCTTCCCAGACCCAAAGAGGAACAAAAAAAAATCCAAACAAGCATAAACCGAATAAACGTACGAAAAGCACTAATAAGATTAGCTCTCTCTTCCCCAAGCGAAGTAATCGCAATACTAAAAGGACTGAAAAACACAAGAATGACACACGGAAAGACATACAACAAATCGCCTCGTAGAATAAACCACAAAGCAACAAAGTGTAAGACTAACACCGGGACCACCGCCTTAGAACGGTCTGGAGAGCAAACCACCGGGGGGTTTAAAGCACTTTTACAGGTAGCTAACTTCACCCTCGATCCCGATGCTACTCAAGCCAAATATTGGGTATTCTCCCGAATAAATGTTCGGTTAATTAAATCAATAAGTTTATCGTTTATAAGATGATGAGGTAACATAGTATACAGTGTAGAAAAATCATATGTAGACAATTTAGAAGCCTTAAAGTTTGTAGATTTAAATTTATTGGGAACCATTGGATTTGTTAATTGACCAAAATAGTTAATTCCGTCCCTTTCGTACACAATATCTTAATTTCTAATCAAATGTTTTTTTATGGCAGTAAGGCATGAAGTTAGCAGTTTGGACATAATAGTAGTCGTACATGAACTAGAATTTGCTATGAAACGTTGTTCATAAGGTCGTTTATGAAAGTTTCGGTAACCAATATAACGTTGGTAGTCTGTCTTGGTTTTCTTTAATACCCACTGCAAACTTAACAGTAATATCGATAGAATTGGTATCAACAAAAGATCTCTCGTTAGTAGAAGTCCGTTCATATGTTTTGGTACTACCAAATTCTTGTATTGTAAAAGGGACATTGGCAAACAGTGAAGGATCAGATCAGACGCAACAGAACACGACGTCTGATCAGGGTCTACACTCTTTGCATTAAGTTCAGATATTTCTACAAAACATGATAATAATAAAAACACTAACCAGACACGCCTAATATAGAAAAATGGACCTGTCCAAAGAGTTGGTAGAAATGGATCAAACAAACACTGGTTGAACCACGAAAGGGCCCGAAATAACATGAGGCAGCACACTTCTATTGAATGGTTTAGGTCAGCATCATCATAGGGTCTGAGACCCGATTTACTGTCGTGCAGTTAAAGAACTATGTCGAGGATAGATAATCTTAGAAGTGAGACAGCCAGATGTTCACTGGACAAATCTTTATGCCTTTGAAATGTTGTGCAGATATACAGAAGGGTATGGGAACTACAGGCCTAATCAATTGTCAGTTACATGTTGTGGCCAATGACGCGACTCTTGATTTCAAGCTCTTTAGTTATCTGCATTTGATGTGTATGTAAAATTAATTTTGCCGTATAGCTCCTTTACTATTCAGCAAATCTGGCATCACATTGTATAAGAGACTAAATCCTTTATATTATGGCAAGGGAGCACAATGATTGTCTTGCTACATTAGTGATTTTGCCTTAGGTCTTCTATATATCTTTTGTTTGATGTATTTCTTGTATTACTTACATTTATTTTGAGGTCAAACTTAGGTCATACTGGCTCATAATCAGAAAGTATGGTGTTTATACATAAAATACTCTTCCAGATATAAGCCAAAATCACTGGACGATAAAAACTCTTCAAGATATAAGGCAATATTACTGGACCGTGAAATATAGCTTATGCTGACCCTCACTTTATGACCTATAAGTGAATGCCACAAGGTTGATCGATGTCTGACCAAGCATCTGTCTAAGTTATTTTTATGATAGAAAAATAGTAAAAAAGGCACCTTTTTTACAGGTGTCCTAGATTTAGACGCTTGGGGAATCAAGGAATAAAAGCCGACCCTACAGAGTACCAATGGTCTAAATATGAATGCTTTCTGATAAGAGGTTGTTAAGATATGAACGTTTTAAAAACTTAAACATAATAGTCATATGTCCCAAATTTGCCCTTTGGACTCCTGGCTCACCCTAGACACAAACTAGGAACAAATCTCTAACACAAAGTTGAAGGTTTAGGTCTGAGTAAGAAGCACACCAAACGTCAACTTTAGGTCTGAGTAAGTAGCACACCAAATGTCAACTTCCTAGCACAAAAAGTATCCAAGATGTGGCCTCCAAGAAAAACGCGGACGTAAATGGCAATGTTAAGTCTGACCTGTTATATATTTTAACCCCTAGCCCCACCCCAGGGCATGGCCCAGGGGCAACTGGCACAGACCTGGTGGTCTCATAGTTGGCTCTGTCAAGACTAGACTAGTGAAATATCATAGTAAAATACATAAAATACATACTTCAAAGATACGAAGCAGAGGTTTGACAAGAAAAATATTGTTTGGGGAAACATCTTTTCTTGAACTCTGGTCAGCCATCTTGTAATACCACAAATCACGGATAATCGGGGTTGCTTGTCTCAGATGTCTTACATTAGATCATTCTAATGTGTTTGAAAATTACTTCGATGTTATTTGATCAGAGACTTCCCTAAAATAGCGCCACCGCCGGGACCAATAAAGATAGTGTTTCAACTATTGTAGTGTGATTTTAAAATCTGTGCACGTTCAATGCTTTCAGTGCAACTTAAATCATTGTCTGTTTAGTAATAGTAAATAGTAATAGTGTCATAGTAATAGTCCAAATGCGTCAAGCGCAAATGCATCTAAGAACATCTACCTAGAGCGAAGTGCCGGACAAGCCTGTGCATTCGCGCAATCGTGTTTTCCACTTACAGAGCCGTTCGATACTGTAAATTGCAAAGTGTCTTACATGACTGTACAGATGTGCAGGATGATCTGCACCGTTTTTTATTTACACGCATGCTTAAGATAAAAATAGAACTGTGATAAAAATGATACAATGTTAAGTATTTACTATCAAACAGAAAGTAAGTGGTCGATACGGTTCCTGGTCTGTGTTCTGTGGATTGATTGCACTGATTAAAACAATCGATACATTTTGTTATTTTTGATAACGATTATGCTTGTTTTGGTTCGTTTTAACGCTTAATGAAAACAACTGGTAATATGAACTTTATGCTCCTCTATAAAAGACTTATTAATGCTGATTGCACAAATAACGTTTTGAAACAGGAATACCTGATATTACGAGACACGTTATCAGTACAGTAAGATATTCGAGCTGATAATGGCATACATGCATCTGAACTGCAACGTGAGAAAACGTACCTTCTGCTTTGTGCGCCCAGCAATGACTCAAATCAGCCGCTGATCAGATAATTCGATATCCGCAACGAAACGTTGCATCCTTGGCTATCCAAAAATGCGCCCAGTGAAGATTGCGCGCGAATGAAGAAACAAGCCAAAAATGCTAGATTCGGACCACAGAAACACAGCAATACAAACTACCACGGTGTGGAGCTTGTTGAATGGATATTCTTTCAGTAACTCTATCAAAAATATGTTTTATCTCCATTTTGAAGAAAGATCTTTTAAATGGAAAGATTTTGCCTCCCCCCTGGGAGCAAATTCTTTCCTTATTGAACAAGTCATTTTAAAAAAAGGATTTGCGTGCCGTAGAGCAAACCAGAAGCCACAGTTTTCTCCATTGGCTTGAAGAAACGATGGAAAATGTATTAAGAGTGCTAACTCACCTTACACCTTAACTATCCAGCCTTCGGTTCTAGTCCTGGTACAGCTGAAGTTACCCATGGCTTTTCGGTCCGCGTAGGGTCACCTACCTTAACAGTAGATCAACACATGAAAACTTAAATTATCAACACTATGAAGAACTAAATATAAGGGCTCAACTACAAGTTGCAAGTAAGAGCACTAGAAGAAAGACGGTGTTTTCGACCACATATCTGTACGGTCAGATACCAGCCTTCTATAAAGATTAAAAAAATAAAGAAAAGTCTTTTACTTTGTGTAGCTCGACCCACCGTCGTTCAGTTAAAACGGATAATTGCTAAGCGCATAGTCTGTTCGCTTTAAACTTTTGAGCGTTGACTTATCAAGTATACCTGTATTTGTATTAGAAACACAGTAAAAGGGTACAGTGAACTAATTATTTTTCCCATAGAGCTCCATAGTAATTCCACCCTTTTTGGTGCTTAAGGGTTCATTTCAGGGTATGGCTGGGCTTCTAAATTTTGTTTTTATTCAAAGCCCAGGCTTAGCATAGCAAAATAAACAAGGAAAAATATCACCATCACCAGCAATTTCAGGGATTTTTTGGAGGCTGAATGTAGCAACCCCTCAGTTGGCAGGTATCAAAAATTGAAACTTTGCAATTTCACCACTTCTTCTTTGGGCTCCAGCAAACACACACAGAAACATTTATTTCTTTGAAACAATCAGAAAATTACAAACAGACATTTTTTTCTTCAAATTAGAATGATGAGTTTTAATTCATCTTTATTATTAACCAATCACAGACCCCCTTACACAAAATAACTACCCCGGGCTTCCCTACACTTTTTTGCACCAATCAGCAGTCCTGTCACAATTGGTTCACTGTGCCCTATAGAGCAACATTTTCCCCCAATAAAGCACCAAAAAGCACTATATATCAATAAGATAAACTAATTATAACTAAATAATGTCCTTTGTTTTCACTTATTTGCTTAATTTTGCTGATAGGGACACTTTTTGTGTGCCTACCCCCCAGTAAAAATACAGCAAAAGTCTCCAATATAAATAATATAGATAAAAAAAGTGACCAATAACTTATTCTATTTTTCTTTCTAATTTATTGTCAGAATGATACAGAAATCAAACCATACAGCTATACTTATATTAAAATACAAATCAAGTACTTAGAGACAGCATGTGTATTACATCTATTGTCTTATCTTGATTTTACCCCACCCACCCCCTATAACATGGGCTAAATAGCTTGGCTTTAATATAACACCATTATCTCAGTTGTTTGTGCCTGAAGTGTATCTTAATGACTAATATATTACAGAATCATGAAAAAATGTCAAATTATATGCAGAAAATATATACTAGAAGGTTAAATTGGCCCGGTTGACATGTCAATGGCACGGTGTGTTTTAAATGTCCGCTTAAAGCAACAAACAGTAAACTTATATATGTGCTTTCTGATGAATAGTAAATAAGAGGAGATAAAACATGAACTTGATGGCTAAGTACAAAGGTCAAGGTCACACAAGGTCAAGTTCATGGTCACACAAGATCAAGGTCAAGGTCACTTAAATATAGAAAAGCATAGAAAATCCAGTTCTCTCACATGTTTCTAGGCCTGCTTGTAGATATTTTAGAATAAGGTCACTAAGGTCAAGGTCAAAGTCACATGACTGTTAAAAATAGAAGCACTTTTGTTTGACTGATCCAGTTTCAGTATCTGGGAGTATGCATTCTAAGAAAAGGGCACTTATAGTTCATACCATTATAGACACCATGCAATATATGCCACTTTCCAATTGATACATATCACTATCATTTTATATTTACCCAATATATTACTGCATATATTTCATTAAAAATATGTATAAAAGAAAATAATCTAATCTGATGTTTAATTCAAGGCATAAAACAGTCATATCTGAAGGTCAAGTTCACAGAAATTGTCAGTTGTCCTTGCAACAGCATTACTTTACTTTCTCTATTACCTGTGTAGGCTTCCAAGTCATGGAAGTCAGAGGTCATCAGAGGTCAAAAGTTCAGAGGTCAAGGTCATTTCAAAGTCACCGAAGTAAGCACTTTCATTTGCCTTGTTCGGTGTCAGTGCGCAATGTCGAAAGTTCTAATAAGGCGCTGGTAAACTCAACAAACCTGCGCGGGCTCAAGATGTGTCACTTTACCACTCGAATGTAACTGCATGTGAGGCGCGTAAAGTTTTTGATAATTATCCTTATTATTTACTATTCAAATTTACTTTTTTTGATTGAAAACATAGTCAGCTACACATTTGCTGACATCTATCAACAACACTGGACAGACAGAAGATGAAGTTGTGAAAACAAATGTGCTTATGGTGAATACTAATGTACAGACCACCTACATAAATACCTACTCCAGCTGACCCCCATTTCAAAGTAAATTTTACAAACTGACCCCAGAATCCTTGTTTAGAGACTCATATTTGCTTATTTCCCTTCAGGGGATTTAAAAAAGCAGTGAAAAGTCAGTAAAAAATTGCAAATTTATTTATTTGCTTCTTCCAGTCTACTGCCAGTGTAGGGTACAGTGAACTAATTATTTTTCCCATAGAGCTCCATAGTAATTCCACCCTTTTTGGTGCATAAGGGTTCATTTCAGGGTATGGCTGGGCTTCTGAATTTTGTTTTAAATCAAAGCCCAGGCTTAGCATAGCAAAATAAACAAGGAAAAATACCACCATCACCAGCAATTCCAGGGATTTTTTGGAGGCTGAATGTAGCAACCCCTCAGTTGGCAGGTATCAAAAATTGAAACTTTGCAATTTCACCACTTCTTCTTTGGGCTCCAGCAAACACACACAGAAACATTTATTTCTTTGAAACAATCAGAAAATTACAAACAGACATTTTTTTCTTCAAATTAGAATGATGAGTTTTAATTCATCTTTATTATTAACCAATCACAGGCCCCCTTACACAAAATAACTACCCCGGGCTTCCCTACACTTTTTTACACCAATCAGCAGTCCTGTCACAATTGGTTCACTGTGCCCTAAAACGGTAACACCTACATTTCCTGCTTTTCCATTTTTAGGGCAAATATTTTATCAACAAAGCGTGCAATTCATGAAACAGCACAATTTCCTTCAGAAGGAGTTATTTTGGGTATCACAAGAGAGGTCCATGAGTTTTATACGAGAGTCACTACAATTTTCTATGTTACACTTTATAAACTAGTACATTTGCTTGCTGAAGTTTTCGGTACTTCGAATGTGACCTGTTTGAAACAAACACAGCAGAAAACATCTGTGTATGGATATTTTACTTCTATGATTGCTTCTTATGGAGGTATACAAATCGTTATTTCGGAATTGATTGTGATTGGATTGATTGTGATTCTGGTTATACCACTCGAATGGCGTCTATTCCATATAATACATACAATTCTTTTCATTGCGTAATTTATTGTTAGACTGTTTTTATTTTTTAAAAATCGACCGTATGTATTACCATCTAAAATGCTGTTCGGTATAGTATTGTGGTTGTTTTAGATTGTACTGCATGGTGTTCCTAGTCGGTCAGTGCGTTATTTACGGGAAGCCCCCAGATTGATTTGTTGTCTGAATTGCACCGAGGTCTCACGTTCGAGTCATTCATAGTGTTTAATTGTATTGAATTGATTTAATTTGTTTCGTCAGTGTCTCATATCGTGAGTAAACATTCTGTTTGTCGTTGTTTCGTCTGTGTGTTTTGTTATTCTATTAAGGTTGTTTCTTTGATGTTTGATCAGTTATATTTTGTATTTAATGTCCTAGTTGATATATGTTTATTTGCTCCTTATCGACTCATTAACACCAGTTACGCTGACAGACGTTTTATCATGCCAGCAGTGCGTTCAAGTACACTAATTAATTCAGTTATACATGTATTTGTTATTTCAGGGCACCAGCTGATAAAAATAGCTTCACAATAAACATTTAAATAAAATTGCTAGTTAAAGCAAACTTATTTCCGTAAGTATATTTTACATTGCCCCATTGTCCAATAGAGAAAATAAATTTTGAATAGAGGGAACCTTTCGATACAAGAAATGCATCAAACAAACGAAATTAACAGAAATCAATTACGCCTTACTCTCAGTGTAGTAGCATTAAAGACGTTGTTGTTTGACTTCCCAGAAGTTCTGATGATTGCCCTAAGGCTGTAATTATGACTGATATCGTCATCTGTTTTCGTTTGTTTGTTTGTTTATTTGTTTGTTTTCTGATTTTGATGAACTGGGCCTAGTTATTCAAAGCTAACGTTGTCGTTAGTTAACGATTCGTTAAAATTTACATCGAGTGATACGCAAATATGCTGATTTTTTTGCTGAAAAATGTGTGTAGCTTTTGCAGTGCAAAAGCTACTCACATTTTCAGCAAAAAATAACAGAATATTGTATTCTGAATTCGCTAAAACAGTTAACGAAATGACCCTTAACGAGCTCGTTAAGCTAACGACGCTTTGAACATCTGGGCCCTGGTGTATTATGTTGTCCTTTTACGTCATATAGCATAGGGAAGTAAAACGAATGACAAAATACTCCCGTTTGTTTGTAAGCTAGACACTGTTTGAAAGAAGACGAAAGAAAAATAAGAAGCTATTTCACAAACTGAAAGCAGTTATTTAGAATGCTAAATACCACGCGTGCATGTTATGTACTTGCTTGCTAGTGCCTACTCTAAAAACCTATGCAGAACATGGTTGTAGTCTGTTACAAAACTGGTTTAGTAGAACATGGCTGCAGCGTGTTACAGAACGGGTTTCCTAGTTGTCAAAATAGTTATTACAGGTTTTTCACAAAGCACGGCCCAAGTCGCAATAACTCTCCGCCACATGTTCCCACATAATGTCATAATTACAGGATTATGGAAAGCTGTACATAATTTGGCGAAAGAATTTTCAGAATTCTGAGGTTTTTAAATCTGATTTCAATTTGTGTGAAAGTTCATCCTTCAGAAAAATAACTATACTTCGAAATTATTTTAAGACCACAGACTAAACATGTCACAATTGTCTGCGAGTTCATGACATTGAGCTTTATAAATTAAATAACAAATACTCTGAAATTCAGCGATTTTTCTGCAATTGCAAGCAGATTCTTAGAAGAAGTTTACTTTTGCAACAGGCATACTCAAGTCGTTTACTGAAAAATAGAAGTGCAGATTCTCACGAAAAGTTAAACTCTCGAACCACAGCCTTCCTAAGGCAACGAAATGCAAGACGTAAATACGATTTTAAAGGCAGACCTAGACTGTAAAAGGCAGAATAAGCACCCCGAGTTCAGTTTGTGTTTACACAACAAAGGAGACAGATCTCATGGTGTGGCTATCATTGGCTGATAGAGATTATATGTTAAATGATTGACAGGTCTTATCTGCTCACTAGCTTAACTGTTTTTACACCTAATTAAAGTAGCATAAACAAATACAACGTATGATTATGATATTATTTATTCATTTCTTTAGATTGATGGGCGATTTCTTAACTTTAAATTTGATAACCTAGAAATAAAGAAGAAAAGAAACTAGTATGAAACTTAAAAAAAAAAAAAAAAAAAAAAAAAAAAAAAAAAAAAAACATCAAAATTTATTAAGTAGTGACAATATGTTTCTTATAATTCAACTGAACATAACATAAAGATTTGTATTGTAGTACTCGTCACACTGGTCCATTTGTACATCTGTAAAACCCTCATTTAGATCAAATGATTCTAAAACTTATGATATCCGAGTGTACTCATCACACTCACAAAACAAAGAACAGCAAATATTCCAAGTTTTCTGGGCCAGACAAGCTTGTTTCGGCCAAGTAGGCCCCATCAGTGACCCTCACATAAACTTTCAACAAAATCCCAGAACGGACTCAATGATCACAACGGACTAGAAATATACGCTACACTAAAGTGAAGTACAGGGAGATGTTATGGGGCCGCCACAGCCTTATTCACAAGGATCATTTTCAGTATTATTATTATTATTATTATTATTATTATTTGTTAAATATTATGCCATGCTTAATACAAACTTGAAGAGGTTAAAAAAGTCGGACAATAAATATATTTTTCTTTGGTACAAGAAGAAATTAATGTCCATTTGCTATTTATACTGTATTTACATTAATTAGTATATGTATATAGAAGCATAATAGTTAACCGTATGTTGTAAGGAATGTCTTTATCAACTATGATCCCTAAGCTCCTCCCACATACTGTCCAGTATCTGATTTATACACATGTAGGCTAATGTTTCGTTTTTTAAATTAATCAGGATGTGCTCAATGATCCCAAAGGAAATAAAATACAACCTGCACTATGATAATGTACGGGGAGACTTTTTGCCGCCAAACAGCACAACACCAGCTACAGTAGAGTAAAATAAAAGTCAAAAAGGATTGCCGTTGGAAACAAAAAAAAAAACGTAAATAAAATCACGACTATAGGAGACTCGTTTTGATTCATATGCAACACTGTAGTTTGCGAGGCTGCATACGCTCCAAGCCCCCCTCCCCACCCCACCCCCCCCCCCCCCCCCCCGCCTCTCCCCCTCCCACACCCACTGGTGACGGCTTAAGACAAAAATCAAGATCACAGAATAACAGCCCTTCAAAAACATTAATAACGTAATATTAAAACTGAAAAGGAGATACCCAGGATAGACAAGATTCATGGACACCATGCCTCTCCGGAGCGACATTAATGTATCAATTTAAGCTTTTAGAGGACTCCAAACATTTAGTTTTGCAAGGATGACAATTTTTATGATTTTCTCTTTGCGTTCCTTCACACCAAGGCCCTTCCAAAAACGAAACTTATTCTAAAAGAAAGGAATTTGCAGGCATTCATAGTCATTGTTTTCCTTTTGTGTAGAATCTTTCTAGAATGGAGGCAAAAGAATGTTGATAAAGTCGCTACCCATGAAGATGTACCCTTTTATCTTAAAATGTCCTAGAAACAAGGGATATACTGAAGTAACGAACGGTCAATTTACCAAGTCTGTCGATTCAGATTCATTGATCTACATATATTCACAAATCCAATGATATTATTGACGAACAAAGGTGAGATTATACCTAAATGTGTACGCATCATTTGCTGAGAATTTACACCCTTCATAATAGCTATCTAAATGTGTGAAGGATTATCATGTTTGCTGCATAAAAGCGTGATAAAACTGATGATTAACCAGCACATCGCAAATATTTTTTTAATGGCCACATGGTATGGATCCAGGTGATCGTGATGCTTTCGATACTATCAGTTTGAGTCTGCTAATTGCTATCTTTCGTTTTCTGCTGTATTTCCGAAGAAACTTCCTTTCAGATTATTTCCTAGGACGTTTTGATGTATGACACAATATTGTTAATGGTAAGCGTCAATTTATGTTCCAGACTGCGCGTATGCAATTTGGGCATATCGCAATTCGCTCAGATAATATTTATAAAAAACCGTGAACTGCGCATGTTCTGAGCGGATGGCACAGGTTATCATGTACCTAAGAGAGCTTTTCGCAAGGCGCGACAGATATAGCTTTGATTTTCATAGCGCACATTCTTTGCTTAATTTAACCGCTGCATAGGAAACGAGCCGTTATAGCACAAACTAACGGCAATGGTTCAGGCAAGCCTGTGCCTCCGCACAGTCTCGCCAGAACCATGCTGCTCACACACGTGCACGATAGGCAAAAGAACTAGACATGTGGCCTTGCATTGGGACCAGTTATGCACTCTGTAAGATGCATTCACCGAAACGTCCGAAGAGCGTTTTTCTCGTGGCGCCACTCAAGCGCTAATGCTCGCTAGTTTTCGAGAATCTATTTGTAACTGCTCTTCTAATTTGCATGTAATTTCAAGCCAGCGGACGTCTTATCCGTTACCACAGTCAGAGTTAATTGAGAGCTCAATTTAAAAGCGCTTGTTGTTATATCATTCGTCATTATCCATACCACTTAATAGGAATTTAAACTAGAATCTGATATAATTAAGAGTTTCTAATTTAAAAGCTCTATTCAAAATGTCATTATGTGACCGTTTTCTAGAAGTTTACGAAATAAAACATTTAAATGGTGAAATAACGTCAAGCGAAAAGACGCCTTCGAGCATATCCGAAAGACATTGATTTAAATTATCATGTGCATCCGTACAGTCTCGTGATAGTCTTCGCTGTCAGTTAATATATTCTACTTCAACTTAAAGAATCATTCTTTTTTTTAAGTAGTATATTTTCAGCTGTACGAACGAAAGTTGATCTGGGTCGTATTTATTCGCATTTTCCCGGAAGACACTTTTTCAGATGGGAACTGTGTATTAACCGTACAGTTAGAAAACAACGACATCTTAAAAAAAGTAATACATGATATCATCAAAGAAGAGCTACAAGTGTAGAACATAGTAGTGTTGGAAACTGGCCAGAATTCATAGTCGATCATCGGTTTTGTCAAACCTACTGATCATCGATTAATACTCGACTTGTAGAAAATATATTCATTCTTAATTTAGCCCTCTCCTTCTTAAGATCATAGCTACAGATCGATAATATTCAGATAAAAGTTTTCTTATTTCTCTATGAAAACATATGTTATGGGTACTTACTAGAAGCGCTTTTGTGAAGTGCTTCTAATGAATACCAACAACATATGTTATCATGGATAAATAAGAAAAATATAAGATTTTCGGTTGAAACAACTGACTTATTTAAGGCTATTTTATCAATTTTCTTCCTCTTTATTGACCACAAATCTAGAATGACCCAAATTGTCAGCTTAGAATTTCATTTCTTTATAACTTGCCTATAAGAATAAAAAGGAAGAAAAATATATTTCTAAAAATATAATTTTCCGATTAGTCGACTATAAAAAAAAATATTTCCGATCATCAGTCACAAGAGGTAAAAGTGACTGATGATCGATTATAATTGATCATCAGTGGCAACATTAGAACATAGCCTACATTTGTACCAATGACTCCATTAACTATGTCGGACAGTATACAAGCTACTACCAATGAAAAGCAAAGAAACCAGCTCACTCTTCCACAACGAGGTAATAATAATGCTAGGCACAACCCGCCAAACCAACCAACACAATAATTAGAACACAACAGGGCAAAGCACGAAAAAGAGCTAACAGCCGCCTGCCCCGTAAATAATTAACAACCCTTGAACCATCGCCTTATGACTGTCAGAAGTAAAACCTACCAGGGTGGCGGATAAATCAAATGTAAAAACATACGGAATCGGCTAACATAGATGCTCCCTAACTCGATCTGTGAAACGTCTAAGAAAAATATGTAAAGAAAATAGTTGTGACGAAACAAGGAAAATACCTCGGACACTGGCAGCCAAAACTAAAACACCACTAGTTGAACCAAGTAGAGCCAGAAGAAAGATATAAATAACATCAGACATGAACCGTAAAATAGATATTTATGTCGGCATCTTCATATTCTGATACCCAACCCATCGTCGTACAATTAAAGATCAAAACTTAGCTATCAACCGTGATTGGGTTAAAAACGTAGCATACTCGTAATCGAGTGACCATGTTCGCCTATGGTTACGATGACTTTAGTTCGTTGTAATATTTTATAATATTCACTGGATATCCATCTACCCATTGCCTGGCAGTTATCCGCGTATAAGATACGATCCGTTATCTCGGGTTTGTACATAAGAGGACCGGATACAATTGGTAGAATTTATTTTACTAGGGCTATATAAGTGCAGATACACAAGAGATGTCACGATCACGAAACACAGCCCTCTCGAGGCACCAAAAGAAGGAGAGATGAGGCAAAAAAGAACAGCACAAACGCCACATATGAAAAAACAGACGCACACAGAAAGAAAACCTACAACAGAGGAATACAATTTTGTTACTATCTTATGAAATTAATTCAGGAGACAAAATCTGTGACTTTCTTTAGCTGTTGTCTGTGACAAGAGAGATCATATCTGTGGCTATCTGTTTGCTTTGCTGCACACCACCTTATTCTGAAAAGTTGTCTTCTCTTAACTCTTTCACTGCCACAGGCGATAATAATAGGCTTTTGCAAATAGCTTAGAGCTCAATGAGCCGTCTCATCTGGATCTACGCTGTTTGACATTCAGTTTTACATATAAATGTCTTTCCAAACATTTGTCGTCTGTGTTTTTTGGGGGAGGGGGGGGGGGTTTGTTGTTGTTGTTGTTGTTGTTTTGTTGGGGTTTTTTTACGACAAATGTCGTCCAAAATTTGGCACCGAAAGAGTTAAAGGATATTATATTTTCCTTAAGGAGTAGACACCTTTGCAAAATGGAGGAAAACACGTGACACAGATGCTTCCCCATGAAGGTGTATACTTACACCTTACTTGAGCCAGCACACGAGAAAAGAGTACTTATCACATAGGCGCCCTGTCACCCAGCTGGCATTCTACGTAAATCTACATCGGGCCATCATCGGCCCGTCAGCTACCCTGACGGGCCGATGACGGCCTGATATAGATTTACGTAGAATGCTGACTGGGAGGCTCAGGCGAAAGTGCGCAGAAGCACAGTCTCGCCAGAGCCTTTGCTGTTCGCCGATATGTAGTAAAGACCGTGAGGAAGCTACAGGTAAAACAGACGGCTGTCTATAGCCCACAAAGGGAACCGCGTATACGCATTTGAAGAATCACAAACCAGGAAACCATAGGTCTCTTTTTTCGTGCGCCGGCTCAATTATGCTTTCTAGTAAAAACTGGTATGATTAAGCTATCTAGATGGCATTTTCTGTCCCTGTGTGGCATACACTCCGTTTTCGTGAGATTTTAATTAATTATGCTCTATAATAAATCGTCTAGATGTATCTCATCCGTTAAAGAAAATGTGTATATATTAATCTAATGTGGCATTCTTCCAGGAAATCCTGTCCAGACTTTGCGGATGTGAGGGAAAGCTTGGATATTTATGGTTCGGATATAGACAACCCTTTAGTTTTTTATTTTCTTTTTAAAGCACCGCATTTTATGTAAAATTATTTATACGTTATGAGATCATCATAGTAATATTCCGCAAAAGAGATCCTGTGGAAAATAGAACAAATCAAAACCACATCACGAAAACACGACTATATAATTTTGACCCCCTTAAACCCCACTTTTATATAGTAAAACTGGGGTTTACAGGGGTATATATTATTTTTCTTATTTCTGCTCAAAACATAGATTGTGGGTACTCGTTAGAACCGCCTCGACAGAGATTTTTATCTGAAAATTTTCATTTTTCGGTGGTAAATTTTTCAGTATATTTGAATAGGCGTGTTTTCGTAATAAGAAAATAAGAGACACAGTTTGATTAAGTCTGCTGATGTTAAATAATAAAACCAAATGCAACAGTGCGAGTTTCTGACGATTTTCACCACTTAAAAGGGAAAGAATACTCAGGGGATAGGGTTCAGTAGTATGTTCCTTATAATAGATTTAAAGTTCACAAATATAAGCGTACAAAACTAATGAAATGATTTTAACTTGCTTTAAAACATTTAAAACAAACAATAAATGAAACGACTGCGTTTTAATACCTGTGATTAGTACTTTGAGCGGGCTGGATACAGTTGGTACAGTTCCCACCATATTAAGCTAATATACTGTTTGTGTGACTCCCGGTTTCTTTAACTAAACACCAATTTCCTACTAAAAACGGACCTACCATAATGGAAGTATATAGCTACCTAACCCATATGTGATCAAATTATTATTTCCTTAGATTAACTTCTTTTCAGAAGTGAGATAAAATAATGTTGACAGCATTGTCTCTGCTGAAAGTATATCAACAACCCTTAGTTACCAAAAAACGCAACGGGCAATAGGTGATAGCGTATAACTGTTAATCTTACGAAGTTGTTCTCGTATATGTTATGTGTATGCTTTAGTCCAAATGATTTGTCAAGTTTTTGTTGTTTTTCTTTTTGTTGTTTTTTTTTTTTTTTGTTTTGTTTTTTTGTTGTTTTTTTTTTTTTTTGTTTTTTTTTTTTTGTTGTTTTTTTTTATTTCATCATGCTACCTATGATCGCTACAGGTTTTGTGAAGCTCTCATGTGCAAAACCAAAGCAATAAGATTTTTAAAACTTACAACGTATGCGGAACGAAATCGCTATTGCTAAGTTAATGCACATGGTTACCCACTTTTGGTATGGTTTGCGTTGAAAGGGCACGCGGCTTTTAGGATATCAAAACAGTAGAATTGTCTCCCAGACTTTTGCTCATTAGTTACAGTACTTTCGCTCATTAAATAGTTCAAAAGTTTAAGGCTAAAGAAGGGACATTTCATAATTAGTGTCACAAACGATAAAAGTGATGCAGTGAAATCTGCTGCAGCTCAGCTTTTTAAAGAAATAGATACACTTTAATTGTAGAAAGTTTTGCTTCCTTCTGATAAGGGGTCATCTCTATAAGGAATGAATTTGCTCCCTCTGGGAGCAAATTCTTTCCTTATAGAGTAGACCCCTATTTTGAGCAGGTTTGGCTGACGGTAAAGCAAACAGGAAGTCAGAAATGTTGCCACCCTTGGCGGAAATGGCACAAAAACAAAACTACCGAGCGCATCCATTCCCTTTGAGCTTTGATGCCTTTGTTATCTGACTTTGTTCATTCGTCGTCGCCGATTATTTGGACAGAATGTAAGGGGTATGGATAGACTGTAGATTTTCCGCCATTTTTTACCAGAGAGAAAAGTTTTGTGACTTCCTGTTTGCTTTCCTTCACCTGGATAAGGATAGCAAACCCATTCCTTTTAGTGTAGACTTTTTTCAGAAGAAAAGTAAAAAAAATATTTTGATTCAGTTGCCTCTCCTGAAAGAGTATGCAGTGCCATTAAAACATCATTGTCCGTTCATTGTTTACAGTATTATTGTATTGTGTGATTCAAATAAGAGCGCAAATATCTGCTTAAATCTGGAGGATTAAGTCCAATAATACAACATGTCATTGAATAGCGCTTAAATCGTTCTTGGAAACTGTAATTGTGCTGTCAAATTTTATAGAATGTATTTGCTCTGGCTAAATAAAATTGTGATTTTCGGAGATCTGTTCAACTTGTCTAGGATCAGTCTTATCACAGTTTAACCCTTCTCATGCTGAATAAATTAAGATGCCATGCCCACTTCTAATTTCCAGCCAATCAGATTACTTGATCCGAGGTTTTGATATAAATTCACATATTTAATGACAAACAGTGCAGATCAAGATCAGTTGGCTTCTTCAGAAGCCAACTGATCTGGATCTACACTGTTTGCTAAGACAGGGCATGTCATGTTCATCAAGATAAGGGTTAACGTGTATGACAGCTTTGTCTAAAGGCGTTACGTTTGCTCTTCAGATAGTAAATGAGATGGCTGATTGGAACGTATCTGCGTGAAACCACGAAGCGCCTTTCAGAACAGCATTATAGTTACCCGACGGGAAGTATCACTAATGTAGGTCATTCTTCGAGGCAGTTCTCCTTTGTTTGTACATCGGTTATTGCAACTGTGCCGATGTGTTTTGCCATCTTTCTTCCTCATCTCTCCTTTTTTGTGCCTCGGAAAAATCTGTGCGTTGTGATTGTGGTCTTTCCCGGGTAATTTCATTTATAGTTTTCTGTTAGTTTTAATATACGTTTAAGGCCAAATGGTCTGTGCGGGTTTTTGGTCATCTGATGTTTTGTTGTTGTTGTTTTTTTTTTTTTTTTTGTTTTGTTTTTTTTTTTTTTTTTGTTTTGTTTTTTTTTGTTTTTTTTTTTTTTTTTTTTTTTTTTTTGTTTGGTTTTGTTTTGTTTTGTTTTTTGTTGTTGTTTTGTTGTTGCTTTTAGTTGTTTTTCTTTTTGTTTTTTGTGTTGTTGTTTTTTTGTTTTTTTGTTGTTTTTTTGTTTTGTTTTTTGTTTTGTTTTGTTTTTGTTTTTTTGTTGTTGTTTTTTGGGGGTTTTTTGTTGTTGTTGTTTGTTGTTGTTGTTGTTTTGTTTGCTTGTTTGTTGTTTTTTAAACTTTGTCAACTTTATTATTAGAAATTAATTCATTTAGTTTTTCCTATTATCATTTCATATTGCGGGAGCGGGATTAGGGCATTTTAGGGCAATTTAGTTAGTTTAAACATTTATTTCATGTATAATATTAACATATTTGAACAAATACAAGACATGTGTTTACTACATTACAATATTATACAACGGGATTCGGAAGAAAGTCAACAGACTTATGAAGTCCGTCTCCCATTTTTTGCAAATATGAATGTACAAATACAACATGTGACTTGAAATAGAACAAACTAACAGTGATAAAAAGGACAGAGTGAATTTCAGATAGAACAATCGTGAAGGTACATCTTTTCAACCAATGGCTGCTCCACGGGGATGTGGAAATACGTTTTGCACATATGAGTTGGATAAGTAAAATAATGAACAATAAATTAATTTATCGTCAGGCTAGGTTTATGTAAGGTTTATTTCTCGACCACAACAAGATTTATCCCATTCCTTAAGAAATGGTACGAATTGAGATTAAAGAACATTTTAATTTTAGACGACTTTGCTAATTAATAGAAATTTTATTAAACTAATAGAAGCGACTTTTCAATAGTTTTACTTACCATAGATTAATTATTTATCATTTCAAAACGTTTTGATTTCGTCAGGAACTCCTATACGGCGAGGAATATCTGTCTGTTATCAGAGTCAGAGAGTTCCTGACTACCAAAAAGAAATACATTTAAGGATGGCTGAAACACCGGAGTTACTCTATTAACAAGTTCTTGTCGCAGGGTTGTATATCGTGTACAGGACATTAAGAAGTGCTGAGTATCTTCACGTGCTCCAAAGACACATATCGGACTATCGATAATATTTTTAGAAAATAAGTGTGCATTAAGAGTACTACATCTCATTCTTAATCGAGCATGATAAATTTGGCCAAGTCTTTTACCATCAAAAAAGAACCTAGGAACCTCATTGAGATCAGAATCAAGGCGATGTTTAAAAGAAGATAATGTAGGAGTGTTTCTTACTTCCTCAGTTAATTCGTTCCAGTCTCGTGTGACAGAAGGAAGAAAAGATTTATAGTAAAGTTGGGAATTTGCATGTACAGTATTAAGATTCTGTGCATTTCTCAAGTTATACACGGAATTGTTACCTACGTTGTCAGGCACTAAAGAAGAGAGATAATTAGGAGAAAGACCATTTTTCATTTTATAGAAAAGTTGCAATTTTTTATTTTTTCTACGCGAGGCTAAAGTTTCCCACCCAGTTTCAGTATAAAGAGACTCTATGGAAACTAACTTTGTGGCTCCTGTTACAATACGGGCAGCTTCTATTTGTATTTTCTCTAACTCGTTCGCTTCATAAAGGGTACAGTTATCCCAGACGACATTAGAATACTCAATAACCGGTCTGATAAAAGAAAAATAAATAGTCTGTAATGATCGTCTGTCTAGTTTGTATTTAAGCTTTCTCATGATGTTAATGCGGGTCCAGGCCTTCGATTTGATATATTCCAGATGTTCATGCCAAGTACAATCACTTGATAATACTACCCCAAGATGCTTATGAGAAATTACTTCTTCTATCTGTGTTTGATCCATAAAAACAGGAGGATGATATGCTTGATTTCTTTTTCTTGAAAAAATAATTGATTCTGATTTGGCTGGGTTAAATGTCACAAGCCATGTTTTAGCCCATAAATGTATTTTTTGTAGATCTTCATTTAACTGATTAGCAGCATTGACTGGATCTTCTACCACTATGTAAAGACTTGTGTCATCTGCAAAGAGCCTTATAGAAGAATGGATATTTTCAATAATATCATTGATGTATATTAAAAAAAGTAGAGGACCAAGTATCGAACCTTGGGGAACACCTGCTTTTATGGAAGTCCAACCTGAGGCTGTCCCAGGTAGCACGACACGTTACTTTCTATTGTTTAAGAAATCGGTAAACCATTGTAAAAGAGATCCAGAAATTCCCACAGAAGAAAGTTTATATAGAAGACCCTTGTGCCATACCCTATCAAACGCTTTACTAATGTCACAAAATATAGCTCTTACTTCTTTTCCTTCATCTAGCGCTTGACAAAACGTATTATAGAGGTCTGTTAACTGGTTTACTGTTGAATCTCCAGGCACAAAGCCAGATTGTAAGGTAGTTATAACGTGATTTTCTTGAAAGAAATTAAAAATTCGTTTATGAACTATTTTTTCAAGAACCTTTCCAACGGTACTTAGAAGGGATATTGGTCTATAGTTAGATACCTCAGATGGATCGTCTTTTTTTAAGATAGGTGTGACATTAGCTTGCTTCCAAATAGATGGAACTTTACCTTTATTAAGAGAAAAGTTGAATAGGTCCTGTAAGGGAGATGCTAGAGGCTGCGCAAGCTCTTTAAGAATTTTGTTGCTGATTAAATCAGGTCCTGATGCTTTACCTGTAGGTAGAGAGAGAAGCGTAGATTTGACTTCTTCAGATGTAATTCTGAGAGAATGGAGGTTATAAAGAGGTGTTATCCTTGTTCGAGGCAACGAGGCATTATGTTCGTCCAAAATAGTTTGTTGAGTAAAAAATTCATTTAGTTTATCAGCTTTATGTTCGTCTTTACAATAAATAATATCATTACTTTTCAGTGGCGGAATAGAAGAGTCTTGATCCGGCTTTATAAAATATTTTAGGGTTTTCCACCAATCTTTTTGGCAAATATTGGGATCTTTGAGTTTGTTTTTCAGTTTATCTAATTCTTCATTTTTAGCTTTACGAATCTGAAATGTGACATCATTTCTTACCTGTTTGTAATTATTAAAGTCTGTCTGATTTTTTGATCTTTTGTATTTATCATAAAGTCGTTTGCGTTTTCTCATAAGTCGTTTAATGTTGTTAGTTAACCAAGAAGGATCAGATTTTCGAATGTGTACAAGCTTGTTTGGAATATGTTTGTTTACAAGATACAAAATTCTGTCGGTAACATTTTGGGCATAAGTATCCACATCATTGTCTTTCACTAGGCTCCAATCAGTTTCAGTTAACTCATGAGAAAGCGATTGCAAATCACCCCTGTGATATAGATAAATTTGTCTAGAAAACGATGGGGTTATAACTTTATCAAAATTATAAACACAATAAATAGGGCTATGATATCTTATATTTTGGTCAAGAAATGGTTCACCAACCCCGCTGAGGAATACCCTATTCTTGTTTGATACCAGAAATAGGTCAATAATAGAATCAGAATTTTCTGTATGGTGTGTTGGTTCTGTTATTATTTGGTCCATATCAAACTGTTGACATAAGTCGTTAATTTTCCTATATAAGGCAGGTTTAGAAATATCAAAATTAAAATCACCAGTTATTGTTATATTAGCAATATTTGTATCAAATGCAAGGCCAATAGAGTCTTCAATACTAGAATAAATTAAGTTGTTTGAGCTTGGCGGTCTATAAAAAGTGCCGAGCAATTCTTTCCTATTGTGTAAGGAGATCTCAACCCAAATACATTCAAGTTGTGGAAGTTCAAGGTCACGTCTTCTACATGAAAATAGAGACTGATTTATGTAGACACAAATGCCGCCGTGATTATCACCAACGCGATCACGGCGATACAAATTGAATCCGTTTATTTTAATTGTTTCGTCAGAGGTACGACGATCAAGCCATGTTTCAGTTAAACATATAGCATCAAAATCTCTTAGTTCGGACTCGATTATGTCAACTTAATTACTTAAGCTTTGAATATTATAGTGAACAACAGAAAATTTGCCTTTAATAGATGATTTTTCAAAGATTCCACTCTCGGCTGAAGAGTTTGAGGATTCATCTAGGCGAGGTCCTGGATTGGTTTCTATACCCCCAATTAGTAATGTTGACATAATAATATATATCTCAAAATAATTCAAATAATCAATACCTTTCACCCTAGCCTGGCGACAATAATTCAATC
>OZ024831.1:64875051-65215051 GCA_964016985.1 Anodontia alba
GTTAATGTAATGCTGCATATACGTACACGATGAGAAGGATTCCACACACAGTTAAAACGCACCATGTAAGACGATTCCAACATTCTGTTCCATAGCTACAATCACCAGTAATAGGAACGTTTGACGTTCTAAAAATAGAATTACCATATACACGCTAAATATTGGGATACCTTAATTCCTTACCATAGTTGTCCTTCTATTTGAACGAGTACTTGATGTGTCTAAAAACCGCTGCGAGAGTGACAAACAGTGTGGCTCCTGATTAGATGCCGCGTTTGCATTTCAACCAGATATGCAGAATGTCTGTACACAAAGGTTTTATAATAATCTGAATATGATATACATAATAGTTGTTCACTACACTTTCACGGAACAGTAGCTTCTATACCATGCCTTCAGCTTCAAATGTTATGTGTGTGGCGGTATATTTGAAAACATTATATGTTTCTGCATGCAACTTCAGATAACAAACTGAACAACCGCTTTGCAGCTAGCATAATAGTGCTTAAGGGGACACACTTAAGGGGATATACTTTAAAGGGAAGCAACTCTCTCAAAATTGTTCTACCCCTGTTCCAAAAAGTGGTCTTTGTTTAAACGAAATAATTTGGTTTAAACATATTTCATTTTCAGGAAAGACAATAATTATACAAACATGACATATATAAAAATACGGGAATCACAACGAAAGCTGAAGCTTTCTTCCTCTATAAGAAGCCAATTCTTTTATTTTATGGTAGACAAAAGGGATTTGGTGTGCAGGAAAGTAAACGTGAAGTCACGATAATTTTCATAAAAGCCATAAATTTGGACCCCAGATCTGAACTCTACTTTTGTACTACGCTTTTAAAGGATTCCAGAGGACTCAAATCCAAGGACAGATGCAAACTAAAATACTTCCCATAAATATTCCCCACAAGAACATATTTCGCAGGTTAAAGATTTCCCCAATAATCTTTCGTTACACAATGATTTTATCGTTTCGCTTTCTATACGCTTTCTGTTATGTTAACAAGTCTATGTAATGTGTACTCCATGTTCCCCAAAAATATATATTGAAAGAGGAGTATGTATGTGTCTACCTTATTGTTGGACTTTAAGAATTTATCCAGTTTTAAACCATTTTTTTAATTTGATATTTGTACTCCTAGCTACCTTTTTACCGCATTAGTATTTCTCCAACCTTTGCCTATATGAAGTAGGTTTCTGCTCATGTGAGAAATTTCTATCTCACATGACCATGAAGTAGACCCGCTGGTCCTAGGAACAATCCACTTATAGGTGTGAGAAAAAGAATCCATCATAAGCCAGTCCATGCAGACCAGATAATCTCACTCTTGGGGTAGGAATTCATCCTGGGCAATCCTCGACCTTGGATGAAATTCCTACCCCTCGGGTGAGATTATAAGAATCTATCATGAGTGTCCATGCAGGATAGGGAAATTTCACCCTAGGGTAGTAATTTCAACCAGGGACGAGGCTTGCTGAGTCCCTGGTTGAAATTCTTACCCCAAAGGTGAAATTTCCCTATCCTGCATGGACTGGCTCATGATGGAGTTTTTTTCACTCATACTTTATATGGATTGTTCCTAGGACCAGAGTGGTCATGTGGGATAGAAGTTTCTCACATGGGCAAAAGCCTATTTCAAATAGGCAAAGGTGGGAGAATTCTCTATCCTGCATGGACATTCATGTTGGATTCTTATAGACTAAATATGCTTTAATAACCAACAGTTCCTCATTTCCCATATAATATGGTGACAACTCCATGACCGACATGTCCCTGTATAAGAGGGGTGCCAAGATTTTCTTCCTTTTTCTCCATAAAAACATATGTTACGATTACACATCATAAGCGCCTCGCAGAGTACCCACAACATATTTACTTGTGGAGAAGTGAGGAGACATGTCAACATTTTTGTTAAAAATTGGCTTAGCTAGAGCCACGGTTAAGAAGAATACAGTTTACATAGATGTGTTGGTGTGACGTGTTCATGTAATGTTTGCTTCAGAAAACGGATCTGGATCTTTACACATCCCGTATGCCCCAATGACATTTATTTGCATGGCGCTTATATGTAAACAACACAGTGTACTAAAACCTTACCGCCCTTCAGATGTGCTCTGTGATTCTTTATTTTCCTTTGGACTAAATTGAAGTGTGTTGTCTTCACTGTTCAGATATTCAGACGTAGGAATTCCGTCTATGACAATGTACACATAAAACTTATCTTCCTTCTTGTAGGGTGAAATCAGGAGTGGCGCAAAGAAACGTTTAGCATAGTAGTGGAGCATTTTCCACTTTCCATCGTACTCTGTAATTATTTAGATGGCATATATTTAGAACCTTATTAGTTTAGAAACAAAGTAGTTCCTTTTGCATAGCATATTTATCCTGAGTATTCCTGTACCTAACCATTTACCAAGTATATATTTTTTAACAAGCCCGTTTTACTCCCTGTTAATACCGTGCTCCATAGTACAGTAGGTAGCGCGTCCGGCTACAAATATAGTGGTACATGTGCACAAAGTACCCGTAAATTATTTTCTGAATTTTAGTTCGAATGCTATTTAGATCAGAATTATTTCATTACAAAGAATAATCAGGATCTTGCAATCGTTCAAAACTACTCTGCTTTCCCAGCTAGCATTGCTTACAGATCTATAGCTGACCGTTATCGGCCCGTCAGCTACCCTGCCGGGCCGATAACGGCCCGCTATAGATATATGTAGAATGCTTACTGGGTTTGTCTTTCTGCAAGGCGTTTTACCTAGAAGAGGTAAATGTTAAAACTTTTGTCATGGTTTAATATAAACATTTTTGTCGTAGCCAACTTTGCATCAAACTTTTTCCTCTTTTCATTGGTTTCTTACTGGATCATTGGGCCCATTGTGGTATATTTGAAAATGGAGTTCTGCTCATGTATACGCTAGAGGGCATATGCAGTGTTGCAAACTTCATAACTGCTTATGAAGTGTCTCAATAAAACCGTGACTCTCATTTTCTAATCTTTAGTGTGGTCTTTGTTTCGAAATGCAATCTGTTTGACGTTCATTATAATCAAATATTCTCATGTTTCCTATAGTAAAAGTGGCTAAAATTACACTAAAATCTATATGGTAACCAGACTGGAGGCAGGTTTTCAGCAAGTTCCACTCGTTCAAAATTTTTGTAATTTTACCAGTATTGCCTGAGCAGTGTTTCACCTTATATTACTTTTGTTCATAAACAGGCCAAATACAACCATATCTGCTATCTTCGCATATATGATGTACTCCTCACTTTCAAAGGATCTCAAATCCAAAGACAGAAGCAAACTAGAGTACTCAAAAATATTCCCCACAAGAACATATTTCGCAGGTTAAGGATTATCCCCACTAATATTTACTTTTAAAACTGAACAGATGAAACAGTGTAGGTGTTTTTAGGGCCTAAATCCAGGTTTACGCTGTTTGCAAGGCATTAGCAATTTCAGTCAGAGGAACAACTAATTCAAAATTACTTTTTATAACGAGCTTAAGCGACCTGCGAAACGAAGCAGGTGGCGAAGCTTAAGCTCATACTAAAGGTATCGTGAGTCTCGCACATACTATGCAGAAGAGTTCGCATGCGGCGGGTGACCGATTTCCCATATCTACAGCAGAGTGTATCGGCTTAATTCTGAACCCGAAAACCAACACTAATAAGGCCGGAGCCATTGGCCTGGTTTCCGAAAAATATGATGATCAGATACGCTACGCTGCAAACATGGAAAGCCAGTCAGCCGCCGCAAGTGATCTCATTGGCTCCAAAGAATCGTATAGCCAATGAAATAGAAGGATACATTTTTACGTCATTGACACGGATGACTGCAAGACTGATCTGCGTTTAAGCCGCCATTTTTAATTTGAGATTTCTCTCGCATTAAATAACATTTTCGTGTATTTAAGGGTAAATACTGAAGTGTTGCTGTAGAAAATGGATTACATTCCTACAGTACTTAACAGGAATCATGCATAGGGAAGAATTTATCTCTGACTACACGATAAAGGTAGGATATGCGGTGATTTCAGCTGATTGGCGATCAGCTGATCGTTCGTACTATAGCGACTTTCGTCTGTACACACATGCTGCACAATGATTTGCTTGTCGAACTGTGTCGTAGCTCGTGTTATTGATAAGCATCCATAAAGTTAATACCTAGAAACCGAGATACATTATATGGCATAAATGATAGCAGTAACGACGCCGTGGAGAGTACTACGCCCCACCCCAAGCCTAAAAGCCAAGGCAGACCGATCGACACGGACGCACCGGTTGCATGTCATTTTGTAAACGCCTGCCAAATTATTGGTGTTTTTAGGACATGCTTCCATTGTACCCTGAAGGCATCAAATTTAGGTATCACGGATGTCAGAGTTAAGGTGATTCAGACTGGGTAATTTAGCTATATTTTGTATCAAACCTCTTTTCACATGCCTCACTTTATAAATATGTAAAAAACAACAAAAAAAAAAAAAAAAAAAACATACAGTAGAGCGATGTTTCTGTGCAGGAAACTCTGGTTAAATTGATGTATAATATTCGGTGTTGTGCACTTTGTCTCGGACCTATTTAAACAGGTTTTGTCTGGTCCGCGACTTTGCATACCTGGTAAAAAAATAATAATAAAATGCACAAAATGGTTAAGCTTGTTTCATAGGTAACGCATATTTAGTTCATATTAGCATTACTTTAGATAATGGACCTTAGGGTAATGAACCTTTGATTTGCAGGTAGTAAGATACAGTTGACCCTCGTTATCTCGAACTCGTTTATCTCGAATAACCGCTTATCTCGAAGTAAAAATCTGGTCCCTGCGAAACATGAAAATCTAATAAGTTAAAAAAATATTGAGGAAAAGAGGAGAAATTGCTCCTAAGGCGCAATTTCTACTCTTTTCCACAATATTTTCAATATATCTCTTTCAGGAGTCAAATTACATACACATTTGTCAAATGTGGTTGTTCGATTTATTTTTTCCGCAATTCTGCATATCTGATATGTCGAGGTATGGATATCTCGAAGTGTTTCAAATAGTCCCTTTGAATTCGAGATAACGAGAGTCGACTGTATCTTGACTTTAGCACTTTCATTCCTGTAGGCCAAATACATTTGCAAATAAATTAGATCTAGTTGCAAACCGCCTTATCAGGATCAATACAGTTTGTCATTCTGTTTTTTTCTTTTGTTTTTTTATTTTGTTTTAGGTTTGTTTTTATTTGCTAAAATGCCAATTCGAAACAACTGACGTGTGGAAATTCAAAGATGAAAGATTCCACTTCAGATACTCAGGGGCGAAGAGATTAAGGGGCGGCAAGATACCAACCTAAGGAAGACCATGTAGGAGCTTGCCATATATCATTCAACATCCAGTAGAGAGCACCCATGGTGTTCCCTTCTCCTCCCTTGTTTATCTCACTCTGCCAACGTCGGTAATGCTCTGTCTCCGTCCGCATACCTATCGCTTGGTCAATCTAAAGAATATTGCAAGAAAGTTTATTTCTATGGATTTTATCGATGTTTAGACTCCTGTTAATCCCTCAGTGCTGTATTTCAAATTTGTGAATGGTTCCCTGGCGTTTACAAAGCGATAAAATTCATAAAAATAATATTGTTGCTTATAATTCCAGCTTGGTTGTGTTTATGTTAAGAACAAAATATAAATATCTTCGTTTTTGAAATCTACGCAAAGAAAAAAGTTGCACGGTTCCTGCTCAGTGGATTCATCGAAGCGTAAATGTCATGTTGAATTTGCTCTCGACCAGTCAAACTGCACTAAACTCGTGTAAGACTTATGTGTTATAAACAACTGACTATTTAAGATGCCACTCGCCAGAGCGACCCGCAACACTGTCAGATTCATATTTGGTTCGAAAATAGACCTTTGACAACATCACAACTATTGCTTTACATCGACTTGAAAGAAGTCCAGAAATGGGCCACGCCATGTGAAAACGTATCTTCGGGCATATGCGGACAGCAAAGGCCCAGATCAGCCTGCGCATCTGCGCAGTCTGATCAGGGTCGTCATTATCCGCTCAGAATCATTAAATACTCAGAATATATAAATGAAAAGAAAATGCCCGGATGCTACTTTGCGCATGCTCAAGATGATCTTAATATGCGCATTTTGCATGTTCGAAAGCATATTTTCGCTTGACGCGGCCCATAACACTTGGTACCTGAGTGCAGTAAATTATACTCTTGAACTTTTGGAGCTTGTCCGTTGAATTCGGCGGCTTCAGGTACATTTCTATCTGATTGGTTAGTTCATTGTTGCCTGAAACACATAGTAACCGGTAATATACCATTTATAAAAAAAAAAAACTAACAAAAAACACAAAAAACAGCAAGCATTCTCTTTAAATCTATATCGGGCCGTTATTGGTCCGACAGGTATCATGTTAGGCCGATAATGGTCCGATATAGATTTAAATAGAAGGTTAGCTGGGAACACTGCAGCTGAATATTAGAGAAGCTTCAATGAACACCTTTAGGAAAAGCATTCCACCTAAATCTATATCGGACCGGCATTGGGCCGATATGAAACCTGGCGGGCCGATAACGGTTCGATATAGATTTAAGTAGAAAACTAGCTGGTAGCACTGCAGTCAAGATATTAGGGAAACTTCAGCCAATACCTTCAGGATATCCTACATATATATTCAAATTGAGATGGTCTTAAAGAATCATTCAGTGTTAAGTATTCCGGTCGGCTGGTATCCAAATTCTGACACCACTGCATTATGTTAATACGCCTACGTCTGGGTAAGACTAACTAGTTTAGGCAAATAGGGCCTCATTAGAGGCCCTCATATAAAGTTTAAAAAAATTCGGAATGGGCCCAATAAACAAAAATGACCATACAATATAAAATACACTGTAGTAAGCCAACCTAGACCAAACATTTTGACATTTTTTCTTATTTCTCTACATAAAAAAAACAACAAAAAAAAACAAACAAACAAAACAAAACAAAAACAAAACAAAAAGAAACATATATGTTCGGTATGCTCATTACAGCACTTCACCGCGGCGATTCTAATAAATAACAATAGCATACTATACGTTTTGGAAGAAAATTATTTAGCTTGACAATCCTCTTATCTAGAGCAATGCAAATCTTAGCATTTGTGCCATATAATATAATATGTAATTCAGGAACATTTTAGTTATTAAAGGCAATACCCCTTTCATCCCTGAGTTTCTGGTGGACTTTTCCATTCTAGAATTTGGATTTGTCCACTGATGCAAATAGGGGCTTCAATATAAAATAAAAAAACAGAATGGTAAACAGTGTAGATCCTGATGAGACAGCTCGTGACGAGCTGTCTCATCTGGATCTACACTGTTTTGCACAGGTATTGGTTTTGGTCTGCGGCCTGAAAGGGTTAAGACAATTTCATGCAGTAAAATGATTGCTTGAAGTATAGTGTGACAAATTAAAAAAAATTAAAATGTTGGTGTAGTCTTACCGTTACGATGATGCTGACGATGATCATTAAGGGGAGAATCATAATACATGTCTTTGGAGTCATAAACAGGGACAAGAGTCTCATAGCTTGGATAGGATTGTAAACCGTACTCAGATGCCATGCGTGGAACTTTGTATCTAGCATTTATGTAGAAAGGCCGAGAATACTGATAGTCATGGACTGAAAATAAATAGAATAAATAAAGAAATATGTAAAATTTTCGATGCGACTGACCTGCGTTTATGCTGAAACAAGATTCAGGCTAAAAACGATTTAATTGAGCATCTAATATGGCCGCTACGATTAACACTGATGAAAACACGTGATAAGAAAATTTAACATTACTATTTGAAATGATATGGTTGAATTTGTCAGAATTACTTCTTGGACAGGTTGTACTTAAAGTTTCTAAAATGGTTTTATTTGCAGTGAAGACATTTTGATATTTTAGAGTTTCGTAAAAGTGCTAGGTGAAAGGTTTGCTACATATCACTCAAAGTTTCTTTTGCTAAACTGATCTTCAAGGAGAACACTTTTTTAAGAACATCAGAAAAAAGGGTAAAATAAAGGTCCAGGGAGTGCCACAATCACAAGCCGCGGCCCCTCCCAGATTCCAAGAGGAAGAGGAAACAGACAAAACCAAAGAAGCGCAAATCGAACAAACGTACGAAAAGCACTAAGATTAGCTCTCTCTTCCCCAAGCGAGATAAACGCAATCCTGAAAGGACTGAAAAGCACAAGAACAAAATAACACAAACCAAGACTTAAAACAAATCGCCGCGTAGAATAAATCACAAAGTAACAAAGAGTAAGATTTACACCAAGTCCAAACATAATAGATAATAAGCCATGATAAGCATTACTAATCAGACCCCGAGGTTATAAAACTTTTTACATGCTCAACTCAGCTGAGCATGACTTGTCCTCCTAATAAATCTCAAATTACTAACAACTGCAAATTCTTTCTAGTGTTACGCAGCTGAGCATGAAAATTTCTCTGTTAATAAATATGAAAATGCCAACTTTTGTTGGCGTTTTCATATTTATTAACAGTGAAAATTTCATGCTCAGCTCAGTTGATCACGAAGAACAAACGTTTTATTACCTCGGGGCCAGGTCATTCTCAACAATATATACGATTTTGGTAGACACTCTATAAGAATTAAAACTAACATTGTGCTTTTTTTAAGTTCAGACACTAATTGTAGTGTTGGATGAGTTAATTGTGATATGAGCATCGCCAGTCAGGTGTTTTACATACCACTGTACTTCTACAAAGGGAACAGTTGCTGGTCAAATTTGAAACATTGTATACTGCAAAATGTATAGTTTGAACTGCTATACAGCGTTTTCATATAAAACAATGTACAGTCAACCTTTTAGATTTTCATTTTACTTCGCTGCAGCTGGTGTTAAGTGTCGTGTGGTGGCCATAAAACGTCTCCCTGTACTTTACAGATTATATTTTATATTTTTATTTCCTTTGGGATCATTGAGCTCATACTGGTTACTTTGAATACCGAACACTGCTTAAGTCTGTGCTCTAGGGGTTGGAGAGGGGGAGGGAGGGGACATATGCAGCCTTGCAAACTACATTGCTGCATATAAAGAAACTTAATAAAACCGAATCTCCGATTTTCTTTGTGTATAATTTGCTTATAAAAGCAACCTTTTAGATTTTTATTTTATATGAAAATTCAGCTGCATATCTTTCTGATGAAAGTACGGTTACATTTTTAACTCACTGTCGCCATATTTGGTCGCCCCAGGGTTTCCTGATCTAGTTATCCAACCTTCCATCTCCGTCTTAATACCATTGCTAGGACTGGACGACATAAACGGTCTTTCTGGATCTTCCTGTTTAACAACCTTGTATATTGTGTCGATGTACAGCTTTAAATAATCATGCTCATATCGTTTTCTGTCTCCGGAAACCCCAGGCCACCTAAATACACACAGTAAAACTTCAATGACTCGAACATTGAAGGCTCATTTACCCATCTGGTGTGAACACATTTTAGTCGCTATGTTCCGATAGATAAAGAAAACATATATTTAGGGATATTTTGGGGATTTTTCTTTTATTTAAAGTGCCACAATCACAAACCGCAGCCCTTCCCAGACACCAAGAGGAAGAGGGAATAGACATAACCAAACAAGCACAAATCGCACAAACGTACGAAAACACTTAGATTAGCTCTCTCTTCCCCAATGCTAAAAGGACTGAAAAACACAAGAGCAAAATAACACAAGAAGATCGAAAAGATATACCTAAAGTATCCCCATTTGTCTCATGACCTGACACTATGATTAACCACCAGTGGCTGGATCTACCCATGTCTAGAACAAATTGCGATGGTCCCAAAGATATTCGGGATATTAAACGTCAACCGTGGTTAGAATTGTTCGTTATTATGATAAAGTTTGCAGCCTGAGCTTCTGTAGATGAAACAAAAATCACAGGAGCTTCAGTTTTGTTCCTAACTGATTTTCCCAAATCATTGTATCAATAATTATATTCTTCGTAAACTTAATTAGAATAAACATTCTGATACTCAAAGTTTCAAGAAAATAATTTATGCTCTCAAAGATATTTGCAAGAATCTGCACACTCTTTGTGAAAGAAATATATATGCTTATCATAAAAATATGTATAGAAATAAAAATATGTTGCGAAATTGTTTAAGCATATAGATTATGGTCACTATATAATTGACGTATCTTGGCTACGCAGCCTAGTTAGCACAGCCTGATTGTATAATGCTCCTGTCATAATATATTACAATCAAGCCCTCTGCAGCAATTGCTAAATAGTAACAGCTGACTTTTATTTAAAAATAGTACTTTCAGATAAGTAAGGTAAGATAAAAAGTAGCTTAGGTATCAACATTTGAGTAAGCATTCTACATAAATCTATAGCGGGCCGTTATCGGCCAGTCAGGGTAGCTGACGGGCCGATAACGGCCTGCTGTAGATTTATAGAGAATGCTAGCTGGGAAGCAACTACAATACGTATATTGCAACCAGACGACACATTTATCTAATTACGATTTGTTTACATATTTATATACATTTGTTCAAAGAATGACTAAGTTAACAGACTAGCCTCAGTTAAGAACCGTCTGAGAATATATTTAGAAGATGATATTGAGCTCTCTTGGTCCCATAAGAAACCACTTACCTTAGAACGCATTTTAGAATTGTTTTTAGAATGGAATGTTTACCCTTTCAGAGATGCTAACTCTTGTCATAATTAATTAGCCTTCCTTCCGAAAAGGTGTCTACTCCGAAAGGAAATATTTTGCTCCTTGAAAGTATTTCTTATTCAACAAAGTGAAAAGAGCGTCTGGGGAAAGAGCGTATGACCAGACTAGACTGTGAGAATGCATAGTCTGCTTTGGAATCCTTGTTGGAATATGTCCAAAGACAGGAAGTCAAAACAGCTGTGAAGAAAATGAGCCACCTCAAGACAAAACCAACAAAATGGCATGTGCGCCCAGCAAAGACATATAAGCCTGGGCATTCGCCCAGTCTGATCAGAGCTTTGCTGTGCGCTCAAATGGTTGCTAAGAACCCAAGTTTGCTTTATGTGGATCCGAAGACGCTGATCAGAATGGGTGGATGCCCAGGATGATCTGAGTCTTTGCTGGGCGCACATGCCATTTTGTTGGTATTGTCATGAGGTTGCTCAAATGTGGAAAATCTCTATCGAGTGTATACATTCCCTTGTAGGTAGATATAACAATCCACAGTAAAACCTGAAAGGATTCCTTTTCAGATTGTTCTCATTAACATTTTTGTCATAATTAAATTCAATATATTTGCCATTTCCAGGAGTTTCATATAATATTCGTTTCATGTTTTGACAAGTTTAAGGTCCGTTTGAGAACGTTGTATGTAAACTATATGTCCGGAGTTACAAAATGTGCAAGATATACTTTACCAGCCGCCTAACATGCCAACTTCATTTTCGTTGTTTCCACTATATGCCAATAATGAGGGATGGTGTTTCAGGCGACGAATCTGTATAAACACGAACAGTTAGGCAAATACTTGAATACATCATCCTCTTATTTGCATGTAATACAGTTGGTAGATTTTCCGCCATTTTTTCTCTAAGGAGACGTTTGTGACCACTTGCTTTTCTGCACAGCATGTTCCTTCCGAAAAGAGGTTTACTCTAAAGAATTTGCTCCTTTCAGAAAAGGGGTTTACTCTAAAAGGAAAGAATTTGCTCCTCTTAGGAGCAAATTCTTTCCTCTTAGAGTAGAACCCTTTTCAGATGAGGATAAACACAGTTTTAACAGCGATCTTCCCTGAAAGTGTTTTATGTTCCCTTGAAATGATTTATGTCTCAAGGATTACAACATACAATGATACCATATACATATACTCCTTAAAACTACAAGGAAACCAAAATACTACGAATGTGGTTAATTGTTTAGCGCTGAATTTTCGATGAAAATTTTATAGCAAACGGTTTGTTGGAACTAAGATAACATCTAAACCGTCCAACATTGAAGTTTAAACAGAGAATATCTTGAAAACGCGGGCGTTTAGATCTTTCATCGTTCCAGACCTCTCTTATTAACACAAGTTGCAAAAAATGTTAAGGGGAATCCACATACATCAAGGGAGGAAAGAGGTGCTTTTTCAAAATTTGTCTCCCTGTCGAAAAGGGTTTTTTTCGAAAAGGAAAGAATTGCTTCCTTTGGGGGCACATTTTTCCCTTTTAGAGTAGACCCTGTTTCAGAAAGTAAACAGAAAGTCACAAAATGTGTCTCCCATGTAAACATATAGCAGAAAAGCTACCAAGTGTATCGTCCTCTTAAACAAAACACCTTATATGAAGCATATGTACAGACACTTAACTTTCCTAGATTCTATGTCAGTACCGGTTATACTCCCATATAAATAAACATACATACTGAAAACATAGGTAATATGCAGGATACTAAACTATTAGGCAAATAATCAGAACTTTGCAGTTACATGCATTAAAACGTTTTTCAATTTCAAAATCATTTATTATGTCTATCAATCTTTTGTACTCATAAATCTGACTGAGTATAATCTCTCATATACTATATCGTGTCAATGCCATGAAACTGCTTAACTACAGATAAGAGTAATCCAGATAAATGTTTTTTCTTATTTCTTCCCAGTAAACATTCTACATAAATTTAATGCGGGCCGTTAACGGCCCGCTATAGATTTATATAGAATGCTAGCTGGGTTCTTTCTCCACGAAAATATACTTATTGGTAATTATTACAAGTAATTAATAAGTACCCATAAGATGTGTTTTCTTAGAGAAATAAGAAAACAATATTGTTTTTGGCTGACAATGAATGTTAACTTTATCAAATATTAGAAAATATACATTATAACATGAGGCAGACAGTGATCAGACTGTACATATAAAAGGTCAATTTTCTCAAAATGCAGCTCAAAGAACTTAGCGGGTTCAACCCCCGCCGAGGTCGGCAACATTCTTTCGTGGAGATTGATTATGAAATAATTTCTACGGTCATTCTCTCCCTTCTGCTGATTCAAGAAGGGCAGTTGTCAGTTTCTGGTGAAAGAATATGCACAATACTGGTTAACCGCTTAGAGGACTAAGCCTGCCCAGTAAATGTGTGGTTAGGTAAACTGACCGCGCTCGACATGACCCCATTGGGTTGACTGGGCCGTAAAACCTCAACACAAACAAACAAAGAACTTAGCGGACACTCAACGCTGGGAAGTTTTATCTTGGGAAAACGTACCTCTAGGCACCTGTAAACAAGAAACTACCAGTGAAACCGCGGAATTAGCTGCCTCACCTGATGGGTAATTTCTTCAGATACCGTTTGCAGAAAAGCTTCATCAGCTGGATACAAGGCACATGCGAACATAAAATCCTGCCATATTAGTATCCCTAACTCGTCAGCAATTTCGTAAAATTCATCCGACTCATATATCTGAAGAAGAATAGATAGACACACTTACCCGGTAAGGATTCTTTATAAATCTATAGCGGGCCGTTCTCGGCCCGTCAGGGTAGCTGACGGGCCGATAACGGCCCGCTATAGATTTATAAAGACTGCTAGCTGGGTAGTGTGGCACTTATTGGATTTAAACATTGTCATTAAGGGGAATATACTTTCAGAGTAGGTAAATCTGTCTAAATAGTTTTGTCTCTCTTTTGAAAAGGTCTACTTTAAAAGGAAAGAATTTGCACCCCTTTTGATGTGGTCTACTCTAAAAGGAATCCTTTGGCTCGCCTGAAGAGCAGATAGCTTCCTGCTAAAGTAGACCACTTCAACAGGAGCTTGGTGTGCAAGAGAGCAAACAGGACAAACAGGAAGTCGCAAAATGCATCTCTCTTGTCAACAACTGCGAAAAATCTACAAAACATATTTAGTCCTCTTAAACAACTATCTCCATGCAAATTACATGGTGGTAAATATTTTGGTGTCTGGTGTATCGTTAAATGTTTAATGTTAGGACAAAATACTACTGTTATATAGATAGAAACGATATTTAACATAAGAAACCCTGAATGACTGACAGAAAACATGTTTTAAAGTCGACAGAAAAAAAAAACTTGCATTGGGAAACCTAATAACAAATAATATATATGATTTATTATAATTAAATTTTTATTAAAGTTAAAATGTCTCTGTAAAAGAAAATCTTAATACGATCTTACCCCTCCACCCCACACTCTCAGGGAATTCATATGTGCATCAGCGGCGGATTTCAGATAATTGTATATTCTTTCTCTGGTTACCCTTTCAGGAAAACTGTCTGCGGGGATCCAGTTGGATCCTTTTAAGAATACTGGCTGTCCATTTATCCGAAAATAAAATGTTTTTCCTGGAAATAAATGCATGTATGTATGTTACAGATTATACAGATCTCATAAACGTTTTAACATAGATAGTTCGTATATGAGCTTGAATTACTTTCCTTGGCAATTTGTGTCAACTATATTGTGTGGCGAAAATAATTCAGTCATATTCACGATATCAGCATTATCAAATCGAATTCTCTTTTACGGCGACATTCAGTGTGATTATCACCACTCGCGCAAGGGCGTCGGGGATGGGGCAGAGGATAAGGAATATGTGAAGTGGGGGGTGGGGGAGGGGGTGCAACATCATCAAACATAAGCATACGTACATTTTATATGTTTTAAAAAGGACTAAAAGAAGATATTTTAATACAATATGATAAATGGCTTTGACTGATTTGATGGATATTTAGAAAAAATCGACTATCAAAATAAAAATTAGATTGTTTTTCCGGTTGCTGTCTTTAAAAAGCATTCAAAACTACATACTTATACTAAACACCTTCAGTAACAGTCTTCGGTAATAGTAATACCTTGTATGATTACAGCAGTGTTTTATTTATTTATTAGTTTTGATATAATTCATGTGCACTTCCCTTGATTTTCTCCCGACTTTCCGGTAATAGATAATTTTCAGTGAAAAAAGTGCCAAGAGTTATTCATATCTTGATAAAGGAGTTATGTTTTAAAAAAGAAACCTATTTCTAAAATTTAAGATTCTTTATAGCATGGAAATAAGTTTCGATAAATTTTATTTTTACTGTATTTTTTACACAAACTGTTGTCATTGTCTCAGATGAAAATACGATTGAAGATACCCTGCATCACGAAAACATACCTATATGATATTGACCCCCTTCAATCCCACTTTTATATAGTAAAACTGGAGTTTACAGGGGTATGCACTATTTTTCTTATTTCTACTTAAAAACATAGATTGTGGGTACGCGTTAGAACCGCCTCGCCGAGGCGGTTCTAACGCGTGCTCACAATCTATGTTTTGAGTAGAAATATGAAGAATATTAGAATTTTTATCCGATTTTTTTTTTCGTTTTTGGTGGTAAAATTTTCAATATATTTGAATAGGCATGTTTTCGTAATGGAAAATGCCTCAATCACGAAGCACAACCCTCTCGAGCAACCAAAAGAAGGAAAGATACAATCTTGAATTTGTGAAACACTGCCACTCAGCCAGCAGTTTTAGAGCATCATCAGTAGGCCTATGAACCTGTTCAATTCTAGACTAGATATTGAAAAGACTGAGATGTCCAAATATCTAGGAAAAGTACTTCTCTAAAAATAAATGTTCTCATCTGCATATGAGAATGCAAGCTATCACAGGCATTTGATATTGTGTCTATGCTAAATATTTGGACGCCTTAACCATCATACTTAGGGTAAATACGGCATTAAATATGATTTAGATTTAGGCTGCTTTACCCGTCTTGCTTTATATATGATGCAAAACATAATACTTAAATCAAAAGTTGTCAAACTTTTATTCATCTCTGGTAGATAAAGTATACGAACAGCAAGAGATTCATATGAAAAATACATAATCTAGCTTTAATTAAACATCTACTATATAAACAATTTCGTTTGTGAAACAATGTTAATTTAAGATAGTAACAACCATTTCGGATTATTGACCATAAAACTCCTGATCAGGGTAAAAGTCTTGAAGATATTTTCAAGCATCCTCCATCCCTATCAGAGCCCATATATCAGTTTATCAGTCATTATAATCTACAGTAGAAGACTAAGTACCCGTTTAAGCAAATTAAACGTAATACTTATATTATTACATATAATTGTTGGCAATTAGATATCAATGTTAGATATAACTGTTTGTAGTTTATCGTCACTTTTATTGAAGGACGAAGATGGTTGGTTGGCAAACCCTGTTTAATCTGTTCAAACATAGAAGTAGGCTGATATTCTCTTACCATGTATATCTTTATTAGAAACTGGATCTTGTACCAGTTCCAAAGTTTTGAATCCTATCTTTATTGTTCTTGTGGCTATTTCAGTTCGGTCGGAACTGATAAATGTCACAGCCACTGAGTATAAACTTTGCCTTCCGTATCCATTTGGCCACCATGCATCTATTAGAATATTCTGAAAACACACATTGACACCAAACTTTTCTCTTATCTTTTTTTGATCCAGGGCACAGCATTTTCAACAAAATCGCAAGTCCACCAAGCAACGACTCAGATCAGTCCTGCTGAAACGTGCAGGCTCCTCAGAGTCATTGCTTGGCGTTCTACAAGATCGCATATCTGTCAAGAATGACTCAGATCAGCTTGCGCAAACGCGAATGCTCCTCATAGTCATTACTTTGCGCTAAATAGCCAAATATCCAATGTTTCTTTAGACGGGGGACAGATATTATGCTTAGATATTGTGGGTGCGCAGGATAATCTGAGTCTTCGCCGGGCGCACGTCATCTTGTGGGAAATGCTGCGCCCCGGTTCAATTATGAAACGACTTTATTACGAACAATATCGGCATCTCAGAAATTATATTGTCATGGCTCAGTGGGCACATGACGTTTATACAATGTCGTATCAAAGTCGATGCAACGTCAAGACGTTTCATCGACGTTAATGTTACGTTATCTTAAAGATGCGTTCCCGCTGAGGGGATATATTAACAAATACTTGTTTTATCAAGTTAACACGCCTTTGCGAAATGTATACTTCAATGTAAATCCGACCTACCGGTCCCATAAACTTTTGGCATGAAACCGGAAACAGTTTTTTTTTATTTGGCCTAAATAGATTCGATATAGGATTATGTCTCGCTGAATGTTTTTTTTTTTTTTTTTTTTTTTTTTTTTCTAAATTTGTAAAATTTTCAAACTTCTGTTTGTCTGACATCAAACTCTTTCTCTAGGGTATTTGTTTGTTTGTTTGTGTTGAGGTTTTACGGCCCAGTCAACCCGATGGGGTCATGTCGAGCGCGGTCAGTTTACCTAACCACACGTTTACTGGGCAGGCTTGGTCCTCTAAGCGGTTAACCAGTATTGTGCACATTCTTTCGCCAGAAACTGACAACTGCCCTTCTTGAATCAGCGGAAGGGAGAGAATGACCGTAGAAAATATTTCATGATCAATCTCTACGAAAGAATGTTGCCGACCTCGGCGGGGGTTGAACCCGCGACCTCCTGGTCTCCAGTTGGACGGCGCATCCAACTGAGCTATCGAGGCCGGCTCTTCTCCGAGGTATACCAGGGAGTTTCTATACACCAATAGTGGAGAGACTGGGTATACCCAAAAAAACAAACAATGGGAGCCTTCATTGGCGAGTTACCCTTAGAGTTTTAAGCAAAATTGTAGCAGGCGACATTTTTTTTTTTTTTTTTTTGTTAATTATGTTTCAGAGGAAATAAGACTACGCACATGATTCCGTGAATTGCCAAGCACATGAATTGCCAAGCACCGCCTGGTGCTCCTTATATCATACAATGCCGAAGTAACCAGAGTTGTACATGTATTCCTTGCTCGCGAGCATCATCTCAATATATTTTGCCATCGGTGAAGTTTCATAAATATATTCAATACGGTCTAGGAGTTATGAGTCGGACACAAATTTTCAGAATTATTACACTGCATGAATTTTAGGCAAGGGGGATAATTCAAAAACCGAAGTAGTCAGACTTGTCTTCCATGTTCAGCGACAAATCGTCTTAATATGATTTAGCCATCTGTGAAGTTTCATGAATATATTCAGTACGGTTTATGAGTTATGAGTCGGACACGAATTTTCAGCATTAATTACACTACATTGATTTTAGGCTGCAGGGAGAACTCCAAAATCAAAGTAGCCAGAGTTATCTTCCTTGTTCTGCGACAAATCGTCTCAATATGATTTAGCCATCTGTAAAGTTTCATGAATATATTCCTTACGGTTTTGGAGGTATGGCCCGGACACAATTAGCACAGACGGATGTACGCACGGACGGGTGCATGCACGTACTTCGAATGGGCGGGGGCATAAAAAATCAAAACGTCGTCTACTGCAGCTATGATTAGCGCTTTAAGGATTAAAATGCCGTGATTGAAAAAACAACAAGATATAATTATTACCTTTGGTATGGTTACCACAAAGGAACACCGTACTTGTTTATTTTTTCCAGACAAAGTAACATGTTTAGACTCTGATATACTGGTTTGTTCCAGGTTAAACGATAGAGTACCATGTTTGTCTGCTGGTACTTCTAGAAACACGTCTACTTTCAATACCCACAATCCGTCAGAATCTGTTAATAACAAGATCATCTGGCCCATGTCAAGCGAAAAGGGGTCTTCGAGTATGTACGCAGATTAGTCTGCATACCCACTCAGTTATTATACAACTTTTTCAGTCTCAATGAAGAAACTTTTGGTCAAGGGGCATTCAAACAGCACACAGTGAAGACTAGTCATACTGCGCAGATGCGCAGATTGATCTGGGCCTTCGCTGTCCTGATATGCCCGAAGACACATTTTCGCTTGACGCGGCCAGTTTTATCAAGTTTTGGATACGTTTTGGTCACACACCATCCCGAAAACAATATTGTGAAATCTTCATCTAGTCAGTACAAAAAGTATGAAACTATGAAATTACAGAAAACACTTTCATCATAAAACACACATTCATTTGTTCGATGTTCAAAACAAAACTAAAGTATTGCACACACACACACACACACACACACACACACACACACACACACACACACACACAAATAAAAATAGGAACATAGGAAGTTCTGAGATTGAGAAAAGTATAAATGCATTTAAATTTGAAATAAAACCACATGCGCTTTAATACTCAGATAAGTGTGTTACTATATTTACCCTTATTATTTGGGCAACTGAACTCGTTACCATAGTTGTCGACGTGGTCGGGTGTGGCGAAGGTGTCGTATATCTTACGTCATCGGGGCGTCCAACCGATACAGGCTTACAGTTGGACAAGGACTGTTATCCTTGTAGCAGGTAAGGGTAGAGGAGGAATGTTTTTACTTCTTCTGTTTCTTCACTTTCATTCCTGTTCCTCTTTCTTCCTGTCCCTCTCTTTCATCTCCTCCACTATCTCGTCTATATCTTTTCTCCCTTTCTCTGGGAGACGACACAAAATGACCCATGAGATGTGGTTAAACCTCAACACAATCAATGAACCTAAATTTTGACACGGTTCATTTCTTCGCATGCCGATTCGTCTAAAATACTGGTGAATGAGTGGCAAACAGTGCAGACCATGATCAGACGCCGGAGAATGCGGCGTCTGATCTGGGTCTACACTGTTTGCCCATGCCGTTCTGTACTAATAGTTAGGGTAAATGCGGTAATGTAAAATTAGCCATTATCAAACTTAAGAAGATCGTGTTAGCATCTTTAAACCCGATAAAGGACTCGCTAAACTCATGAAGTCAACCTTTCAGTCGGTCGATTTTTGTTCGAGTCGTGCAATTTAATTGAAGTAAGATATATAATTAAAAGATATATTAAAAATATTGTGGAAAAGAGGTGAAAATTGCTCCAATTTCTCCTCTTTTCCACATTATTTAGTTACCTTTTGTAAGATTTTCGTGTTTAAACGGGGACCAGATTTTTCACTTCGAGATAAGCGAAGTCGAGATAACGAGAGTCGACTGTACATTTGCTTATTATGCCTACACATGTACTTAGACACTTTAACGTAATAAGGGCGTAGATGAAACCAAGATATACATTAGTGTTTTATCCTACCTTTAGTTGTTTCAGTGGTAACGTCTCTTATTACAGCATTGTTGAAACCCTGTAGGTAAATATCCTTCCTAGAGAGAAACATTATTGAAAAGTTTATTAACCCTTCTTTTGCTGAATACGACATGTCCTGTCTTAGCAAGCAGTGTGAACCCAACTGATCTGGATCTGCACTGTTTGTTATTAAATATGTGAATTTCTATCAAAAACCTGGATCAAGTAATCTGATTGGCTGGAAATTAGAAGTGGGCGTGGCATCTTTATTTATTCAGCAAGGCAAGGGTTTAAAATTTTCAAATTATTCTGTGCAAACAGCGCAGTCCATTTGCACAGTATGCTATAGGCATACGCTGTTTTTACGAAAACGACATTTTGTTTTTCAAAACAAGACTAACATGTTGGACAGAAAAGTAGGTTGAGCTGGCCTTAAGAGGAATGAATGCACTTCCATGGAAAATAACTCTGATAAGTAAATATTTACTCCTTTTTTACTATGTATAGCTACTCCAAAAGAGAACAATTTGCTTCCTCTTTAACCCATTTAAACCTAGCGTCCCATAAAAGGGACTTTGGCAAACAATGTAGACCCGGATCAGACGCCGCGTCTCGCGGCGTCTGATCAGGATCTACAAAGTTTGTGATAAGTTCAGAAATTTCTACAAAACATAGTACTAATAAAAACTAACCAGACATCTCTTATATACGAAATGGACTTGTCCATAGACTTTAGGTAGAAGAGTCCACTAGGCATAAATGGGTTAAGACTATAAACCCATATTTTCGAAAAGTTTTACCGATGCTAGTTTGTAGGCAATTTCCTGTCTGCAATGATTCATGAAGCATGTTACAGCTCTCACAAAGTTTCTAGAATCAAAATTGACACATATACATGTGAGGGTTTTACTCTATGAATGGTCAAGACGATCATAGTTAAGATCACCGACAAACAAAATATTGTCAGAACTGAGTACAGTCGAACTTCAATAGCTCGAACACCGATAGCTCGTTTACCATGGCTAATTCGAACTCCTTTTTTGAGTCCTTACGAAAAGTTTCCGATAGTTCAAGAAAACAAAAATTTAGGAAAATTATCTTATTTTGTCATGAAATTGTATGTTATGTGTACTCATTAGTATCACCTTAGAGTACACACAACATACCAGTATTGTACAGAATATCGAAAAGAAATCTCTAAATTATCGCCAGTTGCTTCCTTATCTGGCACCATGATTAACCCATGTCTCGAACAAATTTCAATGGTCCCAAAGATGTTCGAGTTATTGAGATTCGGCTGTATATAGCTTGTCTAGTCCCTTTATGCATAGATCTGAAAAAAAAGAAAGTTTATTTGCAGCAGATAGGAGTCTGTCAGCCCCTATAATTGCCGTTATCTTTTGCTAGATCTAGAACAATGGATCGATGAGGTGGTGTAATACCAGGTCCTTCCTGTGTCTAGCGGGAAGTTTATAACAAAGGTAGGCTTCAAGTCTTCCGCCATGGGTCGTTTCTCAATGCCTTGTAAGCTGTGACACTGAAAATGTTGTCCAGTATTGTTTTCGTAGAAAAATAGACGTGCGGCGTGTTTTTCGTATTCGCATATATCTGGCTAACCCTTTTCTTATAGCACGATTCATATATCGCCAGTGGAATGGTAAACATTAACTCTTTCGGCGCCAAGTTTCAGACTACATTTGTCGTCTGCTATGTTGTTTAACAAAATTATCAAATGGAAAGAAGTTTATATGTAAAGTTGAAAGACTGAATGTCAAACAGCGTAGATCCTGATGAGACGGCTCATTACGAGCCGTCTCATCTGGATCTACGCTGTTTGCAAAAAGCCTATTATTATCGTCTATGGCAGTGAAAGAGATCAAGTGTACTCTTAATAGATACCGGCCAGTTGCTACTGGATGAGCAAAACAAAGTGATAGATCAGGACAGTCACGTGACAGATACTGAAGATGCTATGCAAGTCGGAAAAAAACAACAACAAAAAAAAAACAAACAAAAAAAAACAAACAAACAAACAAAAAACAGTCTGACGACTTCCATAGTGACAACTATTGATCGTACCAAAGAGATTAAATGATAACAAGCAGAAGACCACGAAAACTGTTTCATTTAGTTTTCCATGCGTCCCCTTTATTTGGTAAATATTCTAATTCATGTAAAGCCGAACACATGATTTTCTGTCCGCTTCCTGCACATCAGATGCCATCTTTGTTTAATTGTGTCAATTCTTCTCTTCCGTGACAAATATACAAAGAAAATATAAACTTTAGCAATAATAAAATTATATTTTAATACCAAATGTGGTCATTGATTTTAGACTAAACTATTCACGATAAAAATATCAATTCTTCAATTGCCTATCGACCGTCCCTTCATTTAAACTATTTGTCATGTGACTTTCTTTTCCTCTAAGCCTTCTATTGAGAAGGCTCAGAACACCGTCCGGGTGTGGAAGAAGCATCTATCGAACAAGGCTCGAGTTACCGATCTCAGAAGATGAAAACAAACGCTCCTTCTGTCTTTCTTCTAAAAAGAGAATGCTCTTAATCGCGCCGGCCACTGATATTTAGAAGGAACAGAAAGCATTAATAGACGAGAAGAGCATAAATTAAAGAGCAAGAAGAGAAATGTCATGTGATACTCGAAGTTCAGAGGTCTAAATCGCACAAAATGGTCTTCAACTTCTGGAGAACTTAAATTGCACCGGTCCACTCCTATCACAAACGCTTGTCCCCGGTCCCAACAAAACAAGCACTGAAAGGTAAACATTAAAGTGTGTATGCTTACCAGATACCCTGTGTCACAAACGCTGGTCCCCAGTCCCAACTAAACGCGCACTGCATCTTACGTATCTTATTACCGTTACATTCCCCGCGGAACACAGTCGGTGGACAATTAGGGGGAATGTTGTAGGTCAGTTCATCCTGCTTCTGTTTCCCATACGTCACTGCTGACGTAAACGCTACCCGGATCGTGTTTTCACCCACCTATGCAAATGTTAAAAAAGATGAATCAAAGACATCTACATGATAACATTTAGGCAGAATTCCATAGCCCATGTTATGTATATTCATGTTAACTGAGTATTTTAATTGCCTCCGTAGTACTTTTCCTTCGGTTGTTGTGCATGGATACATACACATTATTTTGTGAAATTTATGCATCTTTCTCGAAAAGTATTCTTTATTCAAAAAGGTTTCTTTGGTAACCAAAGTCTGACTCCAACATGTTCATCAGGGATGCATTCAAAAACACTGATTTTCCTAAACAGTTTCTTGGTTTCCTGAATAGACCTACCGTGGCAGACATTTTACTTTAGAATTTGTCCGATAAACAATTACGTCTACGCGTACACTTAATTGTTTCTCAGAAAAATTCTAGAATTAAATGTCTATAATTACTTTATCTATATATAATAGAAACGAATTAGAAGCCGGTGTATACTGGAAATTAGTGCTAATTATCTGTTCCCTATGAACTTCTCCCCATCTCAATTGAAAATCATCCCTAAATTTCTAGATATCGGAGAACCACTTGAAATGAGACTCATTGCATTTTGTGTATGTATGTACGTTATTTATGATCCCAGTCAGCATTCTTCGTAAATCTATATCGGGCCGTCATCAGCCCGTCAGGGTAGCTGACGGGCCGATGACGGCCCGATGTAGATTTACGTAGAATGCTAGCTGGGATGGGCGCCAAATGTAACATGTGAAATATTTCCCCGACGACTGAGCTGGGAATCGAATCCATTCGGAGGAATTCAAACTCCTACACTCTACCGCATAATATAAAAGCCATCTTTAACGGCAATGCAGTACAACCAATGGTTTTATTTACCTGTGTCAAAGAGGATGTAAGTGAAAGGCATGGGTGCGTACGCAGTAGAGTCTGCCTACGCATGTTGCACATGCTCAAAGATACATTAGTGATTTGATAATGAAAACATGCGTACCTGAAGAGCTTGCTTTACGTCGTCAAAGATACTTAATGATTTGATAATTGAAACAAGAGTACCTGGAGAGCTTGCTTTACGTCGTAGATGTAGCGCACGAACATATTAACGGACCTTCCAACTTCTTTGTCGTTGATAAAGATAACAGAAATCGTATCCAAACCGTCACAAACTAACAGAACCGTTTCCTTCTCAAGAAAATCTTCTGAAACTAAAATGACATATGAATTTTACCGTTGACTGCATCTACATTTTGACACAAAATTGTATACTTCTATTTAGTTTAGAGACGTGTGCATTATCAACCGGGTAGTTGGCAATAAGGATTGCTGGAAATTATGATTTTGACTACGCTCATTTTTTTTTTTTTTATAGCAACGCACATGGCTAAAATGTAAGTACAACGCAGAGGCAACGACTCCATTTTCTAGAAGAAGAATGATCATTAAACTGACAATTCTTTTACCAGTGTATATACAGTATATTTACCTGTAAATGTGGTGTAGTAAGTCCAGTCAGTCCGACCCACCCAGAGATAGTCAACATCGTTCTTCCTATAGAATGGATCTTTAATGACACCGTGGCTCAGCAGTGCTGTGTGGACACCTCCTGGTACCCTGCCTGGAATAGCGTCACCTGTTGAGAATAACGGATTGGCTGTTACAAGTGAACTGGCAATAGCGATTTTATGTTGAAATCGCTGTTGACACTTGACTGGCAGTAGACCTTTCCTAATACAAAACAGTGCCTTCACTACCCTAAATTTTCGGACAACTTTGCTATTTACCGTACCTATCCTACAATCTGAACAAGTCAATGTGAATGATTGGTGCTGTATCTCAAATGAAATGCTTAAAGAAAATGGATACACTTTAAGGTAAGTAAACTTTGTCAAAATGAAATCAGGTTTACAACCTGCAGAATTCTGAAAAATCACATAATTGTGTATGTCCATGCATATCCTTTTTTTCACTATATGTTCTGAGAGAACAGAATTGTATACATTAAATAAACTTGTCAAGGTAATGAAGGCGCCCATTTACCGGAAGAATTTTTCACATTCCACAATCCATTTAGACTAATTATATCTCCTTTCACAATTCCTACTGTGAATGTTAGGAACAACAAGAAGCATTCCATGGTTAAGAATTTTATAACTGGTCACAAAAAAGCTAAAAAAAATATCTAGGCCGGACCGACGAAAGTTACTGTATTTACCCAAAGTTTTCGGACACCTTAACTCCTTACCATACTTGTCCTAAAAGTTTAAGAAGGCAGTTTGACTATCTGTTCTCGTGTCCAAAGATGCTGGATGAGTGGCAAGCAGTGTAGACCCTGATCAGACGCCGCGTATCGGTGTCTGATCAGGGTCTACGCTGTTTGCTACTGCATGTTCGTCCGAATACTTCGGTAAAATACGATACCGCATGACCGTATAGACCAGCCTACGCATCCGAACTGTCTGGCTAGGGTATTAGCTCTTAACCCCGCCCAACGGCCAGTCCATGTAGAATATATTCAACGAACATGGAAGCTAATGATTAGTTTGCATATGCAGGATCTTCGCGAATCTGTTCGCTTAGGCCTTGCAGCACTTCTTGCTGATCAGCGGTCCGGTTGTTATTGGTTTTACTGAGGTTTACACAACTTCACAATTAATCAAATCAAATATATATAACGTTTTTCATGTGAATTTTATGCGGAAATTGATCAAATAATCTTCGTGATTAAATGAAAACAAAAAGCTATAGGCAATTACTAGAGAATTTAGGACAATCCTACAAAAAATGAACTTACGATCAATAACCTAGGTGTATACGAATTATGACAACGATGATGATGCTGACAGTGTGGTGGTGATGATGATGATGATGATGATGATTTGGTGATTTACTTTTCTTTCAGCTGTGTTTAAATCATATAAAGGGTCGATTAAGGGGTGATAATGAAAGGCTCTATGAAATGAAGCGTCATACAGTCGTCATATAGTCGTATGCAGAATTCTGCATGCAGCTGGCTAGATGCGAACACGACAGCTCGTGACGCAAAGTCAGGAATACCACAGGACGTTGACTTTTCATCACAAACCCACAACGTTCCTAATCCACCTTTAGTATCATAAGCAAGCGAAGCTTCGCTTGCTTATGATACTAAAGGTGGATTAGGAACGTTGTGAGTGCTTTGTTAGGGTTTGTGATGAAAAGTCAACGTCCTGTGGGAATACTGACTACTCGGCCATGCGGAAGACGCGGACGATGATAATAAATAATAATAAAAAAAAAATAAATGTATAATAAATTAGTACATAATAACTAGAAATTTTGTTTGTGAAACACTAAAATTACAAAGGGCCATGACACATGAAGTATTTTTCAAAATTTATTCAAAAGTTAATCAGGTCGTCTACGTATCATTACCAATCTATTCATCAAGTTTCAAGTCTCTAGCTTCAGTACTTTTTGAGATGTTTTGCTGATAATATTTCATCCAAATTTTTCAAAAGGCCATACCTCAGGAAAGGGGCATAATCCTGTCGAGAAAAGAAGAAGAAGAAGAAGAAGAAAAAGACACACACAAAAAAACGAGTCAGCTATTTTGTCATAAGGAATTCTTATAAGAAATTTCAAAACAGTAGCATGCACATTTCTTAAGTTATGCTATGAATCAAAAAGCGTGACGGACGGACGAACGGATGGACGGACAGACAGACGAACGACCCAGAAGCAATTTGCCCCTCCAATTTACTTGAAGTTGGGGGCATTATTATTTTAGCGATATGCAGAAGAGCCGTGCCATGAGAAAAATGTGTCTTTGGAACGTGTGCGAACAGTAAGGACCGAGGTAAGGCAGCGAAACCCCAAAACCCGATAAATACGTACAGGAAACGCGTTCGAACATGGTAAACCGGCGGCGTTGCATTACGAAACAGTTTGGTTTATAATTTTGAAATAACTAAAGATGCTGAATTACCAATAATGGATTAAAATATATCATTAGTACAGAGTGCAATTAAATATAATGCTATAAAGCATATACGACGTATTTAAAATAAGAGAACAATAATGAAATATAAATAAACAAGATGCTAATGACATTGCAAAGCTCAGATGAACGTTAAATGATAATAAGGGCTTAAATAAAACTGAATTATAAGCTATATAAAGCAACTTAAAATAAGCACACTTGATAACTGAAAGCGAAAGAAGATTAAACAAAAAGAAAATAAATGCACATGGGCGGATTCAGCGACAGCAAAACATAAAAGGCAGGAAACTATAATGCAGATAAAACTAAATGAAATCCATAGAAATATCTAGTTTAAACAATATTTTATTCAGCATTTTTCACATATACATAGCATAATATTATATGGTACAGGATTTGATAAAAAGCTTAGAGCTTATGTAAATCATCTCCTCAAAATTATATAGCAGCGTAATAACATGTGAAGAGTAGATGGAAACATAGCATGTTGCCATTATTTAGCAAATATAATAATAATAATAATAATAATAATAATAGTAACGAGATAATAATAATAGTAATGATGATGATGATGATTAAAGACACATTTTGGATTGCATAACACCCTAATGACTCTGAGGAGATTAAGATAAGAAATTCTTGGTGACTTTGGCCATCCTTTCAGGTAGGGGTCTGATAAGGGGAAATTAGATTTTATATCAGCAAAGTTTATGATGAAGACAGAGAAACAAATGTGGGTAATTTGGTGATAATTTGATGTTGTTTTTTTTTCTAGTTATTCAATAAAATATACCTGGTTTTTGTTCATTAGAACTGTCTCTCCCAGGCAGTTCTAATGAAACCCACAATATATCTCATGGTGAAATACAGATATTTATGCTATACGCTAATTTATCACCAAATGCCCCCTTTATTTGTTTCTTTGAATCAAATACAGAAGATTAGGAAGATAGTATGAGAAGCTTTTTGGCATAAAATACAAATTCTAAATTGTCCAAGAACTTTTTGACATATTTCATAATGTATTGTTTTACTGATATGGAAATGGAATAATTGTGCAGTGTTCTTATTTACTTTAGAAAATAAATAAATGAATAAATAAATAAATATTTTCAATTTTATATTTCTATTTCAGTTCATTTGTACTTTTTCACAATGCAAGAAAAAAACAACACTTTTGTGTTTAGAAAAAAAAACTATCCAAAAAAAAAAAAAAAAAAAAAAAAAAAAAAAAATACTAATAATAAATAAAAAATAAAATGATACAATACATATCAACAAATAAAATCAAGTTAAATGCAAAATTTGCAAATGAATTTATTTGATAGTACCATATTGAATACTGCTCAATTTTAAGAATTAACCCTTATATGGCCCCACCTAAGGAGACTTAACAGCCTTATAAAGACTCCATAATCACTTAGATAAGATAAGCCTTTGATGTGCGCTCTGTTATCAGGACTGTATATTGGGGGTGATCATGAAGGGGTGGGGGGGGGGGGGGGGAGGGGTCTAGCCAAAGAAGGAAAAAAATGTGTCTTTAACTAGGGAGCATGTCGCACCTCTTTCGGTAAAGTAAGGTGATCGATTGATTTGTTCTGTGTTTAGTGTTCCCGTAACAGCTATAGATATGTCGAGACAGTTGATAGAGGCATTAGGTAGTATTACATTAGCATTAGAAGATAAACGTATTCCTGGTAACTTAGTGAGCTAATGTGATTCAACCCGACGATTAGAAGAGTGTTAAGCGCATCTTTCGTAGTCATAGATTATGAAACCACACAACCGACAAACGTGCGACATGCTAGCCTTGTATGTCATTCATATATTGCTAAATGTGTTGCCCATTGTCGATCAACAATTAAATCCGCATATCTGACTATAATCTTAATACATCAAGCGAACAAGTACTTCAAAGAAATCTTCTCGAGTGTACTATAAAGTCTTGGACTTGGGTGAACAGAACTTCATTTTCTGTGTTGGAAGCGTCTGGTAAACCATGAAGTAATTGGTTAGTATTATAGTCATTTAGATTGTTGGGAAGATGTCGGCGTCTGGCCTCTGAGTAGTTGGGACACTGAAAGAAGAAATGATACGCACTTTCGAAGCCTCCACAGGAACACGAGGATGAATACAGTGATGTAGTTTGGGACAATGCATCTACAGACAGCAAAAAGCAGTTGGAATCTGTACATAACGAAGCAGCAAGAATAATAACAGGTGCAACAAAACTTTGCAGTATAGCTAAGCTCCATGCGGATCTCGGTTGAGAATCTTTGCAAACTAGACGCACGAAACAGAAACTTATTGCCTTCTATAAAATGATAAATGGTCTTACTCCAGAATATCTTCATACACTGCTACCACCAATTGTTCAAAATACTACTTCTTACAATCTAAGAAATTCCAATGATATACGCAATGTTCATGCTCGTACAAATTTATTCTATAACTCACTCCTTCCATCCACAATCCGAGCATGGAATGAACTTTCTGACGAAATTAAGTCAACCCCTTCTGTTTAGATTGAACAGAGGCCTACATAAGCCTCCTAAATATTGCAACGCAGGATCACGAATTGGCCAAATCATGGAGTGCAGCTCACTCAACTCGCATCTTTATAGAAATATCAGATGTAGCTATTCAGGCTGTTAGTGTATAAGAATAAATTTCAAAATTAAGACCAAGATTAAATATAGTAACAGGATAAATTGTAACAATTCGATATCAGCTGCATGCAGAACATTTGCTTTCTTCGAGATACAAGTGTAAATTAAACGATTTGAACTAACTAAAATCGTTGCTCTAAAATAATCAAGCAGGGAATTCCACAGCACTGGAGCTGCATATCCAGATTAATTCTTTCCCTTTTTGGAGGTCTGTATACTTAGGCAATCTGCAAAATATTCGAAAATAAAAAGTAATTATATACATCGTCTATTTTGAGGAGAAGATGTGATAAAACAGAAGGAGCTTAGTTATTTGACCATTTTAATAGAAAATGTCATTAAAGAAAATACTAAAAAAAAAAAAAAAAAAAAAAAAAATATATATATATATATATTGTTATTATTATTTTTGTGTGGAACTCCATTATGTATTTCTGCCCAAGAACTAAAAATATTATTACTTTCAACCGTTTGTGTTCTGTTGGAGAGGTAACGTTCCATCATAAGGACAACTCTGGTGGACTATCCCTAGGCTGACAACCAGCTCGGCAGTTCGTTTATGTCAAAAGCCTTGGATAGGTCGATAAAAACCGCTGCAACATAATGACCATTGTCCATAGCCTGCTTCAAGCCTTTAGTCTTCCAGTGTTCAACGTGTAGTTTGACAACCATGTCCCACATAGATGATAATCAGATTTAACCAATATTCTGAGATCCTTTGGAACTTAGGAGCACAATTAGAAAATGGAAAGAGCAAGGCTCGGTAGTAAGCACCGCCATTTCCAACAATGGACATGTCCAAGTTCAAAGCTGGAAGAGGCCACTTAAGAAACAGGGATGAAAGTGTTAAAGGATTAAAGGGCAGCATCGAGTAATTCAGTACGGGCCATTCATTACTACACACGAAGTGGGGTGCCTGTTCAAAAACAGAATGGTAAACGATGTAGATTCTGATGATATGGCTCTTACTGTCTACAACGCTGTTTGCATATGTATCTGTTTTTGGTCTGCATGCATGTAGGGTTAAACCCCAAGGGCACTCTGAATTTTGTTTGGATATCTGGTATATCGGCCATACCCAAAACAAATATCTGCAGATATTAGCATTCCCCTTGCTTTCTTTTTATTACAGTGTGGTTTTCATTTATTTTTCCTGTATAATGATTGTATTAGTAATATAAGTTCTTTAAACAGTTTACAACAGTAGCTCCATTTTTACTTTAATGACATTTAACTGTTGCACAGCAAAAACAGAGCTGTTAGGACTAAATCAGAAATACTCTGTTCAACAGAAGGTTCTAACTCCGATTCTTACAATACCAAAAAAAAAAAAAAAAGTCAGTTTTAAAAGTGACCCCCCCCCCACTCCCACACACAAAACAAATACCTGCAAATGGCACATGCCCCTCAGAACAGCCACTTTTTTCCAAACCGAAAAATAAATTAGTAAAATTCAAAGTTTTAAACCCCCAAAAATAGTCCTAGCCTATGTAGCAGGCAAAATTCAGAGTACCCCTCCCTGCGGGGTTAGACCCAACTGAAACTAACTGACTTTATCGTCTAAAAGTCAGTCAAATTAGTAACGGCAATGCGATTCTGATGTTTCAGACCACTATAGATATTTTAGGGACTGATCATTTTCTATCTCCAGTGAGTGGTCACGTGGACTCCTCATCTTTGTTCAAAACCAGACATCTTTCTTGACCTGTAAAACAAGTAAAATAATAATAATAATAATAATAATAATAATAATAATAATAATAAATGACCTCCAAAAATTTTCAAACATTTGAGACACCCCTACTGAAGCTCTGCCTAACTGTACATTAACACTGGATGTGAAATAAGAAATTGCTGGTACTAGTATAAATATAAAAGGATCTTACATGAATGGCCATTTCATATGAAATTTATGAAACGACCCTTCGATGAGTTTCATAAGTTACATATGTAATGACCGCGAATGTAAGATTCTGTTTATTAAACTTAATTTATGCCCGTGGAAGTTGAACCGTTTTCCAACAGAAAACATAACGTTGCCACGGTAGGCGTCATGACCAAGTGTTATGTAACGCGTGGTCATATCATTTTTTTTTATGATTTGACGTTATACACTGAATAATAGCGAGGTCATACGAGGCGTAAAAAAATAGCTGTGTTTTTGCTAAACCGACCGACCCTGATTCAAACACCCGACTCTGCTACTTTTTATCAGTAAAAATGCAAAATAAAAAAGTAAAACACCGACCCTCAACACAATACCTGTATTTTCATAAATCATTCAAAATGGTACCATACATATCAACAAGAGGTCATCCGTTCAAATTATTAAAAAAAAAAAAAAAAAAAAAAAAAAAAAAAGAACCCGTCTCTATCACGAAAACATGTCTATATAATTTTGACCCCCTTAAACCCCACTTTTATATTGTAAAACTTGGGTTTACAGGGGTATGCATTATTTTTCTTATTTCTGCTCCAAACATAGATTGTGGATACTCGTTAGAACCGCCTCGTCGAGGCGGTTCTAACGGGTATCCACAATCTATGTTTGGAGCAGAAATTTGAAAAATAACAGATCTTTTTATCTGAAAATTTTCATTTTTCATGTTAAAATTTTCAGTGTAATTGAATAGGCGTGTTTTCGTAATGCAATGTAAGAACCAATTTCAGCGTGTCGGTGTTCAGTGGCATTCGTTGCCGACAAGGATTGTCATAGCACCCTCCCTGAATGCCTTCAAAAGTCGCCTTAACAAGTTCTGGAAAGATCATTCCTTCAAGTTTCAAGCTGCATGTTACCTCACCGATGACCAAGCCAAACTGGAAAAAAACAAACAAAAAGCATCTATAGAGGCTAAATAGCCTAGATGATGTCGACGTTAAGTAAGTCAAGTAAGTAAGTCATAAAATTTTAGGCCCGACCCTGTTCTTTTCTGGAGAAAAAATAGAAAAAAAAAAAAAAAAAATGTTTCTCCTACCTACCGACCAAATTTTTTTCAGCATATTAGCGGAAAAAGCTATTTGTTTACGTCTGATAAATACATAGGAAAATTGCTGCTGTAAATAATTTGGATTCTCTTCATTAATTCAACATGGAGAAAAGATATAAAAAAGGAAATATGGAAAAAATCAATACACGTCATGTCAGTGAAAAAAAAGTAACACATGTACGTTGTATGTAAAATATCAGAACCCTGCTTGTGAAAAGTGAGTCATTTTCGTGAAAACGTAACCGCCTTTTCGCAAAATTAAGTCCTCTTTGCACTTTAGGGTAACCCAGCACTAAAATCATTCGCCCTCTAGCGGGAAAACCCCTCTACAACTGTCTTTTTGTTTTTTGTCCAATGATATTTCAGCACGTTCCACTTCTGCCGAAAGCCGGAAATCGCCTGTGTTTATGTGTACCGTCGAACATATGCGGCAATAAATAAAACTCGTTATTGATCTGTGACAATCACTCTTTCATAAAGCGCCACGTCGGCGTTATTTATGACGTCAGTCCACCAACTGGAAACAGAAACTAGTTTAGGAATCCCTCAAGAAATTTCTGAACCAGCGAACAAAAACCAAGGGAATTCCCTCAATATGGCGGTCGCAGGACAAGGCAGAAAAAAGTTTATCGTTTGCGCGATTGGCACTTTTGTGTCCTATTTTTACTACGGCATACTCCAAGAGGCAATGTAAGTACTAAGAATGTTTGCAGGTCAGGTTCACAAGTAGTTCAGATCACTGACAATAGATGGACGGTTTCGGAGCCCGGTTTGTTCCTACTCGGAAAGGCCTATTCAGGCACAGGGGCTGGTATCAGTTCAGAGACAGTTCACCGACAAGACAGTTCACCGACATGTAATTTGGAGACAGTTCACCAACAAAATTGGAGACAGTTCACCAACACATTTGAAGACAGTTCACCAACAAAAAAAAAAAAAAATGTTTGTGAAACTTAAGATAAAGAAAGATGGCATATGTGCATGTATACTTGTCAAAAAGGAACATACATGTATTGATATTTCACATCATACTTCCTGGACATGTATGGTACGTTCAACTCTGTAGTGTTTACCAATACATTCAGACACTATAACTCCTTTCCCTACTTATCCTAAAATTGGAAAGGTCATTCGACCATAAGATGAGCTGACAAACATGCAGACTCTGACCTTTTCCGCGAAAAAGTGTTTTTATTATTGTTTTTTTTTTTTTTTTTTTTTTAATATATTATTAATCTGATTCAGGGTCCGAGTATGCTATTCCTTAGGCATATTTTTCCACTGCTTAGGTAAGCGAAACAAAAATAAGCGCATATGCACAGGCTTATCTGTGTCTTTGCTCCCTGCTGTAGTAGTTGTACCTTTCACAGTTCCATTAAAACCTAGCAGTTTTGTTTTTAAAGTAATCTTGCTTTTTGTTCAAAAAAGCTATTAGTTTTATAAATAAAATATAAATACACATCTTTGTATTACAAATAAATCATGAAAAGCGTAAAAATTAATACTACCTATATAATGATTCATATACTAAATATTTTTTTTTTTTATTTCATCTTCACGCGGCATTTGAGGCACACAACAAAATGTAGTAAGAAAATTCACAAACATGATGTTAACTTTTAGTTTTCCCAGTAAATGATGTAATTTCTTGTCTAGTGTGTCACCGAATCTTCGGCATAAACAGCAAAGACAGTAGCTTCTGACATTTCTTTCCATCTCCTTTAGTGAACATCTTACTATTTTATTTCAAAACCACCTGTTTATTTTCTTCACTAAAACCCATAAAACAGTACTTCTTTGTGGTGTACTGTCTTCAAATATGTCGATGAACTGTCTCCGATTTTGTCGGTGAACTGTCTCCAAAATACGTGTCGGGGAACTGTCTTTGTCCCGTAACAAACTTTTTGTTAAGTATATATTATTAAAGAATAGTATATCTTTCCTCCCCAAAAACAGGCTTGTTACTAGCCCCTGTGATTCAGGCCATTGGAATTTTACTGACCATTTCTCCAGTAGTCCGACCCATAATATTCGTTCCATACTGACATTTACAAGGGCTCATTCATCCCTCGAACCATTAAAGATTGGAATGGTCTTCCAGGTTCGATTATCCCCTCCACTGAAGGTGCAGGGGATGATGTGGATAAGTTGATCTCTTTGGTGAGAGCTCTACTAGGGACTGATTTCCCATATCACATATCCTGATGAGTGAATGAATGTTAAAATCTGATTCTGATACTTCAACATTATTGTGTGCATGGTGATTGCCAGGAGTTTCAGCCCAGTAAGCTCAGTGGACTTGCAAGCAGAAGGTGACTGCTGGAGTCCTACATTTTTTTTTTGTTTTAGGAAATGGCAAGAGGTCCAGTATCAGGGCTTTAGCCTTCAAGACTACTTGGATGGTAAACTGAAAATCAGGTCTCACTTATGAAAACAGATTCAAAGTATTAGAGATTGTGGAAGGTCATCCTTACATCACTAAGGAGCTAGTGTTGGGACATCGGCTAGAAATCATAATCGATTATTGCATCGGAATCGGTTGGTACTCCGATGCGATTTTACCGATTATAATCGGCTTGCAAAGAATTTGACTTTAATGTGATTGTTAAAATTATATAGGTGATAATAGTACTTTATTTTACACAAGTACATGTTAAGTATGTTCATTTGAACTTGCATGTTTTGTATCACGGCTAGTTTTTAATATGATGCATGTAACTGTCACTGATGTGAGTTGTTAACCCTTAAACTGCCAATCACAACAACTGTCGTCTGCTTTGTCATCTGCTTATGATCTTAAAAGTCATTTTTGCAAACAGTGTGGACCCAGATCAGACTGCTCCTAGAGGAACAGTCTGATCTGGGTCCAAACTGTCTGTATGCAAAAATAGGTTTGAAAAGTTTACAAGAATATTCAGCAGACGACATAAACAGACCATATTTTCAGATGCAGCTTTTCTTGGCAGTTTAAGGGTTAAAATATCCATAAACATGTACTATCGAACAGGTAATTTTATGTTATTATAATATCAAGTGGTCTTAGGTATCATCACAAATGGTTAGTATTGGTTACCAATCAATAAGTAGCAGAGTTCTCGGAAACGCCGAATCCGGCGTATTTTTACGCCTATTTTTGCTTTTGTACGCGTAAAATTTCCTTCCGAGGATTCTCATTTACGCTCTATTTCCACCGGACGTCCAAACTGAACTTCAAAGACGTGCCGCGGACTTCCGAAATTTCTTTTGTCCGTCGAAATCGATACCCGAGATGTCAAAAAATTGTCAAAAAGCCCGCCCACTTTTAACGAGTTGTAAGATGTTTGCCCCGCCTACTTATTGGAAATTCGCTACCTATGTTGACAGAGCTTTAAGGATTTCCCACTTTCCGCTTGCGGTAGTTTTATTGACATCGGTGTCAAGTGTCATGGCACACTTTTGATGGCTGCGTGATCACTGTGTGTATTTGTCACGTGTGCGGAGTTGATTAATTGATGTTTGTATGATTAAACTTTCTTCTGCGACACCCGAAAATATTCGGTGAAATTATATTAAGTCATTATTACTTTTAAATATTCACGTCTTAAAATCTTAAATTATTGTTTTGCAAAGTACGTGTGTCGTCTGAAAACACCTCAACACTTCCGGGAGTTACCGAGTGAAATTAAATAAATAAATAACAATTATGCACAGAACGCAAATTTAAATCTATTCGAATTTAGAAGCTTATGTTTGTCAAAGCATTTTTTTCAAATGAGAAGAAAACATATTTTACGTCAAAATTTTCGGAAAACCCGTTTCTAAATTCGTAGCCTTGTTCCGGTTGCGCTGTTTACCAGCGCGGAAAAGACGCAAAGTAAGTCTAAAAATAGGCAAATTTCTATCGTTTTGCTTGCTATTCTCCGCGGAAAAGGTAACAAGATGTTTCGCCCCCAAGACGTTTCCCCCCTAGTCGTTTCCCCCCTAGTCGTTTCGCCCCCATTTTCCACCCCTAGATGTTTCGCCCCCCAAAGCCTAGTCTTTTCGCCCCCCTAGTTGTTTCGCCCCCCTAGTCGTTTCGCTGTAATAATATTAGTTTACCCTAAGATAGATGGAGGAAGGAAGGAAGGATGGGAGGACGGAGGAAGGAAGGATGGATGGATGAATGGACGGGCGGGTGGATAGATAGATAGATAGATAATCGGTGCTGTTTGAAGTCTTTAGTAAATGAATAAAGTATTTGATCGCTACCGTTAATCTTCCTGATTAACCCTGTAATCTGCCGGATTAACGGGCGGACGGACGGATGGACGGGCGGGCGGATAGATAGATAGATAATCGGTGTTGTTTGAAGTCTTTAGTAAATGAATAACGTATTTGATCGCTACAGTTAATCTTCCTGATTAACCCTTTAATCTGCCGGATTAACTCAATTATCGCATATTGTTCCTGTAATTGACACGGTTATCTGTGAGGTGTGAAAACGCGTGCTTTAATAAAAACAAACATCCAAAACTTTTCCAATGCATTTATTTACCTTAACCCACAGCGAGGGGAATAAACATATTTTGGTTGTATCAGTTCCTGGTCATTTCCTTTCATATTTCTCTTTTGAGTTTCAAAATGCATTTTTATTTGAAATGGGGCTCATTCAGGATGCTCAGACTCAGATGCTTCCTGATCAGAGGTATACATGTGTTGTGTACATACGAACCAGCTTCATGCATCTCCAACAATGTCAGATAATTCTAATTATATTTAAACGGATAAACGAACATTATTAAACACTTTTCAGTAGCATTTACCTAACCTGAAACGCAAATAAGATATTGGGGGCGAAACGACCAGGGGGGAAACGTCTAGGGGGGCGAAACGACTAGGGGGGGCGAAACGACCAGGGGGGAACGACTTGGGGGGCGAAACGACTAGGGGGAGGAAACGGTTTGGGGGAGAAACATCCCGGATTCTTCTCCGCGAACGAACGTATTGCTGTAGAGAGCTGCCTTTTATTTGTTTGTTGTTGCACGAGTCAGCGCCGTTTTCCCGCGATTTTTTGTGAAGTAAGCAACTCACTCGCTCGTGTTGATCAGCTTCAATCCGAGCAAATATTTCACTAAATACATTTCTGCAAAATAATTTCAGCATAGTTTGTTTTTAAGAAAACGTTTTGGGTGTTTTCTCTCATGTATTTTCTTTTCTTTTTTCCTTTCTCTGGGCTTTGAAACGAACGCGAAGTTAAACCAATGTTGATGCTTTCTCTAAGGTCCGACATACAAGTACAGGCTTCTCAAAAAGATGCGATCGAATTTTAATAAGCGATAAGGATATGTTTAAAACACATCTAAGAGAAGTGTATGTCATGATGATTCTGTGTGACACTGAATTAAGAACCTCTGTTCTACTAAAGAAAGGGCAGACAGCCGCAGCAGGGAAAAAAGTGGGACTTCCTAGATTTTCCTGTGGGACTTCCAAATTTGAGGGGTAGGAAGTCTGGGACTTCCTGAGTCTGGAAGTCCTGTCACTATTTCCTAAGCCCCAAAAGCTTTTGGATCCTTACCAGACACTCAGTGGTCAAGGTTAACTATGTTGAAAAATGAAGTTGTCCAGACAATGTCCTTAAATATTAAGTTTTCATATTTAGCCGAAAACTCCAAGTTTTCTAGGTCAAACTCCTATTTTTCAATTTTAACTCCAACTTTTTTCAGAGATGGATTCTTAAACTCCTGCTTTCAAAATCCTAGTGAGAACTCTGAGTAGAAACATCAGGGAGCAAGAAGTCTATGTGGAAAACACCATTGTAATATAGTCTATGCAAGTTTCTATTGAAATGAAATACACTCCAAAATATTATTCGAACACTAAAATAATAAGATTTTATATTGTCACACACTTGTCAAATCCCATTATGCTGCCACACAAGTATGGAATCTCTGTTTTTCTTAAGTGTTTGCATCTCTTTTAATTGATTATTTGCGAGTTAACATCAAGTTAGAACTCCTTTAAAGTGTCCATTATCAATATATTTAAAAAAAGTAACATTGGACAAAGCTACTTGTATATATTTCCATCTGATATTTTCTGCCATGGTAATTTACATGTAAGTGTACTGATGCTCTAATAGGCTAAGGTCATATTATAATGTTCTTGAAATCCATTTTTCAACCAACCGACCATTTTATTGAATTGTGATAAAATTTGATTTTTTCACTGCAAACATTTCACTTTTTTTTGCATAATCTGTAAGAAGTCAAGACATTGAGGATCCGTGATATTGGTAAACCCAATGCAGAAATAAAGGGACAGGGATTATCAGGCATTTTTCATGTCCAAAATCATCAAGAATCAGACTCTATGTTGTGCTGAAAGGTAAACTCTTGTAGTTTGTCTGGAAAAAAAGCAAAAAAAAAAAAAAAAAAAAAGATTTTTATGGTCCTTTAGATAAAGTTTTAGGGCTCATACAGATAACATCTGATTAATCGATTATGGAAAATTCAGTCGATCATCGGAATCGGTTGGCTTTAATTGATAGTTAATCGATACTTGCCGATATCGGTTCATCACTATAAGGAGCTGTCGGTAAAAGATTTATAGAAAGCTCCCTTAAGGTACAATGTATGATTTGAATCTCTGAACCATTATCAGACTTGGACAGAGAAGTAATAAGTTAAGGATTCAATAATTTTATTTATTTTATAAGGCCAAATTAAAAAATAAACAGGCGTGTTAAGGGTAACATGTTAGAGAAAAAAAGGTAGGTTTAGAGATGTTTTTTTGTGTGTGTTTTTTTACATTTCTTTTTTCATTTTAGGTCATCTTTAAAATATTCTTCATTTGCTGTGTTCCTACCCATCAGTTTCAGAATGGGTAGGTACATGTAGGTAGGATAACTTCTTTTTTTTTTTTTTGAATCAGATATAATTTTTCTTTTACTGTAGATAGTACAATGCTCTAAAATGCTGTCCATAAAGACATAATATCTTTATGGACAGCATTTTGGACCATCTATCTATGATCATCGTAGCACAGGCAGATGCTGGCGAGAGATTTTACCCAGGTTTTTGCTGGTAGTTCGGTGGACTTTGGGAGGGACTGCGTGTGTGCCTCGGGTCTCGTCTGGATCTTTGTTATTGCATTTGGTGGTCTTCTGGCGTGGCTGTTCTGATGCTTAAGTCTGCCCAGGCCCTGCTGAGCATGGCTGTCATGATCCCGACAGGGATGCACAGTCTAGCCCGTGTCTTTGTTGGGCTTCGAGCGGTTCTGTGTCTGCGTGTGGTCTAGCCAGGTTCTTTGTTGTCAGGGTTGGTGGGGTTCGCGCTCGCTGTGGCCTTTGCTGCTTGTTTTCATATTTGTGGACTGAATATCCTACATTGTATTTATGGGACAAGGCTGACATTGATGAGTCAGATGACGTTTGGCGCTATTACATTGTAGTTTGACATTGTTCCCGTTTCAGTTTGTTTATTTCCTTGAGAACAGTAATGGTGACTTTAATGATGTACATGTAGTCTTATATTGTGTTTCAATTTTCTGATGAAGGGCAAGGGCTGAAATATTAAAACAGAGTGAATTCACTTAAATTGTGAACATCCCTTGTAACTTGCTAGGATGTAGGTCAAAATTAGGTTCTTTTAATGATTAAAATGCTTAAGTTTTTTTGTTTTACGAGTAAGTTAAATGTTCATTCTTGAGCAGCCAGAATTGAAAATATATAAAAAAAAAAAAAAATTCAAATAAAAACACATAAAGTGCATGTCCATAGGTGTCGAAACTGATACACATCAAAACGTTTTCTGTCCCTGTCTGCATGGAGTTTTTACATATCCACCTCCAATAGAGAGACCATGATGTATGTAACCACTTTGACATCTTTTTATAGCATATGTTCTGCATGTGCAAGGGAGGACAGCTGAATATATTTAATATGCATGGCTGAACCAGGCTTATTATTAATCTTAACTCTTGTCCTGCTGAATAAATTAAGGTCCCTCGCCTACTTCTAATTTTCAGCCAGTCAGATTACTTGATCCAGATTGTTGCTATAAATCCACATACTGAATGTCAAACAGTGCAGATACAGATCAGTTGGCTTCTTAGAAGCCAACTGATCTGGATCTACGCTGTTTGCAAAGGCAGGGTCTATCCGGGTTCAGCAGGACAAGGGTTAATAGGGCTGCCTTATGTTGCAGTAACTATTATGCCCAAGTTGGAGGGGCATATTGCTTCTGGGGCGTTTGTCCATTTCGTCCTTCCGTTCGTCATGCTTTTTGATGCATAGTATAACTTCAGACACGTGCATGCTACTGATTTGAAATTTCTTATATGGATTCCTCATGAAAAAATAGCTGACACATATATATATATATTTTTTTTTTCCGATTTTGCTCCTTTCCTGAGTTAATTGTCCTTTGGAAAAATATTGATGCAATCTTGTCAGCAAAATATCTCAAAAACTATTGAAGCTAGAGCCTTGAAGCTTGATGAATAGACTGGTAGTGATGCATGGGTCATCCTACAGCTTTCAGAGAGGGAGAAGTTTTGCGACATATTCAGGATTTTAGGAAGAAGTTTTGGTCCAAATTTTGGATTTCCCTATACATTCTGTGTATTTTCACTTCTCCCTCTGCGCAATGTAGGGAGAAGTCAGCCAGCTTTGGGAGACTTTTTCTTCCAAATCGCCCTCTGGGATGAACCCTGTGATGAGTAGACATAGTTAAATACATCACTGTTTCAGTTTAGGTTTAAATTGCGTTCTGCAGCGTCTGATCTGGGTCTACACTGTTTTCTCAGGCCTGTCGGTCAAAGTGAACCCCTTCAGAAACCATCCTGTATTTGCCCGATTCATAAAATAATGCTGTGTTCGACTCGTAAAATTCTTTATCAAAGCATATGCAATTAGCTCCCTTTAAACAATAAATCCTGAAGGGAGAGGGCCATACCCCGCATTTACCAGATTAGTAGTAAGTACTGTTTTTCTTTCACATTATCTATATATTGAACATTGTAATTATTAAAATACCCAGAAAATGCAACAGTCACAAAGCAACATTTCCCTTGCCCTGCATGAAGAAACCACATGCTCGTAGCGGTAACGTCACATGAAATCGTGGCAGGAAACCGCCTTGGGAGAAAAACAAACTTACTTTATAGCCGGCCTCGGTGGCTCAGTTGGATGCGCCGTCCGACTGGAGACCAGGAGGTCGCGGGTTCAACCCCCGCCGAGGTCGGCAACATTCTTTCGTGGAGATTGATCATGAAATATTTTCTACGGTCATTCTCTCCCTTCCGCTGATTCAAGAAGGGCAGTTGTCAGTTTCTGGCGAAAGAATGTGCACAATACTGGTTAACCGCTTAGAGGACTAAGCCTGCCCAGTAAACGTGTGGTTAGGTAAACTGACCGCGCTCGACATGACCCCATTGGGTTGACTGGGCCGTAAAACTTCAACACAAACAAATACTTTATAGAGCCTTTTCTCTTAGCAATACACACAAAACTGGCACGTATTAACAATTTAAAGAATCTAAATAGTGGGACAGATAGGCCTATGCAAACAGTGTAGACCCAGATCAGACGCCACAGAGAACAAAAGAATGAAACTTATTTGAGGGAAAGGGATCGTGAAAATTTGGAAAACACATTTAGAACAATAAGCAGGCTTTCAAGTGGGCCCTACTTTTCCTATTATTCCTACTTTTCCCTACTTTATTTTTGTGTTCCTACTTTTCCCTACTTTTTTCTGAAAATATCCTACTATCCCTGTTTGAAGTGACCAAAACTTGCATTTTATTTTACCTCGCTCGCTTCGCTCACTTGGAGTTTCTAAAAATCTGTAGATGCAAAAGTTTATAAAATATTTTTACTTCGGTTGTAAGTCTTTTTTGGAACATTTATTTTGATATTTCCTTTCCATGGTAATGTAGTGTTATTGTTCAGAGAAAACTTTGCTTGCTTTTTATATCTTTTTCTAAGTCTTAAAACACTCAGAACATCCCTACTATCCCTACTTTTCATTATTAAAATTCCTACTTTTGTCCTACTTTTTCAAAATTTTTAGCCCTACTTTATCCCTACTTTTTTGATTGAGGGCACTTGAAAGCCTGCAATAAGACCTTTGTGACCAGTGAATACTCAGATCAGCCTTCAAATCAGTCTTCGCTGTTTGTATGAGCTCCTTTGGCCTCTGGGCTTTTCAAGATCGTCTTCCAAGTATATGTGTTTCTTAATTAAAGCCAGTATTTGTTTCTTCAGTAGGTGTCTTTCACAGGTATTCCTGTATTTTTCACCGGTATTCCTGTATTTCAGTAGCATTTCGGTAAGTCGCGTGACTGTCAAAAACTATTGGAGCTAGAGCCTCATAACTTGATGAATAGGTTAGTAGTGATGAGAAGATGACCTGATTAACTTTTGAATATATTCTGAAAAATATTTCAGGAGTTATGGCCCTTTGTAGATTGGGCCATTTTTACCTTGTTAGATATCCTTTAGAGGCAAGCATATATTTGGGGGCACAGTGTTTTACAAACACAATTTCTAGTTGAACAAATAAATGAACCTTTCAAGTGATATTTTGAGGGGCAGTACCATGAGCTAAATACCATGACATCTGTCCACCAAGGTTTCTAAGAAAGTGGCAGAAAATAAATTTTCTAACTTCAGTGAACTATGCAATATAGAAGATCAAATATGTTTTTGTGCGGTATAATCACCAGTGCTCTATTATTTTTATAGGTACATGTACATGTATATTGCAGGAAGAATCATACTACTAACATATCAAGAGAGATTTATGCAGTAAAATAGAAGTGTCGAATGAATTCTAAAACTAGTTTTAAAATTGCATTTAATTCTGAAAATCTTGCTAATAATTTAATCCCAGCACTGTATATATTATGGGTAACATAGAGTACATATTAGAATTACATACACATTAACTCTTGTTGTGTTAAATAAATTAAGATGCCATGCCCACTTCTAATCTGCAGCAATCACATAGCAACAGATAAGGTGCTTTTTTCATCCGAAAAATGCTGCTATCGTACTTATTCCTCAACGAAAACATATGTTGTGGGTACTCATTAGAAGCGCCTCGCCAAGGCACTTCTAATGAGTACCCACAACATATGTATTAGTAGAGAAATAAGAAAAATATTATGTGGATACCCACTCTTATCTGTAGCTATGAATTATTAGATTACTTGATCCAGATTGTTGATATAAATATACTGAATGACAAACAGTGCTTCTTCAGAAGCCAACTGATCTGGATCTGCACTATTTGCAAAGGCAGGATATATCCGGGTTCAGCAGGCCTTGGGCTAATGTAATGTTTCTGTTTATGTGTTGTGATGAAAAGATCTGTCACTTTTTAATGGCTTGATGAACAGCTACAATGTAACTCTTAATGGGACATAATTACTGGATGTTATAGAATTTAATTATTAAATTGTCTCCCTTTCAGTAACAGCAGACTCAGAGATAACTGTTTTGTCTGGGCAATAGTAACTCATCAAGGTAATGTGTACATTTATAAGCAAACTATTAAAAAAATAACCACATTGGGTTACATTTTAGCATCATTAAGGACCTTGCCTACAGGTTTCTAGATGATGCAGAATTTTATTGTTGAATCATAAAGTAAATACAATCATTCTAGGAAAAAAATATTACCAATTGTTCATAAAAATTATGCCAGCTGGAGAAACTATAATTATTGAAGAATGTTATGTTATAACTTGAAACAGTCATACATGCTTAACTTAGCATCTATAAGTGATACATGCACAAATACATGTATTCTAGCTTATTTAAGTTCTGCTTCTGACTGGTACATACAAGTTGGCATGTGTAAATTATTTACCCATAAGAAGCATTTCTTACCATAATAAATACAATGTCACACCCTTGAACAATATAGCGAAAATGGCTATGGAATAATTCCTTGTATTGAAATGAAAATTTGACTCCAGTCTAATTGAGAATTGTACTTAAATGTAATTTATTTGAGACTAACTGAAAGGATACTAATGCGAGGAAAGTACATATTCAATATTAATCCTTGTCCAGCTGATCCCAGCTATACCCTGCCTTTGCAAACAGTGTAGATCCAGATCAGTTGGCTTCTGAAGAAGCATCTGCACTGTTTGCCATTTAGTATGTGAATCTATATCAACTATCTTTGATCAAGTAATCTGATTGGCTGAAAATTAGAAATGGGCATGGCATCTTAATTTATTCAGCAGGACAAGGGTTAATCTGTGTATGGAAGTGATTTCTGCATACCTGTAATTAATAGTAATTTTCACAGCAGGACAAATCAGATATTAACCCTTGTCCAGCTGAATAAATTAAGATGCCACGTCTACTTCTAATTTTCAGCCAATCAGATTACTTGATCCAGATTGTTGCTATAAATTCACATACTTTATGGCAAACAGGGCATATCCAGATCAGTTGGCGTCTTCAGAAGCCAACAGGTCTGGATCTACACTGTTTGCAAAGGCAATGTATATCCAGGATCAGCAGGACAAGGGTTAAAATACTTTGCCTTAAAATTGTTGAGCAAAACACAACTTAAGTTAAATAGGTAGTTGGAATAAAGGCCTTACACTAAGGGGAGTTGGTACACTTTCAGGGGAGACAATTTTGTCAAAAAGTATTTTTGGCCCCTTCTGGAAAGGATCTTCTCTAAAAGGAAAGAAATTGCTCCCAGGGGGAGCAAATTCTTTCCTTTTAAAATAGACCTTTTTTCTGAAGGGGCTAAGTGTGCTTGAAAGAGAACAGAAGTTGCAAAAGTTGTCTCCCTTGAACACAATGTCAGAAAAATAGTGAATTCCCCTTAAAGGTTGATACTTGAGCTACTTTTGACATACTGTATTGGACCTACTTACCACACATGCTCCAATAAGCACACTGTCAAGCAATTTCTAGCTCATCAGATTAAAACTACTATAATTTTATCTGGTTCTTTTATAAAAGCATTTGTTGTGGGTACTCTTTGAATTGCCTCGACAAGTCAAGGCAGTTCAAATGAGTACCAACAACATATGCTTTTATAACCCTGGCGTGGTAATACAAATGAGTACCCACAATATATTCTTCTATAAGAAACAAAGAACACCTATCACATAAGATTCATTAAATATGGCCCTCACGAAGTCCTCTGCTAATTACATTGTAATATTCCTTCAAGGTGTGCCCTTATTACAAAAATATTTTATTACAGGTTTTTCGGTAATTTTGAAAAACTTAAGCGCACTGCGGTAATCAGGTCGAATACGGTAATTTTACTTTTTGTTGTCTGAAAAATACAATTTTCAAATGAAATTCAGCAGTCCCTGGTTGCTATACAATGACACAGAGGACTGGATAATATTACAGTATTATGGTGAAAATATAGTCTCAATGGGTAGTTTGCTAACTCGGCTAAATAGCCAAGTTAGATCAAGGGAAGTAATTATGCTAGCAATTTAACCCTTGTCCTGCTGAACCTGGATATACCCTGCCTTTGCAAACAGCCAACTGATCTGGATCTGCACTGTTTGCTATTAAGTATGTGATTTTATATCAACAACATTGATCAAGTAATCTGATTGGCTGACAATTAGAAATGGGTGTGGCATGGGTGTGGCACTTAATTTATTCAGCAGGACAAGAGTTAAAAATAGTGATTATAATTTAAAGGCTTTAAAAGCTTTATAGTACACATACAATGTATATAAATTTGTATTTTATATATATATTTTTATGATAAACATATTTCTTTCAAAATGAGCATGCCTAAAAGACAAATCACATGAAATGTCAAGTCTTATTTTCTCTGAAAAGTAAAGAAAAAATCAAATTGTCATCTGCTGCAGGTCTGATCATAAAAACTAACATTTCTGGGGTTTTCACTCCAGTGGTATGTCTTGTTTGATATCAAAACAAGACAGTAATTGCAACTGCTGACAAATTCACTGGGTGTAAAGTTCCTTGTAAAATCCTTAATTCATGCGTGTAAATTGGAAAATACCTTAAGGTTACCTTATTTACTGTATTCAATTCTCCTTGATATCTGGACACCTTTAAACTGCTTACAATACTTATCCTAAAATTTGACCAAGTCTACTTTAATTAGCCTGTTCATAGCACTAGTTAAGGCACTTTTTTCAATCCAAAAGTATTGATATTTTTCTTATTTCTCCACGAAAACATAATATGTCGTGGTACTCATTAGAAGCGCCTTGTTGAGGCACTTCTAATGAGTACTTACAACATATGTTTTTGTGGAGAAATAAGAAAAATATTTACCAGATACCCTCCTTTATCTAGACCTATGCTGTTGATGTTTTCTGCAATGTAGAACACGGACCCGGGATAGATTAACAATTTTGACTTCGGGACCGGGGCTGCCAAAAATGAATATTTAACATTCAGGGTATAGGCATTTTCTCCAAAAAGTTATGGGCCCAGCTCAAAATTTAGGAGCCATAGGTGACTAGGCCCCTGTTAGTCTTCTTCCCTGCTGGACGTATATCCAGATAAAATGTATTTTTCGACCAAAAGGTATGACATGTTTCTTATTTCTCCACACAAGTATTTTACTGGGTTCTCATTAGAAGTGGCTCACTGAGGTGCTTCTAATGAGTAGCCACAACATATATTTTCATGGAGATCTAAAACAAATATGTGGATGCCCCCACTTTTCTTGAGCTTTTCTAGCTAGGTCTACACTGTTTCCTCATGCCTGTGCATCCCAATATGTTTGGGTAAATATGGTAATCTGAGCAGTGTATGCCCAGAGAAGTCTGATCAAGCTCTGCATTGTGTGTCCATATTTGAGACACTTCAATGAGCAGTTCAGATGATGTATTAAAAGTTTAGATACGATTAATATCCTAAAATTTTGTACCCCAAAGTTTCTGACAAAACAGCATATACAAACAGTGCAGACCCAGGTCAGAGTGCTTCTAAAGGAGCAGTCTTGATAAGTGTCTGCACTGTTTACCATTCCACTTACAAATGTAGTACTTCATTCGTTGTCCTACTGAACAAATTAAGATGCCAGATCCTTTTCAAATTTTCAGCCAATCAGATTACTTGATCAGATTCTTGATATAAATGCACATACTGAATCCCAAACAGTGCAGATCCAGATCAGTTAGCTTCTTGAAGCCAACTGATCTGGATCTACACTGTTTGCAATAGAATTAAATATGGCATATACGTTAAAACTTTGATCATTAAATAATGGCATAATGGCTAATATTTTTGCTGAAAAAATGTGAGGAGCTTTTGCATTTTCAGCAAAAATACATGTGAATTACAAATGTAGATATTGTACATGTACTTACTAGAACACTTAACAGTTTGACCACTAACAAGCTCGTTAAGCTAACAATGCTATGAACAGCTGGGCCCAGATAATTCTTTTCCTTATTTCTCTATGAAAACAAATGTTGTATTAGTGCTTGATGAGGTGCTACTAATGAGTACCACAAATATTTTCATGGAGAAAAAAATCAATATTTTTTTATTGAAAAAGTCCCTTATCTGGAACTTTGCATTATCTTGTCTGGAGAAATAGCTCCCAATAAGGTGCTTCTTGCAGCCGAAGAGTATTTATATTTTTCTTATTTCTACACAATGGATGTTATGAGTATCATTAGAAACGTCTCTCTGAGGCACTTCTAATTAGTGCCCACAACATGTTTACAAGCAGAAATAAGAAAATATTACATTGTATGTGCGCTCAACATGACCCCATTGGGTTGACTGGGCTGTAAAACCTCAACACAAACAAATTATATTGTATGTGGATTCCACCTGTTATCTGGAGCTATGAGAATAATTTTAGAGGAAACTAAGAAAAATATTTAACCCTTTTCCTGCTGAACCCAAAAATACCCTTCCATTGCAAACAGTGTAGATCCGTCTTATCTCTGCACTATTTGCCATCAAGTATGCAAATTTATAGCAACAGTCTGGATCAAGTAATCTGATTGGCTGAAAATTAGAAGTGGGCTTGGTATCTTAATTTATTCAGGAGGGCAAGGGTTAAAATGTAGTCTGCAAATATTTAACTGTTACCAGTCTCAGGGCTAATTCCTGCAGACGGCATATTGATATTTTTTTACTTTGCCTAGAAAACAGGATTTGACATTTCACGCAAATTGTCTCCACTAGAGATCGTTTGCATGAAATGTCAAAACCTGTTATCTGGGAAAAATACTAAAACTATTTCAATATGTCGTCTGCTGAAAATTTTACCCAGAGTGCTAAGCATTAAGTTTAGTGTATATTATTAGTTCACCAGACTGCAAATTCTTATTCAAAAGAAATGAAATAAGATCAATTAATCCACGTTAGCTTTTATGCTGTCATATTAGCAGCTGTTCACAGTGATGTCGGACAGTGAAGGCGATATAACTACTACCAAGAGAGACAAAACTGAAACAATGAATGAAGTACATGTTCATGTTGATTCTGTAAGAAAGGACAGTGCTGAATCTCGGAGAGAAAAAATGCACGATTTGGATGAACATGATCCTGAAACAAAATGGAAGAGAAGGAGGCTGCTTTTGATATGTGCTCTCGGAATTATTGTTTGTCATTTTACACTGGGATTGCTTCAAGAAAATATGTATGTTGGTAGTGTTAAATGCATATAATTCAGAATTTTGAAAGTGGGTTTGGGACATATAGCTGGGAGTAAGATACCATTTTTTTTTTTTACTTTATCATTTTTAAGCCTTAAAGTGCTAATTACAATGTACATCTACATCAGAAGACACTTGGAAATATTTTTTTATTGTTTTTGAGAGAAGAAATGGCTTGATAATGCCTTGGAATCTGAAAAATAATTAAAAAGACAAGAATGTTGTCTCTACAATTTTGCTTAGCCCTCATCACAACTCCATCAGACAACTTTTTTTTTCAGAGAAAGTAAGGTTTCATATTTCATGTGAAGCATCAGAATGTCATCTGCTACAGTTCTGCTTTTCATTTTAACCCATGTCCTGCTGAGCCCAGATATTTCCTGCCTTTGCAAACAGTGTAGATCCATATCAGTTGGCTTCTTCAGTGTTTGCCATTTCGTATGTGAATTTATATCAACATCCTGGATCAAGTAATCTGATTGGCTGAAAATTGGAAGTGGGCGTGGCATCTTAATTTATTCAGCATGACAAGGGTTAATGGTTATCTTTTTTTACTTCTTAAAAAGCATGCTGTGTGTGTACAAAAACTGTGCTTGGTGCCAGCTTGGTACTAATAACTTAATTACAGGGAGATTTATAAGAAAAATGTTAGTCTGGATATCTCGCTTACCCCTAAATACTATAGGGATGCGTCTCGTCTGGCCATTTGTTAATTGCAATTTCAGTTTGCTGTATTGTTTCTATATATATTACTTTGTAATATCATAAATACTTGGCATGTTAGCCGGCCTTGGTGGCTCAGTTGGATGCTCGTCAGTTTGGCAATCAGGAGGTCACAGGTTTGACACGCGTCAGGTCCCACAACATTCTTTCTTGGAGAGTGATAATGAAATAATTTTGATCATTCTCTCCCTTCCGCTGATTCAGGAAGGGTAGTTGTCAGTTTCTGGCGAAAGAAGGTTAACTGCTTAATTAAAGGACTAAGCCTGCCCTGGTAAAAGTGTGGTAAAAGTAAACTGGCAGCACTCAACATGACCCTTATAGGGCGACTAAGCTGTAAAACTCAACTAAGCTGGCAAGGCAAAAATGTTAGCAGACAGCATTTTGAAATATTTTTCTTATTTTACTTAGAAAGCCGGTCTTGGGATTTCATGCAAATTGTCTCTTACATGTAAGTTACAAATGTATTATTGTATTTTGTAGGGACAAGCACCCTTGTTTTAGGATGCGGGGTGGGTGGGTGCAGGGGAGGTGTATGGGTGGGGGGTGGGGGGGGGTGATAGTGCTTTACAAACACACACATGCATTTGTAGTTTCATGAAGTAATAAGAAAGATATCAAGAATTTTTGGTTGAAGAAAATTTAACATCTTCTCCAGAGCTATTTATTAAAAGTATCTATTCATCAGTAATAATTAAAACAGTCAATATTGAAATATAAGTATAACCATGTGTACTTAATGTCTTTTCTTCCTACTAGCTTTTAATAAGTCAGCAGCTGTTTCTCAGTATAATTACATAGCACTAGATAAACAGAGTATGCAGATAAATATTTTTCTTTTTTTTCCACTAAAGCATATGTGTTGTTGGTACTTCTTGGAATCGGCTTGTGGAGGTGATTCCAGTGTGTACCCACAACATACCGTATTCAACCTAATTACCGCACATACCCCTATAAGCTCACAGTCAAGCAATTCTGTAGTCTTCAGATTACAGCCAGTGTACTTTTTGTCTACTTTCTTAAGACATATGTTGTGGGTACCCATTTGAATTGTCAATTCAAATCAAATGAGTACCTACAACATATCTTTTAATATGCTTTTATAAGAAAATCAGAAACACACACACACACACACACACACACACACACACACACACACACACACACACACACACACACACACACACACACACACACACATCCTTTAAGCACCCTTTGCTGATCTTATTTTTTTAAGTGTACCATTAGTAAAGCTAAGTGCATATTTTACCACAAGTTTTCCCAGTATTTTTGAAAACCTTAAGCGCACAGTGCGGTAATTAGGTCGAATATGGTATATTTTTGTGGAGAAAAAAGAAAAATATTAATTCTGTTTGGTCAAAAATGAATGTCTTTTATGTAGGTATGAGTTATGAAATTGATTACTGATTGTAGCAACTTCTGTTCACAAGAAAATCTGCCTTACTATGTGTTTTTTTTTTGTTTTTTTTTTTTTTACCAAGAACTACTGATGTTTTTCGTGTTTCTTCCAAGAAAAATATACTGAGGGTACTTATGAGAAGCTTCTGAACAGGCACTTCTAATGAGTACCCATGATACATGTTTTTGTAGAGAAATATGTGTAAGAAAAATATTATGTATCTTCCAATAAGTACCGGAAGTGTCCGGGTGGCTGAATGGTTATAGTGCTCCCAACTTTGGATCAAAAGGTCCCGGGTTCAAATCCCACTGGAGGCAAAATTTATTTCATGACTGTAGGGCCCATCATTTGCACAGGGGCTTTCATTATCATCCTTCCATCATCTCAGTATCACTTAAATAATGTTGAAAAGGATGTAAAACACCAAGGCCCAGTTGTTCAAAGCATCGTTAGCTTAACGAGGTCGTTAAGGGTCATCTCGTTAACTGTTTTAGCGGATTCAATATACAGTATTCTGATATTTTTTGCTGAAAAAATGTGAGTAGCTTTTGCACTGCAAAAGCTACTCACATTTTTTCAGCAAAAAATTTCAGCATATTTGCGTATCACTCGATGTAAATTTTAACGAATCGTTAACTAAAGACATCGTTAGCTTTGAACAACTGGGCCCAAATCATCATCTTTATCTTATTTCTCCACAAAAGCATAAATTGAGGGTACTCATTAGAGGCATCTTGACAAGCTGCTTCTAATGAGTTTACTGCTGAGGAATGTATGTTTCGTACATGGTTGTTAAAGGCTCCATATTCCTCAAAAATAAAAAAAATTTTATCCAAGAAAGTTTTGATAAATTGATAAATAGTATTAATACCATCATGAAATGTGGTATCTGACAGCCTGTAAAATTTCAGTTAGTCTCTCATTTTTGAACTGGATCAAAAATGAAATCACATTCATTCATTCATTCAGAGATATGATAAAAAAGTCATTTTATCTCAAGAATGAGAGACCAACTGAAATTTTACAGGCTGTCAGGTGTCACATTTTATGATTGTGTTAATACCATATATTCATTTATCAAACCTTTCTTAGTTAATAAAATGTCTGTTTCTGAGGAACATGGAGCCTTTAATGAGTACCCATAACATATCTTTTTGATGAGAAATAAGAAAAAAATTGTTTGAACAGCCCTTAGTTTATCTGAAGCTATGAATACTCAGACTATAAAATGCCTGGATCAGACTAATATATACATGCACAATCTGTTTCGTTGATTTTTTCTTCATCAGACAATTCTGCTGATTCAAATGAAGCTGTTCCCAAGGACTGTATGGGTATTTTCTCAGCGGCTGTCACATACATATAGATACATGACTTTTAAGTAGCTCCAGATATGTAAATTATTCTTATTTCTTCGTGAAAACATTAGATGTTGGTATTCAATAGAAGTGCCTTGCTGAGGCAGTCTTCTAATGAGTACACACAACATAAATTTTCTTTGAGAAATAAGAAAAAAAATATCAATATTTTGCAGTTGAGAAAAATTACTTAACTGGAGCTTTGCTTTAACCCTTAAACTGCCAATCACTACAATTGTTGTCTGCTTTGTCATCTGCTTGTGATTTTAAAAGTCATTTTTGCAAACAGTGTGGACCCAGATTAGACTGCTCCCTTCAGGGTCCATACTGTTTGCCGGTATGCAAAAATAGGTTTGAAAAGTCTGCAAGAATATTCAGCAGACGGCATAAACAGACGACATTTTCAGATGCAGTTTTTCTTGGCGCTTTAAGGGTTTTAAATGACATTTCCTCTTTGATGTGTGTGTTTGTTCACAAAGAAGCTGTAAAGTGACATGTGGAAGAATTTGTAAAAATTGATTTTTATGTAAACTTTTGACATCCACTTTTTCAGCTACATGTATTGTTAAAACTAAAATAAAACAAAAAAAAAAAAATAAATAAATACAATAAATAAATAAAAAAAAAGAATAAATAATAAAAATGTCATTGTGTGTCCAAAGTATTCAGACACCTAATATCTTCTTACCATTCATGTTCTTAAACTTAAACAAGGCCATTTTCCAACACTGTAATGAATCTAACTGCTGCTGGATGTCAGTGACAAACAATGCCCGGATCAGGTACCACAGAATGCAGCTTCTGATCAGGGTCCAACTAATATTTATGTAAACTTTTTACATTTGTCTAACCCATTGTAGACTGAATAAACTCCCCCACACTACATACTGGAAGATTCTAATTTTGATTTTAGGTATGTCAGGCTATCGATTTAGATATATCCTTGAGAAAAATGATTGAACTATTTGCAAACAGTGGAGAAGCTGATCAGGTGCGGGGTTCTGCGGCATCTGCTCTTGGTCTGCACTGTTTGCCAATTACCCATTTAGGGGTCTCCAGACTACAGTGGGCTAAAGACACTTTTTCAAATGATATGTTGAAACTAAAACTAAACAAAAAACAACAAAAAAAAAAAAAAGAAGAAAAATGCCATATTTACCTGGGCCCGGTTGTTCAAAGCGTCGTTAGCTTAACGAGCTCGTTAAGGGTCATTTCGTTAACTGTTTTAGCGGATTCAATATACAATATTCTGATATTTTTTGCTGAAAAAATGTGAGTAGCTTTTGCACTGCAAAAGCTACTCACATTTTTTCAGCAAAAAATTTCAGCATATTTGCATATCACTCGATGTAAATTTTAACTAATCGTTAACTAACGACGTCATTAGCATTGAACAACTGGGCCCTGATGTTTTGGGACAGCTTATCTCCTTACCATACTTATCCTAAAACTTGAACAAGTACATTTTACTGCCTGTTAATATGTCTTAACCCTTGTCCTGCTGAGCTCAGATATGCCCTGCCTTTGCAAACAGTGTGGATACAGATCAGTTGGCTTCTGAAGAAGCCAACTGATCAGGATCTGCACTGTTTGTCATTCAGTACCGGGTATGTGAATTTATATAAAAAAATCTGGATCAAGTAATCTGATTGGCTGAAAATTTGAAAAGGGTGTGGCATCTTAATTTATTCAGCAGTTCAAGGGTTAAAAACTGCTGGATTACTGGCAAAGAGTATAGACCCTAATCAGATGCCATGTTCAGATGTATCTGATCTGTATCTATACAGTTTATTCAGGCCTGAATACTTAGGGTTAACTGCCGGCCTCAGTGGCTCAGTTGACTGCGCGTTGAGATCTGACTGAAGATCAGGAGGTCGAGGGCTTGACTCCGCCAGATCGGCAGCATTCTTTAGTGGAGATTGATCATGAAATACGTTACTTTCTATGGTCATTCTCTCCCGCTGATTCAAGAAGGGCAATTGTCAGTTTCTGGCAAAAGAATGTGCACAATACTGGTTAACCGCTGAGAGGACAAAGTGTGCCCAGTAAAAGTGTGGTTAGGTAAACTGACCATGCTTGACATGATCCCATAGTGTTGACTGGGCCATAAAATCTCAACACAAACCAACTTAGGGTAAACTAGGTATTTTCTAATATATAATACCAATTATTTTGTCCATAGAAGAAATACTAAGTAAGACAGAGAATATACTGATTTTAGTCCTCAACACTAAAGCCTCAGTGCATTGGGTAAAATTTTCAGCAGATGACATATGGAAATATTTGTCTTATTTTTTCCCAGAAAACAGGATTTCACTACTGGAGCATCCTTGGCTATTTTAGACATATCAATGGGTAGTAGACTGGACTACTGGTATTTCATATTTTAGGATAAGTATGGTAAGGAGTAAAAAGTCTCAATATTTAGGGTAAATATGGTATATCAGTTATAGCGGAGGCCTATATCAGATTGTGGAACCTATCCTATTGGCTGATCAGGATCATTTCTGTTTGCATATACCCCAAAGTCATATGAACCGCAACCAAAATGCACAGGCTGATCTGAGTCTTTGCTGTGCGCAAACGTCTAATGATGCGTAACGTCCAGTGGTATGTTTTCTGATGTTTCATCTCATATTTTTGCCTGTAAGCATCACCATGACCAAGCGGTTAGCATACCTGCCTTAAGATGAGTGAACCTCAGCTTAACCCATTGACCACAAGTGGACTCTTCTACCATAACTCAAATTGGAGCGATCTATTTCCAATAGCAGGGTGTCTGGTTAGTTTCTGTTATGGCCTCGCTGTTTTAAATGTGAGGAGCGGAGAGGGGGTGGCATATAGTATCATTGCTGTATGTATGTACATATGTCCATACATACACGTCTGTACAGATGAAAAATGGTTTCCGTTTGATATCTTTTGAAAAGATTAGTATATTGAATTCATATTTGATACACAGGTAAAAACTCATAAAATATAGGTCAAGTTTGATGTAGGGTGAAATCCATCAATTATTATGGGAGTTAGGACCCTTTTTCAACTTCATTGTCCCGGTGTATGTACGAAAAATGGTTTCTGTTCAAGATCTTTTGAAAAGATTAATGTCTAGGATTCATGTTTTATACACAGGTATATAATAAAATATAGGTCAAGTTTGATTTAAGGTGAAATCAGCCAATTGTTATGGGATGGTAGGATTTAGGGTAAAATCTGCCAGTTGTTATGGGATGGGAGTTATAGCCCTTTTTCAACTTCATTTTTTGGAAAATGCTTGTTTTCAGGTGCGAATGGCCCCTGGGTGGGGGCATCTGTGTCATATCGACATGTTTCTAGTTATTTCTTTTTCGTAGCAATTCATGTATTTAAACAGTGAAGACCCTGATCAGATGCCGCATTCTGCGGCATCTGATCTGGGTCTACCCTGTTTGCCAATTACCCTTAAGGTCTTCAGACTAAAATGGGTAAAGACTGACAATGCAGTGCTTTATTGCACAGAGCCTTTCAATATACCCCATTTATCGTCTCCATATGACTTAAATACTGTTGAAACAAACGTAAAACCATATCAGTTCTCATGGCCCAGCTCTTATATTTTCAGAACTAAAGGGAAGTATGGTGAGGGTGAGAAAGCAGAGAAATTTCAGTATGTCATGTCCCTGGTACTTCTACAGTGCATCATTAACACATTATTTGCTAAGGCAGGTAAGTCATTTTCTCATTATCTACAAGGATTAAGTCTTTGATGTTTAGAGGAAGCCTCCGGGTGGCCTAATGGCTAGTGCTTCCAACTTTGGATCTGACACAACGTCCCAGTTTGGAATCCCGCTGGAGGCGGAATTCAGCTCGTGTCTCTATGGCGCTTCATTGCACAGAACCCTTCATTATCAGCTTTCCATTGTCTTGATATGACTTAAAAATGTTGAAAGAGGCGTAAAACACCAAATCATCATCATTCTCATTAACAATAAGGCTAATGATTTTGATGTTTGGTAAGAAGTGTGAGGGACAGCTGAAGCAGTTAATCAGAATCTGAACTTTCAGTTTTTGCCCATTTAATGTCGATATAAAGCTTACTGGCTCTAGACAACAATTAGTAGATTGTAAAATATTTAATTTTAATATTATTTTTCTATAAAGAAAAATAGCTCTCGACTCTTCTATCGTCTCTTCCGAGTAAAGAAATGCAATACATGTAGTACTTGGCAATTCTGTTTTCTCTTTTGAGTAAATGAAAGAGAATCAAATGAAAAGCCAATCCTTTTTTCTAGTAAAAAGTCGGAAAGAAAAAAAAAAAGGACATCTGGTGTCACCTTTGTATGTATCAAAGTAAATACAAATAGGTCATAGCTCTAGATAAGAGAGGATATCAGAAAAATAGTTTTCTTACTTCTCCATGAAAACATATGTTGTTGGTTCTCATTAGAAGCACCTCAACATAGTAAATAAATGCTGGTAGTATTTTTTTTACTCAAAATCATTTCAGTACCAAAATTATTATTGTATGTCTGCTGTATTAGCTCATAATCATTTTTTTTTTAGATGGATATCTGCCAAGCGTAGGAAAAAGTAATTTGTAACAGAAAAAGTATTTAATGAGAAGATGATAAATTAACTCGGGCTCAATCCAATTTTAAAGAATGCCTAAGGAAACTTTTGGCAGGGGGCAAAATGTATGAGTACTTAGTTCATTGTAGGAGCACAGAAAAACAGGTTTTTTAAGGACAGCCTCACATGGCTTTGCTCAAATGAAAGCCTATTGCTGTAAATGGTTTTTACATATACAGTTGGGTTACATCTGTTAATCCTTGTCATGCTGAATAAATTAAGATGCTATGCCCACTTATAATTGTCAGCCAATCATATTATTTGATCCAGATTGCTGATGCAAATTCACATTCTTAATGACAAACAGTGCAGATTCAGATCAGTTGGCTTCTTCAGAAGCCAACTGATCTGGAGCTACACTGTTTGCAAAGTCAGGTATATCTGGGTTCCGTGGCTCAGTTGGACGTGCCGTCCGACTGGAGACCAGGAGGTCACGGGTTCAACCCCCACCAAGGTCGGCAACATTCTTTCGTGGAGATTGATCATGAAATATTTTCTACGGTCATTCTCTCCCTTCCGCTGATTCAAGAAGGGCAGTTGTCAGTTTCTGGTGAAAGAATGTGCACAATACAGGTGAACCGCTTAGAGGACTAAGTCTGCCCAGTAAATGTGTGGTTAGGTAAACTGACCGCACTCGACATGACCCCATTGGGTTGACTGGGCCGTAAAACCTCAACACAAACAAAATCTGGGTTCAGCAGGACAAGGGTTAAGACAGGTGATACAATTCAAGCAGGAAATTAACAAAAAAAAACACTATTTACCCTAGATATTTGGACATCTTGTTGCCTTATCACTACACTTCTTCTAAAACATGAACTTGTTAATTTGATTACATGGTGATGTATATAAAAGTACCATGTGAAAGGCAAACAGTGTCGACCCAAAATAAGCAGCTCTTTTAGGAACCATTTGATCTGGTTTGTCTCATTTATGCATAGCCCAAGATAAGATGGGGTATCCTTAAAATATTTTTTTTATTTCTCTGTGGAACATATGTTGTGGATACACATTAGAAGCGCCTTGGCGAGGCACTTCTAATGAGCAGCCACAACATATGTTTTACTGGAGAAATAAGGAAACTATCAGAGTGTTTTGGTGCCTTCTCTGGAGCTTTGTCTAGATTTTATGCCTTGGTACATTTTGATCACCTGCCTACATGAGGCTGTTTCTGTTACTCTGTCTGAAAGATTACAATCAGATTTGCTATTTCCCCTTTACCTTTCCCTGTGCTACTTTTGTGCAACACAAAAGCCACCATTTGACCAAATCCCATGGGGCCGGCAGGGAGGGATGGGATGAGTGGAGGTTTGGCAGCTCTGAGGAGGCCATTCTTTACTGTTAGACATATTTCATTCAACTTTGCTGTATTTATTTACCTTACCCATGTGCAACAGTCTTACAACACCACATCCACTTTTTACTCAGGTCATAGATAGCACCATGTAAGGCACTAAAGTCTTCTTTTCAACCAAGAAATGCTGATACTTTTCTTATTTCTCCAGGAAGCCATATGTTGTGAGTACTCATTAGAAGCACCTCCAGGTGCTTCTAATGAGTACCCACAACATATGTGTCCGTGCAGAAATAGGAATTCTTACATGGATACTTCTGTTTATCTAGAACTTTGTCAGGTGAGGTGTTGGGTTGGCAGGTCCGTGGTCAAAGTCCCAAAATTGCAGTGTTGTGTCATCTGCAGATTTCTGGCTTAAGCTTGTCTGCCATTACTTTTTACTACACAGATTTATTTATTAGATTTAGTAGCAAGGCTGCAGTTTTACCTCTAGCCTGCGGCATAAAAAAAACATTTCACATAGGTACTTTGTTGGCTTGAAGGTCTTTGGGACCATTGAAATCTGTTCGAGACATGGGTAGTTCGAGCCACTGAGGGTTAATCATAGTACCAGCTAGGTCAGGAAGTGAATGGGATAATTTGATCTTCTATACAAATAGGGGATGTTGAGTTTACTCATTAGACTTGCTTCAATAAGGCAATTCTAATGAATACACATAACATACAAACTCATGATAAGAAATTTTCACCAAAAAAAAAAAAAAAAAATCAAAAAAAAAAAAAAAAATCCCTAGATATTTGTTTTCATGAGCTATCAGAAGAATTTCGTAAGGACTCTAAAACGAGTTTGAATCAACCATGGTAAACGAGCCATCAGTATTCGAGCAGTTGAGGTTCAACTGTATATTAATATTATGGTATTTTTATGAATCCATAAAGATTTAATCATGTCCCAAGAAATATGAGAAAGGAAACCTTATTGCATACGTTGGAGACAATGAAGGACCATCTGGGCCTATGTAGACATGCAGTCTGATCAGGCCTTTATTGTCCACTTATATAGAATAGTATCATAGCTCCTGCTAAGATGTTTTTTTTCAGAACGAAAAATACACATATTTTTCTTATTTTTCCAAGAAAACATATGTTGTGGGTACTCATTAGAAGCGCCTCACTGAGGCGCTCCTAATGAGTACCCACAACATATGATTTTGTGGAGAAATAAAAAAAATGTGATGTGACTACCCCTTCTTTTCTGGAGCCAAGAATACTGCAGAATATTTTGACTGACAGTGAAGGTCCTGATCAGATTGTGTGGATGCACAGACTAATCGGAGCCTTGCCTGGCAGCATAGCACAATCCATAGCATATCTTGACTGCAGACCCAGGGGTCAGAAGTTAGAATTCCAGCTCGATCACATAACCATCATGGAGATTAATCATGAAATGATTTCTATGCTCATTCCCTTCTTCTGCCGATTCAAGAAAGGCATTTTTCCATTACTGGTCAAAAGTACATTGTATGCACACAGTATATTGGTTAGTTAGCTGCTTAGAGAACTAAACCTGCCCAGGAAAAAGTGTGAATAGGTTAAGTGACTGGCACCACTTGACCTCAAAGGGGTTGACTGGGCTGTAAACCTCCAAAACTACACAGTTTGCCACTCATGCAGCAAATTTGTAGACAAATCAGCAGTGGGAAATTGGAGTTCATCAGATGTTAGTTTGGTAAGGAGTTAACCCTTGTCATGATGAATCAATTAAGATGCCATGCCCAGTTCTCATTTTCAGCGAATCAGATTACTTGATCCATGTTATTGCTACAAATTCTGCCAGCCTCGGTGGCTCATATGGATGCGCCGTCTGACTGGAGACCAGGAGGTCGCGGGTTTAATCCCTGCCGAGGTCGGCAATATTCTTTCATGGAGATTGATCATGAAATATTTTCTAAGGTCATTCTCTCCCTTCCTCTGATTCAAGAAGGGCAGTTGTCAGTTTCTGGCGAAAGAATGTGCAAAAAAAACAACAACATTGCTACAAATTCACATACATAATGACAAACATTACAGATCAGTTGTCTTCTACACTGTTTGCAAAGGCAGGGTATATTTGGGTTCAGAAGGACTAGGGTTAAGGTGTACAAGACTTAGCATTTACTGTTCTTTGAAAAATAAAATCAAACTTCAATAGCTCAAACATCTTTGGGACCATGGAAATTTGTTCAAGATATGGGTAGTTTGAGCCACTGAGGGTTAATCATGATGCCAGGTCAGGAAGCATATGGTGATAATTTAGGTGTTGTGTTTTGATCTAGACAATAATGGTGTGTTGAGTATACTCACCAGAATAAGGCAGTTCTAATGAGTACACACATTATAAAATTTCATGATGGAGTAAGAAAAATTCTTTAAATATTTGTTTTCTTGAGCTATGGGAAGAATTTCGTAGGGACTAAAAATGTGTTTGAATTAGTCATGTTAAATGAGTCATCAGTGTTTGAGCTATTGATGTTCGACTGCTCTGTACATTTTGTGTTTTTTTTTTTTTCAGCTCTATGAATGTCTCATTTGTTGGAGTACCATATTGACCCTATGTATTGGGACCGACAGGCCTTAGAAAACAGTGTACGATCATGCAGGCATCTGATCAGGGTCTACAGTCTAACTCATCCAGATGCATCAATAGTACTAAAATGGACTTGAACATCTGGGACCAGTTGTTCAAAGCTAATGATGTCGTTAGTTAACCATTCGTTAAAATTTACATCGAGTGATACGCAAATATGCTGAAATTTTTTGCTGAAAAAATGTGAGTAGCCTTTGCAGTGCAAAAGCTACTCACATTTTTTTCAGCAAAAAATATCAGAATATTGTATATTGAATCTGCTAAAACAGTTAACGAAATGACCCTTAACAGGCTCGTTAAGCTAACGACGCTTTGAACAACTGGGCCCTGACTATTCAGAGCAGTATGGTAATGAGTTTAGGTGCTGGATATTTAGAGTTTATAGCGTATTTGGATTTTTTCCATGTTTTTTCAGCTCTGATGATATTTGCAAGAGAAACAGACAATACACCAGGAAAATATTATGCTGCTTGCGCCATGACTTACCTTGGTGCTATGTTGGCCAGTAACCAGGCATTACAATATGTCAGCTATCCTACACAGGTAGGTATTGGATAATATTATCCATCCTAAGCATGTACCATTTGAGAAGTTATAAAGCATTTTTGACTATCTAAGGCATTTTCAAGTGTGACAAAAGCCAGATAGATTGAACTGGTTCCCGGAGAACTATCACCTGGGCTCATATTTTAGACTATCTCCCGCTCAGGTGATCAATTAGTTACCAGTATTTATTGATCATAGCGGTCAAAAGAAAACAGGTCCTTTAAAATATGAATTTGGTAATAAAACATCTATATCATACCTTTCTGGGTGACAGTTAAAACTATCAGCCCCTAGGTGTTGTTGACCACCTGATAACTATCGCCCTCGGCCTTCGGCCTTGGACAATAGTTCATCAGGTGGTTCCACAGCACCTTGGGGCTGATAGTTTTGACTTTTCCCCAATAAGGTTTGAAATAGTTGTATCCTGTAAAAGCTAGTACCTTGTCATTACAGTGCTTCTAAGTTGACTCATACTCTGGCATGACATTACAAAGCTGTTTTACTAAGCCTCAGTGGCTCAGTGGATGCATATTTGACTGATGATCAGGAGGTTGCAGGTTCAGTCTTCTCTCAGCCTGGCAACATTCTTTCATGAACACTAATCATGAAATATTTTCTACAGTCATTCTCTCCCTTCAGCTAATTGAAGAAGGGCAATTGTCAGTTCTGGAAAAGCTTGTACACATGTACTGATTAACTGCTTAGTCTAAGCAGGCCTAGGAAAAGTGAAATAGGTGAAGTGACAGGCCCAAGATGACCTTATTAGTGTTGACTTGGCCATTAAATTCCAAACCAACCAGGGGATGGTTGGGTGTCGTGTATTTTGCGACACAGGGGCGTCCAAATGATATTGGCTTACATTTGGGCAAGAGCTATCCTTGGATGGGGACTGTTTTTATTAGCTCACCTGAGCTCTGCTCAGGATGAGCTATTGTGATCACTTTTCGTCCGTCGTCCGTCCGTGCGTCTGTCCGTCCGTCCGTCCGTCCGTGCGTCCGTCAGTTAACATTTTCAAACGACTTCTCCTCTGAAACCGCTGAGCCAATTTTGCTCAAATTTCATATGGAGCCTCCTTAGGATGGGGGAACGAAAAATTGCTAAAATGGTTGCGGTCCGTTGACCAAGATGGCCGCCACGCCCATATATGGTAAAAACCTTTAAAAATCTTCTCCTCCAGAACCGAGAATGCCTTGGGGCTGAACTTTTGCAGGAATCATCGGGGATGGGAGGTCTACCAAAATTGCTAAAAGAATTGTTGTACGTTGACGTTTGACCTTTTTACGGCAAGGTCAAGTTTGCTTCCCTATGCATTTGTATGGGAAAAACCTTTAAAAATCTTCTTTTCCAAAACCCAGCATGCCTTATGGCTGAATCTTTGCATATATCTGTGGGAACAGGAGAGCTACCAAAATTGCTAAAATAATGGTGGTACATTGACATTTGACCTTTTTACGGTAAGGTCAATTTTGCTTCCTTATGCATTTGTATGGGAAAAATGTTCAGAATTTCAAAACTTCTCCTCTGGAGCCTCTGGGCCAATTTTGCTCAAATTTCATATGGAGCCTCCTTAGGGTGGGGGAACAGAAAATTGCTAAAATGGTCACGGTCCGTTGACCAAGATGGCCGCCACACCCATATATGGTAAAAATCTTTAAAAATCTTCTTCTTCAGATCCGAGAATGCCTTGGGGCTGAACCTTTGCAGGAATCATTGGGGATGGGAGGTCTACCAACATTGCTAAAAGAATTGTCGTACGTTGACATTTGACCTTTTTACAGCAAGGTCAAGTTTGCTTCCCTGTGCATTTGTATGGGAAAAACCTTTAAAAATCTTATTTTCCAAAACCGAGCAGCCTTATGGCTGAATCTTTGCATATATCTTCGGGAACAGGAGGGCTACCAAAATTGCTAAAATAATGGTCATACATTGACATTTGACCTTACGTTAAGGTCAATTTTGCTTCCTTATGCATTTGTATGGAAAAATGTTCAGAATTTCAAACAACTTCTCCTCTGGAGCCTCTGGGCCAATTTTGCTCAAATTTCATATGGAGCCTCCTTAGGTAGGGGGAACAAAAGATAGCTAAAATGGTCACGGTTCGTTGACCAAGATGGGCGCCATGCCCATATATGGTAAAAACCTTTATAAATCTTCTACTCTAGAACCGAGGATGCTTTGGGGCTGAATGTTTGCATAAATCATCGGGGACAGAGGGTCTACCAAAGTTGCTAAAATAATGGTCATACATTGACATTTAACCTTTTTACGGCAAGGTCAAGTTGCTTCCTTATGCATTTGCATGGGAAAAAACATTTAAAATCCTTAATCTCCAAAACCGAGGATGGCTTGTGGCTGAATCTTTGCATATATCATCTGGAACAGGCAATCTACCGAAGTTGCTAAAATAATTGTCATACATTGACATTTAACCTTTTTAGGGCGAGGTCAAGTTTGCTTCTGTATGCATTTGTATGGGCCCCATACATTTATATGGAAAAAATGTTGATAATTTCAAATGGCTTTTCCTCAGACGCCTCCGGGCCAGTGTTGCTCAAATTTCATGCGGAGCCTCCGTGGGCAGGAGAATGAAAGATTGCTAAAATGGGTATGGTCCATTGATCAAAATGGCTGCCATACCCATATATGGTAAAAACCTTTAAAAATCGTCTTCTCCATAACCAAATATGCCCTGGGTCCTAATCTTTGCACAAATTACGGGAGACAGGAGACCTACCAAAATTGCTCAAATGATGGTTCTATGTTGACATTTGACCTTTTTGCCTCCAAGGTCAAATTTGCTTCCCTATTTGTGTGGGCCCTATACATTTATATTGAAAGTATCGAAGTGACTTGTAGATCAACAGTAGTTAAAATTGTTCTGATTGGAAATCTGAGATGGCCATCATCTGGTTTATATTTATAATATTTCCCTGCCACTGTGCTGTTTACATGTATAAAATCACGATTCTTCAGAAACCACTCAGCCAATTTCCACCAAATTTCACATTGATCCTTCTGTTAAAATTCAGAAACCACTTAGCCGAATTCCACCAAATTTCACATTGATCCTTCTGCTGAAATGTGTTTGATAGTTTATTCAAATGATCATGCTCCATTGACTGTCAGGCTCATATATTCTTCTTCAAAACTAAGAACTGTTCAAATGATGATATTTTCATTAGTTGCGATGATAGGACTGGCAAAATGTTGCATAACATCTGCATGTCTGCAGTGGCTATGTCACTCAGGTGAGCGAATTGTGGCCCGTGGGCCTCTTGTTTCTTCTGTGTCTTCAGTTTCATTCATTTTCCTCTTTCTCCCTGTCCCTCTCTTTTATCTCTGCTACTGTCTCTTCTGTCTCTCTACTCCCTTATTCTGGCAGATGACACAAAATGACCCACAAGGGGTGACCTGGTGTTAAACCCTAACACAACCAATCAAAACCAAACCAAAGAAAACTACAAAACTGTTGCAGACAGTACATGAAAAGTCAAATCTCATTTTCAGGGAACACATTTCAGACTGTCATTTTCTGAAATCTTTACTCAGCATGCTAAGCATGAAATACCAGGACCCAGTTGTTCAAAGCGTTGTTAACTTAAGGAGCTCGTTAGTGGTCAAAATGTTAACTGTTCTAGTAAGTCCAATATCTAATCCACAGGTATTTTTGCTGAAAAAATGTGAGTAGCTTTTGCAATTTTTCAGCAAAACTATTAGTGTTTATGCCATATTTAATGATCAAAGTTTTAATGATATGTTAACTAACAACATCGTTAGTTTTGAACAACTGTGCCCAGAAGTATATTCTAAAAGGAATGATCCATGAGAGCAATGAACACATACACACAAATGAGAACTCCTGAATTTTCCCTAATTTTTCTGAAAATGTGGACAAAGCAGACAACAGAATGTACAGTCAGATATGGGCCTTCACTGCTGGCATATTTGTGCATTAAACCCTGTTTTAATCCTTAAAGCACCAATCACAGCTGCAGCAGGCAACATTTTGAAAGTTTTTTTTCAATTTTCAGAGGCAATAAGGCTTGACATTTCATACCAATAATCTGCCTAGCATACAATTCATACAGAATGTCAGGCCTTAATTTCTCTGAAAAATAAGTAAAAAAAAAATAGACTGTCATCTGCTCAGTCATATCTGCAGCAGACACCATTTTGAAATATTTTTTTTTATTTTTCAGAGAAAATAAGGCTTGACATGAACTATAAAGCCTTATTTTTTCTGCAAAATAGTAATTATAATAAAAAGAAATAGACTGTCATGTGCTACAATTTTCACTTGGCACCAATCCATTTTAGTCTGGAGACTCCAAAAAGGGTAAATGGCAAATGGTGTAGACTCAGATCAGATGGGGCTGAACTGTTTGCATTAAGTAGGGAAATTTCTATAGAACATAGTAATAAGAAAAAACGAACCAGACACCCTGCTATTGGAAATAGACCAGTCCAAACAGTTGTAGTCAAAGAGTCTACTCAATGTAAATGGGTTACGAAATAATTATTGAGACTTACCTGGAATTTTGGTTTTTATTACAGGTTCTAGGAAAGTCAGCCAAGCCAATCCCAGTTATGGTTCTTGGTATACTGCTTGCAAGGAAAAGATATCCTGCCGTAAAGTTTCTGTTTATTACCATGATTTGTATCGGGGTCTCTCTGTTCTTGTATAAAGACCAAGAGAAAAAAACTGTCATTGAGGATAAACCAATTTTTGGTTTTGGAGAAATTTTATTGGTATGTATTGATATAATTGTTATATTCATAGCGCTATATAAGAGGGGGCATCAAATAATTATTTCTCAACAAAAACGTTATGGGTACTCATTAGAAGTGCCTGGCTGAGGGTACTCATTAGAAGTGCCTGGCATTTCTAATACTATGTATTGTAAAACTTCAAACGTTTCCGTATCGATGGCTTATTTACTATGGCTGATTCAGACTTGCTTTTGAGTCCCAAGGAAATTCTTCTGATATCTCAAGAAAACAAATATTTAGGAATATTTTTGGGGAATGTTCTTATTTTATCATGAAAATGTATGTTGTGTCTCATTGAATGGATTCTGAGTACACTGAACATACCATTATTTTATAGGAGATTGAAAAGATATCTCTTAATTACCCCCATTTGTCTTCTAACCTGGCATTATGATTAACCTTCAATGCATGGCTCAAACTACCCATGTCTAGAACAAATTTCTGTGGTCCCAAAGATGTTTGAGCAACTGAGGTTAGGCTGTATTTTAGACAAGAATGGCCTTTTTCTTTCTTGGGATAGATTCTTTTCTGTGGCATTCTTATTACACATAAGCAACACAGTTCTAGTGGAAATAGAATAAGTTCCATTTACATCTTCTATATAAAAATCAACTGGAGGCTTTTGAATCCTAGATTTTTGGTAGTAAATTAATTCTGGATTCTAGTTGATAAATTAAACTACCATTGTTAACCCTTAAAGTGCTCATCACAGCTGCAGCAGATGACTTTTTTATTTATTTATTTTTATTTTTCAGAGAAAATGAGGCATGACATTTCATGTGACAATTCATATGAAATGCCAAGTCTTATTTTCTCTAATAAATAAGAATAAAACGTAAAAATGTTGTCTGCTACAAATTTGCTTAACTTGCTTTAAGGGTTACCTGAAACTTGTTGAATTTTAAATTTTTGATAGTAAATTAATTTTTGACTCTTGTTGATTGATTAATAATCATAGCTCAGATAAGAGGGGGTATCCACATAATATTTTTCTGATTTCTCGACGAAAACATATGTTGTGGGTACTCATTAGAAGCGCCTCACCGAGGCACTTCTAGTGAGTACCCACAACATATGTTTTCGTCGAGAAATAAGAAAGATATCAGCATTTTTTGGATGAAAAAAGCGCCTTATCTGTTGCTATGATTAATTGATTTGACATATCAGCATTTGACATGTGAGCAACATTTGTATTGTGATTTTGCAGTTTGAAATGATTTTGATTAGACACCACCTATATGGAGGCCACATCATGTGAAAAGGTCTTATACCAGATGTCTTATTAGCATAAACCAGATGTAAAGATTCATACCTTTCTGTGCATATATTTACTGTATTTATCCTAAGTATTGGGTTAGCATCAGGGTGGCCGCATGGTAGCACTCCTAAATTTGGTTCACAAGGTCCTGGGCTTGAGTCACACTGGAGGCGGGATTTATCTTATCACTGTACAATGCTTCATTGCATATCGAGGGTTGAGTGCAAGACTGTAGTATAACTCAGACATATTTTTGAAACCCTTGTTTAGGGGCAACCGACCCCTTTGTAAACAATGCAAATTTAGGTGCCATTGCTCATATGAGCAATGGCACCTAAATTTTCATTGTTTACAGAAAGAAATGTTGTAATCTTCATAACACTTTCATTGGATTAAGTTTGGGGGAAAACAACCATCTGACTTACCACAGTCTTGCGCTCAACCCTCGATATGAGCCAGCACTCGACAAAACCTACAATAAGACCTGTGTGACCAGCAAAGACTCAGCCTGAACATCCCCCAGTATGGCAAGGGTTCACGTTTATCCCTCTTTGGATAGCCTGGATGCACAGGCTGATCTGAGTCTTCGCTGGTCGCACAAGTCTTATTGTACGTGTTGTCGTGCGATGGCTCATATGACCTTTCATTATCACCCGTCCATTGTATTGATATGATGTAAGTCCTTAACATCCTAAGTATTGCAACAACTTCTTACTATACTTGCCCTGCAAGCAAAGGGAGTTAATTCCTTCCTTTCATAACAGATACCTTTTCAAAAAGAATGCAAAAACAGTGACAGAGTTGCCTCCCTTGGAAGTGTACACATTCTCTTAATCTTTCCACTGGGTAACCCTCACCACTCATCTTGTCCACAAATTGATTATATATGAGCCAGCAAATGACAAAACCTACAATAACACCTATGTGACCAGCAAAGACTCTGGTCAGTCTGCACATCCACCCAGTATGGCAGGAGTTTTTTGCTTTTCTCTCATTGGATTGCCTGTATTTTGCAAAAGGCACATGCGATCAGCTTAGACTGATCAGACTGCACAGATGCACAGGCTGATCTGAGTCTTTCACTGATCGCTCAAGTCTTATTGAAGGTTTTGTTATTTGCTGGCTCATTTTTTCTATTTTTCCCAGAACCTAGGATTTGACATTTCATGCAAATGGTCTTCTAAGGAGAATCTCAGATCCTTTTCTGAGAAAAATAAGAAAACTATTTCAAAATGTCTTCTGAATATCTTTCCCAAGATGCTAAGCAGTTACTCATTTTAATCTGGAGACCCCAAAAAGAGTAATTGGCAAAGAGTACAGACCCAGATCAGATGCAGCAGAATGTGATGTCTGATCAGGGTCTCCACTTTTTGCAAAAAGTTCAGCCATTTGTCTCTAGGAATATCTAAATCACATAGCCCAACATACCATAAATTAAAAGTTGATCATATATTATGGGTACTCATTAGAAGTGCCTCGACGAGGCTTTTCTAGAGTACCCACAATATATGTTTTTATGGAGAAATAAGAAAAATTATTCCAGTATTATCACCAATTACTCTTCCTGAACAAATCCTCTGAGTGTAGGGGAGTATATTCAGTCAAAAAATGGGCTAAAAAAGGTTTTCAAATGATGCGTATTGTCTTTTCAGCTAGTTTCTTTAACCTGTGATGGACTGACAGGAGCTTCTCAGGACAGAATGAGAGCTGAATATAAAACTGGGGCTTATCAAATGATGTTACATGTAAATGCATGGTCGGTGCTGTACTTAGCAATAGGTGAGTGAAAACTGATTATACTATGTCATGGCTCAGTCGGATGCGCGTCTGAGTGGTGATCAGGTCGCGGGTTTGATCCCTGCCGGGTCTGGTAACATTCCCTCGTGCTGATTGATCATGAAATATTTTCTGCTGTCATTCTCTCCCTTCCGTTGATTCAAGAAGGTGAGTTGTCCGTATCTGGAGAAAGAATGTGCACAAATACTGGTTAACCGCTCAGAGGACTAAGTCTGCCCAGGAAAAGTGTGGTTTGGTCAAAGAAAATTTTTTTCTCAGATTTCTCAGCATAGATTTCTCAGCTCCTATGAAAGCCAGTCTTCAAATGTTGTAGATATGTAGAGAGTGTTGACGTATATAGTAAAAGGAAAAATCAAGATGCTGAAATTTATTTTGGCAGTGCAATAGCTACTCACATTTTTGCAGTAAAAATATCAATGTATTTGAAAATACTTTAGCTGCAACAGTTAACATGCTAGTCATTATTGAGCTTGTTAAGCTAACGATACTTTAAACAACTGGGCCCAGGTAGTTAAAAGTTTATTGTTTTGATGATATTTATCTGCCAGGGCCCAGTTGTTCAAAGCTAACGATGTCGTTAGTTAGCGATTCGTTAAAATTTAAATCGAGTGATACACAAATATGCTGAAATTTTTTGCTGAAAAAATGTGACTCACATTTTTTCAGCAAAAAATATCAGAATATTGTATATTGAATCTGCTAAAACAGTTAACGAAATGACCCTTAACGAGCTCGTTAAGCTAACGACGCTTTGAACAACCGGGCCCTGTACAATTTATTAGATGTATACTGATACTCAGTGTTAAGAACATAATATATGTTTGCGGTGAAAGGCTGAAGATTCTGCATACTCGTTGTGAAATTAATATTTAATATTATATTGATACTAATTCAGTATTTAGCCGATATTACAATTACCTTGACCCAATTAGGCTCAGTAACCTAATTTGCAAACAATCTATTCATACAATAGTTTCTCCATTAACCCTTGTCCTGCTGAACCCGGATATACTCTGCCTTTGCAAACAGTGTAGATCCAGATCAGTTGGCTTCTGAAGAAGACAACTGATCTGGATCTGCACTGTTTGCCATTAAGTATGTGAACTTGTATCAACAAGCTGGATCAAGTAATCTGATTGGCTGAAAATTGGAAGTGGGTGTGGCATCTTAATTTATTCAGCAGGACAAGGGTTAATACTGTGATATTCAGTTTTCAGCAGCTAGAGGCACCTTCAGCTCATGACTGTATGGGGCTTCGTTTTACAGAGTCATTTGTTATCCCCCCTTCTTCATCTCTACATCTCAGTATGACTTTAAATAATGTTGAAAGTGACCATCTGTTACCAGTCCTTCATCATTTCCATATGACTTAAATAATGTTGAAAGACATGTTTCATTATCAACCCTACAGCATCTCAATATGACTTAAATAATGTTGAAAGAGATGTAAAACACCAAATCATTGTCCTCATCATTGCTCTTACCCAGAATCTTATTATTTCAGGTACAACAGCAAGTGGTGAAATTATTCAAGTCCTTGGTTTTATAGAAAGGTTTCCATCAGTGCTTATCAAAATGGTTTCATTTGGTATAGCTAGTGCCATAGGTCAGGTAAGTCCATTACATTAATGCATTTATGCCTAGCGTCCCATAAAAGGGATATTGGCAAACAGTGCAGACCCAGATCAGACGCCGCATTCTGCGGCGTCTGATCAAGGTCTTCACTGTTTGCATTAAATATAAGAATTTCTATAAAATATGATACCAACAAAAACTAACCAGACACCCCTTCTATTGAAAATGGACCAGTCTAAGAGCTGAGGTAGAAGAGTCTACTTGGCATAAATGGGTTAACAAGTTCCATGCTTCCCTATAATGTATAGTGAAAACAGGTATGCAGGGGTTTACATCATAAGCTGCATTTTCAGAATTTTTGTTTTTAAATCTAGCAACCTTTTCTTTACTGGATACATTTTAATTTGCATACTTACCAAAGCATTTCTCATTTCTTGTATTATATAGTGAAATTGCCAAGGCTCTAGATGTGAGAAGTGTTCAAGATACTTAGTTTTTTTTTTTTTTTATTTCTCCATAGAAACAGATGTTGTGGGCACTGTAATGAGTACCCACAAAACCTGTTTTTCTGAGGAAATAAAAAAAAATATATATATATTTTTGGTTACAAAACTGGCTTATCTATGGCTAGAAATAAGAGATACATTTCACTAATAGGTTTGTTAACCCTTGTGCAGCTGAATAAATTTAAATACCACACCCACTTCCAATTTTCAGCCAATCAGATTACTTGATCCAGTTTGTTGATACAAATTCATATACTTAATGGCAAACAGTGCAGATCCAGATCAGTTATTAAGATAATATAGCTTGGTTTAATATTAGTCAGAGCCGGCCTCGGTGGCTCAGTTGGATGCGCCGTCTGACTGGAGACCAGGAGGTTGCGGGTTCAACCCCCGCCGAGGTTGGCAACATTCTTTCGTGGAGATTGAGCATGAAATATTTTCTACGGTCATTCTCTCCCTTCCGCTGATTTAAGAAGGGCAGTTGTCAGTTTCTGGTGAAAGAATGTGCACAATACTGGTTAACGGCTTAGAGGACTAAGCCTGCCCAGTAAACGTGTTGTTGGGTAAACTGACCGCGCTCGACATGACCCCATTGGGTTGACTGGGCAGTAAAACCTCAACAAACACATATTAGTCAGACCTATTCAGTTAATGCTGGCTTACTGTGACAATATTGACCCTATGAATTTTAGATAAGGCACTTTTTTTCAAACCAACAAGTATTGATATTTTTGCTATTTCTTCCCTAAAACATATATTATGAGTACTCATTACCTTGGTGTGGTGAGATGCTTCTGATGGATACACAATATATGTTTTCATGGAGAAATCAGAAAATTAATTACTTGATACTCCTCCGATTTAGAGATGTGTCTACATGACTGGCAGAACAGTTTGGGTGTTTGGTATATGATCCTCTGATTTTCATATCCCCTACAAACTGTTTGTGGGGCAGGGTAAGGGGGGGGGGGGGGGGGTGTGGGGGGCAGTGGATACTGTTTTCACTTTGTCCATCTGTCTGTTATATTTTTGTTTCTCATTGGAGGTGTCAAGTTAGTACTGCTGAGTCTAATTTCTTGTTTGTGCCCATTAGATTTTTTTTGGGGGTGTAAAATTTTATAATATAGAGTGATTCTTGCAGAATCAGTCATATCCATCACTGGGCCATTTGACATATATCTTAGAATTCACTCTTTCTTGCCATGCCCTGACATGCTATCAATTACCCTTAATTTCAGACTTATCCTAAAATTTAAATAACTGCATTTTACTACCTTTTAATCTGTCTAAAAATTGATGCACAAGCGGCAAACAGTGTAGACCCAGATCAGATGCCACACCTGTAGTATCTGATCTGGGTCTACACTTTTCCCAAGCCTGTCTGTCCAAATACATTGATTTTTGTGTTTCTATGGAAGCTCATTCTTGTTTTCAGGTATTCATATTCATCACAGTAACATCATTTGGACCACTACCATGTTCTATCATCACAACGACCAGAAAATTTTTCACAATTCTTGGATCTGTTATTATATTTGCGAACCCTATGAACTCGAGACAGTGGGTGGGAACGGTCCTTGTGTTTGCTGGACTTAGCCTGGATAGTGCCTATGGAAAGGAGAAAAAAGCGCACAAAGCTCAAAGTTGATGAATTAGAAATTTAGGATTTTATTTATAAAAACTTCATAGCTCCAGATAAGATGTTGTTTTTTTTTATGTGTAAAAATACTGGTTTTTTCTCTATGAAAACAAATGTATAGCTCTGGATAAGGTAGTATTTTTCAACCAAAAAGTAGATATTATTCTTATTTTTCCATGAAAACATATGTTGTGGGTACTCATTAAAAGCATCTCATTGAGTCACTTCTAATGAGTACCCACAACATGTTTTCGAATGAAATGTTGGTAATGAGTACCCATGTAACATGTTTTTCATTATGAAAACACGCCTATTCAAATATATAGAAAATTTCATCTCCAAAAACTGAAAATTTCAGATAAAAAAACTCTGATATTTTTCATATTTCTGCTCAAAACATAGATTGTGGGTACTCGTTGAGGCGGTTCTAATGAGTACCCACAGTCAATGTTTTTGAGCAGAAATAAGAAAAAAAATGTTTACCCCTCTAAACCCCAGTTTTACTATATAAAAGTGGGGTTTAAGGGGGTCAAAATTACATAGGTGTGTTTTCGTGATGTATGGAGAAATAAAAAAAAAAAAAAATTATTTGGAACTATGGTATAAGCCGCAGTGTGTAATGATTGATGTGTCATATTTAGACACTTTTAACTTCATTGCCGGCCTCGGTGGCTCAGTTGGAAGCGCCGTCTGACTGGAGACCAGGTGGTCACGGGTTCAACCCACGCAGAGGTCGGCAACATTCTTTCGTGGAGATTGATCATGAAATATTTTTGTACAGTCATTCTCTCCCTTCCGCTGATTCAAGAAGGGCAGTTGTCAGTTTCTGGCGAAAGAATGTGCACAATAATGGTTAACCGCTTGGAGGACTAAGCCTGCCCAGTAAACATGTGGTTAGGTAAACTGACCACGCTCGACATGACCCCACTGGGTTGACTGGGCCGTAAAACCTCAACACAAACAAACAAATTTTAACTTCTTTAAAATACCAAAAAGAATCCGGGTGGCTGAGTGGTTAGTGTTTATAACTTTGGGGTACGGGGTTTGAATCCCACGGAAGGCATAATTCAGCTCATGACTGTATGGTACTGAGCTGCCATTCATCATTCTTCCATCAACTAGATATGACTTAACGCTTAGCACTCTGGGTAAAATTTTCAGCAGACGACATTTTGAAATATTTTTCTTATTTTTCTCAGAAAACAGGATATGACATTTCATGCAAATTGTCTCCTAAGGAGACAATTTGCATGAAATGTCATATCCTGTTTTCTGGGAAAAATAAGAAAAATATCATCAATCTGTCGTCTGCTGAAAATGCCCAGAGAATGGTAAAGGTTAAATAATGTGAAACGGTTGTAAAACAACAAATTATCATCACGCTAACTCCTTACCATACTAGTTCTAAAATTTGAACAAGCCCATTTTGCTAACGCTAACTCCTTACCGTACTAGTTCTAAAATTTGAACAAGCCCATTTTGCTAACTGTTGATGTGTCTTGAAAACTGCTTGATGAATGGCAAACAGTGCAGACCTCGATCAGCTCCTGCAGTATGTAGCATCTGATCTGGGCCTTCGCAGTTTGCTTAGGCCAGTCAGTCTAAATACTTATATATAAACATGGCACATCTTCTCAGGTTGCCGCTTCTATGTTGTGGCTACTTACTATGAAAGGTAAACTCATTCGAGTACCGACAGCATTTGGTTTATCCAGAAGTATCTTATTTACCCTTAGTATTGGGACACCTTATCGCCTTACCGTACTTGTCCTAAAATTTGAAAAAGTTTATTTACTGCATGACTGTTCAAATTTTAGGAAAAATATGATAGGTAGTGAGTTAAGGTGTTCCATTATTAAAGGTAAATATTAACCATTTTACACTTCACCTTTAGCTTATTCTTCCATCATACGTGTCAGAAAGGGTCATTATCTGTTTAAAGTGACTACTGGTAAATGCGGTTAAAGGAGTTCTAACATGATTTGCAAGGGAGACAAATGTGACTGTTTACTTTGCTTCACATCAAAACCTTTCTGAAATGGGTCTGCTGTAAAAGGAAAGAATTTGCTTGCATAGAGGAGCAAATTCTTTTCTCTTAGAGTAGACACATTCACAGAAGGAAGGCAAAACAATCTTGTCAGAGTCACAAAAACAATTTTGACAAAATTTTTACCCTAAATACTAGGACATCTTAACTGCTTGGCCTAAATTTGAATGTCCATTTCACTACCTGTTGACAGGTCTAAAACCTGCTGGAGAGGGCATACAGTGCAGACCTTGAGTAGTCACTGTTCTCTCTGGAACCTGGTACTAGTCAACTCTGTTTGTTCAGGCCTGTATGTCCAAATACTAAGGGTAGACACTGTAGGTATTTTTTTTTTTTTTTTTTTTTTTCTTTTTCATTTTGTTTGATATGCTCTAAGAAATGAAGAATCTATAGCTGAGCAGAGAACTGTCCAGCATACGGATTTAGGCAGACTGCATAATTTATTGTGTTTCTACACAAGGTGTAGAGTTTATAATATAGCTCCAGATAAGGCATTTTTTTTTTTCATCCAAAAAGTACTGCTACACCACAACCTCTTTATAACACTGTTGTTGGGGTCCATAGCATAAACCGTGTTAGTTAAACAACCGTGTTATATCCAAACAAAAATGTATAGATTATATTGAAAAATGACCATTTATGGTCATTTTTCAATATAATCTATACATTTTGGGATCCATCTTTGAATCATGCTGTATCCAAATCGGGTGTTATAACGAATCGTGTTATACAGAAGTTGAAATGTATTTTTCTTATTTATACACTAAAATATATGGTGTGGTACTCATTAGAAGACCCTTAGTGAGGTGCATCAAATGAGTACCCATAACACGTTTTCATGGAGAAATCATGGAGAAATCAGAAAAAATATTATGTGGATACGCCCATACATGTTGCATATATGTGATAGCGAAACCCTACTCAGATAGATAACTGCCTGGACTCCCTTGGGTCTTTACTTAATTATACAGGGTTTATTTTCTCTCTATCTACGTGTAATTTGTTAAAGTTCTATTTTATGATCAGAAAATTTGTGGATTCTAATGGGGAACTGATCATATATTTTAAATAGCCCATTATCTTTTGGATCTTGGAAATTGTTCTAGACATGGGTATTCGAACCACTGAGGGTTAATCATTATGCTAGGTCAGGAGGCAAATGGGGGCAATTGAGGGATGTCTTTTTAATCTTCTATAAAATAATGGTATGTTGACTTTAGTCGTTGGAATTGGCTTCACAACATCTTCATGATAGTCACCCTGAAATATCTCCAATATTTGATTGCCAAGTTATTAAAGTTCTTTGTACCTGTCAGTGTTACCACTTCCAAAGTGTTAAGTTTCTTACAGTCTGATCTAGAAAGCCTGATCAGTTTAGAATCTTGATTTAACCAGATTCATATCACACACCCTGAAATTAGGCTTGCTGAGAACCTGATGTGGATCTGATTGTATCATTTCCTGAGTTCACTTATTTACTTTGTTTATGCTGATGTCGTGTTGTCTAAGCAACGCGCGCAAGATTTCTACATCTTCAAGTGCTTTAAACAGCCAATCAGGGCCCAGTTGTTCAAAGCTAACGATGTCATTAGTTAACGATTCGTTAAAATTTACATCGAGTGATACGCAAATATGCTGAAATTTTTTGCTGAAAAAATGTGAGTAGCTTTTGCAGTGCAAAAGCTACTCACATTTTTTCAGCAAAAAATATCAGATTATTATATATTGAATCCACTAAAACAGTTAACGAAATGACCTTTAACGAGCTCATTAAGCTAACAACGCTTTGAACAACTGGGCCCTGAGCTATAAAAGATGACATACTGTTTTCATTTTCTGTGAAAATAAGCTAGACAAATGTGGAGCCTTACTTTTTCAACAAAATAGAAACAAAATATATGTAGAATGTTGACTGCAACTGTTGAATGGCATTTGTAAGGATTAATTTTCAAGATACCATATCTACCTAAGTACTGGGACACCTTGACTTATTACTATGCTTGTTCTAAAATTTAACAAAGTCTATTTTACTACCTGTTAATTTGTCTGAAATAGTACTAGATGCGTGGCCAACAGGGTAGACACTGATCATTCTGCGGCGTCTGATCTGGGTCTACACTGTTTTCAAAGCTTTATCTGTCCCAATACTTGGGATTATTATGGAATATAATAATACATTAATATGACTTGATGCTCTGTGTCTCGTCATGTGACTTTTCTAAAAGATCAATATTATACTTGATACATGCAAGGTAAGAAAACCTGCCTTCTGACCTGTCCACCCAACGAAGACTCAAACCAACCTGCACATCCCAGCAGTCTGATCAGAGTCTTAATTCTCCATATTAAAAAACAAAAAAAATACCTAACGGCATTATGAACGGGTTTTTTAAATAGCAAAGAAAATGAGAGTTGTCATTCTTGCATGCAAAAAGCCTACTGGTCCTCCTCTTCATCCCTACCATATATGAAAGCAATCCTCTGAAGAATACAGGTAACATGTAACTTTGAAAAAAAGGTTAACCTGGGATGACACCTGATGCCACCTGCCTGGATATCGCTATTTTAAAGGACAGATTTTTAGCTCATCTGAGCTCTGCTCAGGATGAGCTATTGTGATCACTTTTCGTCCGTCATCCGTCAGTCCGTGCGTCCGTCCGTGCGTCTGTCCGTTAACATTTTCAAACAACTTCTCTGAGGCCGCTGAGCCAATTTTGCTCAAATTTCATATGGAGCCTCCTTAGGGTAGGGGAACGAAAAATTGCTAAAATGGTCGCATTCTGTTGACGAAGATGGCCGCCACGCCCATATATGGTAAAAACCTTTAAAAATCTTCTCCTCCAGAACTGAGAATGCCTTGGGGATGAACCTTTACAGGAATCATCGGGGACGGGAGGTCTACCAGAATTGCTAAAAGAATTGTCGTACGTTGATGTTTGACCTTTTTACGGCAAGGTCAAGTTTGCTACCCTATGCATTTGTATGGGAAAAACCTTTAAAAATCTTCATCTCCAAAACCGAGCATGCCTTATGGCTGAATCTTTGCATATATCTTCGGGAACAGGAGGGCTACCAAAATTGCTAAAATAATGGTCGTACATTGACATTTGATCTTTTTACGGTAAGGTCAATTTTGCTTCCTTATGCATTTGTATGGGAAAAATGTTCAGAATTTCAAACAACTTCTCCTCTGGAGCCTCTGGGCCAATTTTGCTCAAATTTCATATGGAGCCTCCTTAGGTAGGTGGAACAAAAGATTGCTAAAATGGTCACGGTTCGTTGACCAAGATGGCCGCCATGCCCATATATGGTAAAAACCTTTTCTTCTCTAGAACCGAGGATGCTTTGGGCCTGAGTCTTTGCATAAATCATCGGGGACAGGGGGTCTACCAAAGTTGCTAAAATAATGGTCATACATTGACATTTGACCTTTTTACGGCAAGGTCAAGTTTGCTTCTTTATTTGTATGGGAAAAAACATTTAAAAATCTTATTCTCCAAAACAGAGGATGGCTTGTGGCTGAATCTTTGCATATATCATCTGGAATGGGCAGTCTAACAAAGTTGCTAAAATAATTGTCATACATTGACATTTAACCTTTTTACGGCGAGGTCAAGTTTGCTTCTGTATGCATTTGTATGGGCCCCATACATTTGTATGGAAAAAATGTTGATAATTTCAAATGGCTTTTCCTCTGAAGCCTCCGGGCCACTGTTGCTCATATTTCATGCGGAGCCTCCGTGGGCAGGAGAATGAAAGATTGCTAAAATGGGTATGATCCATTGATCAAAATGGCTGCCATGCCCATATATGGTAAAAACCTTTAAAAATCTTCATCTCCATAACCAAATAAGCCCTGGGTCCTAATCTTTGCACAAATTATGGGGGACAGGAGATCTACCAAAATTGCTAAAATGATGGTTCTATGTTGACATTTGACCTTTTTACCTCTAAGGTCAAATTTGCTTCCCCATTTGTATGGGCCATATACATTTATATTGAAAGTATCGAAGTGACTTGTAGATCAACAGTAGTTAAAATTGTTCTGATTGGAAGTCTAAGATGGCCATCATCTGGTTTATATTTATAATATTTCCCTGCCACTGTGCTGTTTACATGTATAAAATCATGATTCTTCAGAAACCACTTAGCCAATTTCCACCAAATTTCACATTGATCCTTCTGTTGAAATGTGATTGTTTATTCAAATGATCATGCTCCATTGACTGTCAGGCCCATATATTCTTCTTCAAAACTAAGAACTGCTCAAATGATGATATTTTCATTAGTTGTGATGATAGGATTGGAAAAATGTTGCATAACATCTGCATGTCTGCAGTGGCTATGTCACTCAGGTGAGCGAACCTTGGCCTGTGGGCCTATTGTTTAAAACCCCGTCCAAAAATTGCATCCTTTGCTGTCCAAAATGCATCCAGTGAATATTCTGGACTGCACCAATATGCAGACTGCTCTGAATCTTCACTAAGCGCACATGTTCAATGGTGCAGTCGACCCTCAATAGCTCAAACATCAATGGTTTGTTTACCATGGTTAATTCGAACTCATTTTTGAGTCCCGATAGCTCAAGAAAACAAATATTTGGAGAAATTTTATCATAACATTTGTATCTTGTGTGTACTCATTAGAATTGCCTCACTGAGGCAATTCTAATGAGTACACTCAACATATAATTATTATGTAGAAAATAAAGATTTCCCAAAATTATCGCTATTTGCTTCCTGACCTGGCGCCATGATTAACCCTCAGTCACTAAAACTACCCTCATCTCAAACAAATTTCTTTGGTCCCCAAATTGTTTGAGCCATTGTAGTTGGACTGTAGTTTTCAGACGATGCTGCTCAAATGTTTCGTGTATCTGTTATCTGCAAACATCCACTCAGTGTGATACGGAGGATCAGACCATGTTAATTGAGATATTGTTATAGTCATAATATTGTGTATATATGATGTCGGCAAAGACCTTGTTCAGCCTGCATATCTTTTCAGTCTGATTAGTGATTTACATATTTTTGTAATATTAAAACTGCAGTCACAACAGCAGCAGATGACATTCTGGGCCCAGTTGTTCAAAGCATAGTTAGCTTTACAAGCTCATTAGTGTTCAAAATGAGAACTGTTCTAGTAAGTACAATACCTAATTCACAGGTATTTTTGCTGAAAAAAAATATGAGTATTGCTTTTGTAAATGCAAATGCAAAAGTTACTCACATTTTTTCAGTAAAAATGTCAGCATATATGGCATATTTAATGATCAAAGTTTTAACGATGCATTAACTAATGACATCTCAAATTTTGAACTACTGGGCCTGGATGTTTTTCTCTAAAGGGTTGATATGGGCATATGCGGATGGCAAAGACTAAGATCAGCCTGTGCGCCCATGCAGTCTGATCAGGGCTTTCACTGTCCACCAAAGGAATCAGTGGATACTACAGAAGGTATGGAGAGCAAAGGCCCGGATGATACTTTGCGCTTGCGCCAAGATGATCTAAATCAGTGCATTTTGCACATGTTCAAAAACACTTTTCTGCATGATCATTTTTATGGTCATTTTTCAATATAATCTATACATTTTTGGGATCCATCTTTGAACCGTGTTATATCCGAAACTGTGTTATAACGAACCGTGTAATAAAGAGGTTGAAGTGTATTAGGTTGTTTTCTGGCTGTTTTCTAGTAAGAAGGGGTCAGTTTGTTTTTGGTATTCATAAGAAAATTTCTGTCTCTTGTGTGACACTAAATGGGTCCAATCCATATATGTTGACTTCTTCTGAAGAGGAATAAAAATGATCGTATGACTTTATCTTATTTCTCAAACTGAAAGAACAGTAAAAATTGCACTTCTGATAGCAGTTTTGGTGAATCCGGTTAGCCTGTACAAGCCATTTAAGTTGAGTTGAGGTTTAAAGACCCAGTCAACAATATTTCAGTCATGCTGAGACATTGTCTCCATATATTACGGGAATTTGAGTTGATAAATCTTCAAGGGAGACAACTCAAAATTGATTTGATTCCCTTCTGAAAAGAGGTCTACTCTAAAAGGAAAGAATTTGCTTCCTTTAGGCAACTCAAAATTGATCTGATTCACTTCTGAAAAGAGATCTACCTTTAACGGAAAGAATTTGCTCCCTTTAAGAGCAATTTTTTTCATTTTAGAGTAGACCCCTCTTCAGAAGGGGCTTGGTGTACAGGAAGTCACAGAAGTTGTATCCATATAAAAATAGGCCACCTCAGTGGCTCAGTCAGATGCGCATCCGACCGGCGATTAGGAAGTCATGGGTTCGATACCTGCTGGGTCTTGCAACATTCTTTTGTGGATATTGATCATGAAATATTTTCTATGGTCATTCTCTCCTTTCCGCTGATTCAGTTGTCAGTTTCTGGCCAAAGAATGTGCACATATATTGGTTAACTGCTTAGAGTACTAAGCCTACCCAGGAAAAGTGTGGTTAGATAAACTGACTGCGCTTGACATGATCCTAATGGGTTGACTGGGCATAAAAGTTCAACTCACTCAATCTATGGAAAAAAAAAGAAAAAAAAGAAAAAGGAATCAACCATTAAAATGTATCCAGTCGCTAAAGAGGAACGGGCACCCTTTCAAGGGAGGCAGCTCGGATCTGACCAAAACCAATGATGAACTTGTGTCTTGCTCTAATCAAGGATTAAGGCAGGCTCCACGATGAAGTCAATAGCTCGTCTGACTGCAGATCCAGAGGTCACAAGTTCCAATCCCACCCTGTCCACATAACTTTCTTGGATTGATCATGAAATATTTTTTAAGGTCATTCTCCTTCTGTTCTGGCAAAAGAATGTGCACAATACTGGTTAACCGCTTAGAGGACTAAGCCTGCCAGGTAAACGTGTGGTTAGGTAAACTGACTGTGCTCAACATGACCCCATTGGGTTGACTGGGCCATAAAACCTCAACACAAACAAACATTCTCCTCCTTCCACTGATTCAAGAAGGGCAGTTGTCAGTTACTGACTAAAGTATTTTTGCACATGTACTGGTTAACTGCTTAGAGGACTAAGCTTGCCCAGGAGCATTGTGAGTACCGGTAGGTTAACTGACCATGGACAACATGACCCTCATGCATTGACTTGACCATAAAACTGACTCAAAATCAAGAACCTGCTGCCACTATTTATCTCCACATGCAAACATAGTTCAGGTTCAGGTTTTTACCCTAAATATTGGGACGGCATAATTCCAAACCATGCTTGTCCTAAAATTTCAATAAGTCCCGTTTACTGCCTGGTTGTCTAAAACTGCTTGATGGGTGGCAAACTGTGTAGATCCTGGTCTGACACTGTTCTGTGGCATCTGATCTGGGTCTGCATTGCTTAGGTCTGTCTTTAATTTCCTGTTCCAATACTAGGGTAGACCAAGGTAGGGTTGATGTCCTAAAAATTCATACCCCACAATTGCTGCCAAAATGGCATATGCATACAGTGTAAACCAAGATCAGACTGCTCCTTTAGGAGCAGTCTGATCAGGGTGTACACTTTTTGCCATTCCACTACATATTTATGTATGTAGCTCATGGGCCAATAGGACTTTTGTGAATAAAATTTACTTACTGACATATTTTATGAAACAACTTTGACTGCATAAAAAACAAAGTGTAGGCAAAAAGAAGGGATAAAGTGTTTGAAATTTAAGGACAATTTACCATTACAAAGATGCATTCCAGATATGAGGAGGTGTACATATACAGTATTTACCATAAATATTGGAGCAGGCTTCAGCAAATGGTGTAGACCTAGGTTAGATGACACAGAATGCACCATGTGATCAGGGCCTAGCATTTGCTTTTCATCTAGCATTTTGTTTGACACATTGACAAGTAGGAAAATGGATTTGCTCAAAGTTTGAGACAAGTATGATAAGAAGTTGCAATGTCCAGATATATAGGGAGCAGTTTTATCAGAGCCTACACTGTTTGCAATTCTGCTAGAACTTTGTAAACATCCAAAATAGACAACAGCCAGCCCCGAGGTTATAAAAAAATTTTCATGCTCAACTCGACTGAGCATGAAATTTTCTCTGGTAATAAATACGAAAATGCCAACAATAGTTAGCATTTTCATATTTATTAGCAGAGAAAATTTCATGCTCAGCAATGTTTAGCAAGAAAGAATTTGCAGTTGTTAGTAATTTGAGATTTATTAGTCTGAAAAATTTCATGCTCAGCTGAGTTGAGCATGAAAAAAGTTTTATAACCTCAGGGCCTGGTGTTCATAGCACAGTTAGTAGCTCATCTGACTGCAGATCCAGGGGTCTCCAGTTCGAACCCCAGCTCGGCCACATAATTTTCTTGGAGATAGATCATGAAATGATTTCTGTGGTCATTCTCCCCTGCTGCTGATTCAAGAAGAGCACTTTTCAATAACTGGCTAAAGTGTGTGCTCAAGTGATTAGCTGCACAGAAGACTATGCCTGCCCAGGAAAAAAGTATATAGGTTATCTGACCGGCATGACATGACCTGAACGGTTTGACTGTTGGCCATAAAATTCCAAATCAAACTCAAAACTTGTCAGTATCTCCTGGTCACTGATAACCCTTATTCCTAGAAGCTGACATTCTAATCTTTTCTTGTTTTTGATAGCCTGTTATAAAATAAATTTTACCCAGCAAGCACACCATTTACACAACGTTGCATCAATGTCGATGCAACATTATGATGATGATGCATCGACGCTGATGCAACATCTCAAAAGTTGCATTCCCGCTGAATAGTATGGATGAACAATATATAACGAAGCACAATATTCAGTTCCAGTTATGTTTAAGTGGGGAGGGATCTGATGCACTTTTATTGGAGGTATCAGTGTCAACTGTTCTGGCTCCTTCCTGAAAAAGAGGCTACTCTTTCAGGAGTTACGAGGGATGTTCGAAATGAATTGCTTATTTCTATCTGGAGACTTCAAATTTCATGTTAGTTCAAAAGTACTCATTTCATGCCCTCGAAGGACTCCCCGTGGCTAGAAAAGCAAAGTTTCAGCCGATGTATCCACTTCTTGAAGGCGTCACGGTACGCTGATTTGGGCACAGTAATAAGGTATTGATGAATGGCAGATCCAAGTGCCTGTCGGGACTGATATTTCCGCCCAGCAAGGAATGCTTTCAATTTCGGAAACAAAAAGAAATCACATTGGGCAAGGTCTGGGGAATACGTGGGACGAGGCAAAACAGTTACTTTTTCTTTCTTCAAAAACGCCGTAACTATTGCGGAGGTATGAGCTGGGGCATTGTCATGTAGAAGACGGACATGTTTAAAACCAGTGGCAGGGCGTCGTTTCTGATAATACTTTTTCAGTTTCTTCAGTACTACGTCTTTGTAGTACTTTCCGGTGATGCTTTTGCCCTTTTTCACTGGCACTTTTATTGCGACTCCTTCACCAGAGAAGAAGATTGCATACAAAACCTTCTTTGTACTCAAAGAACGTTTGGCAATTATTGGGCGTTTGCTGTGTTTAGTGGCCCAGATCTTATTGCTAACCTTTCTGACGGGCTCAAAATAATGGACCCAGGTTTCATCACCTGTGACGACATTGGCAAACTGCTTTTTGTCATATTTTGGAAACATTTGAAGCAGCTTTTTGGCCACTTTAACCCGTTGCCTCTTTTGCTCGTCAGTCAACAGATGTGGCACCCATCTAGCAGAAATCTTTCTGACTTTCAAATGCTTCTTCAAAATAAGGTGAACCGTTGATAGTGATATGCTTACCTTTCTTGCAATATCACGAACTGTAAATCTGGCATCTCCTTCAATGATTTCCTTTATTTCGGAAACGATTTCTTTACGAGATGCAGATTTTGGCCTACCTAATTTCGGTGCATTTTTGATGGACTCTACACCAGACTCAAATTTCTTTTTCCACCGCCGAACTGTGTCATGACACACAAGAAGGTCCAAAAGCAGTAGAAATTTCAGTCATCAGCTTCTTGAAAGAACAACCAAGTTTTGAGCGAGCTTTGATGTAAGCCCGTATTTCATCTTTTTTGTCGACGCTTCTACCAACCATTTTTACTGCAGTGGTCAATGACTGCGTGTATTCAAATGGCAAATTTTATGTCTAACACTTAGTCTAACATGTACATTTATACACCATTGTGTAGATATTGAATAACCCTATACAGGTATGTTTTGGTTTTTATCGTGCCCCACGTGGATATCGAGCTAGAGGACAATAAGCAATTCATTTCGAATATCCCTCGTACCTGGTAGAGTAGATTTTCTACGGTCATTCTCTCCTTTCCGCTGACTCGAGAAGGGCAGTTGTCAGTTTCTGGCGAAAGAATGTGCACAATACTGATTAACCGCTTAAAGGACCCAGCTTGCCCAGTAAAAGTGTAGTTAGGTAAATTGACTGTGCTCGACATGACCCCTTTGGGTTGACTGGGCGGTAAAACCTTAACACAAACCAAAGAGTAGATTCTTATCAGAAGGGGTTTAGGGTTCAAGCAAACATGAAGTCAAAAGGTTATCTCCCTTATAAAATATGGCAGACTTCCATAATAACCCTACGTATTGGGACAGATAGGCCTGGGCAAACAAAGTAGACCCAGATCAGATGCCACAGAATGCAGCATCTGATTAGGGTCTACACTGTTTGCCACTCTTCCAGCAATACTTTCAACACATCAGTTGGTTGTGGAACAGATTTTTACAAATCATAGGACAAGTATGGTAAAGAATTTAGGTGCCTCAATATTTACAGTAATCTGGTATATACAGAGTGTCCAGTCCCCTTAAATCTGCAACAGCACCTTATCCAACCACTACAGCATCACCAGTTTTTCTGGAAATAAAAGTAAATGGGGTTGAAGGACAGTGCACCAATTAACTATTAGAAAACAAGCAAACAGCAAATTTATGTCAAAAACCTTCAAAAACGAGAAAATCAAAATGTGGAAAAAGTGAGAAAAAATGAAATAAAGAAACAAACACTTAGGATTATACCCAAATTGCATGCACATCTTCAGACAATGATGAAAATGGTTGCAATTTTCAAAAAGATTGGCATAAATGTGTGGGAGGACCTGCACACATAAGATATCTCACTATCAATACACTCTGAAAGTATTTGAGGTTGAAAATGACTAAATTAAAAATGCAGAAAAAATGAAAAAAAAAATAAATAATAATAATAAAGAATCAGTATTATAACCAAAGCACATGCACATCTTCAGAACTTGATGACAACGCAACGTTCCAAAAAGATTGGCACAAATGTGTGGGAGGACTTGTCCACAGAAAACTACCCCACTATCTGTATACTTTGATAATTTTTGGAGTTCAAAGAATGAAAGTGCAGTTTCAAAAAGATTTATAAACATGGGAGGCTGACAAGGTACCCCATTATCCAGTGCTCCAGGTATTTGTTATAGCATATAAAAAGCTGAAAAATATCAAACATTTACCATCACCTGTACTCCTGCATGAAAGTACAGGTAGAGCTAAAGCAGCCACCACGATATTGGCTTTGCCATTGTTTAACCCATTGTAGACTGAATAGACTCTCTCACACTATATATTGGAAGAGTCTAATTTCAATTTTAGGTACATCTGGCTATGAGATTTAGATATTCCTAGAGAAAAATGGCTAAACTATTTGCAAATAGTGGAGACCCTGATCAGATGCCACATTCTGTGGCATCTGATCTGGGTCTGCACTGTTTGCCAATTACCCTTTAGGGGTCTCCAGACTACAATGGGTTAAAGTTTTTATAGAGCTATATCTCCCGAACCTCCAGATGGAAGTATTTCACACTTGTTCTGAAGTTAGATAATTTTCTGAAGTTCTATATTGTACCATCCCGACCCACTTGAGTGATTTAAGGTCAAGGTTACATACTTAGAAATTTTTGCTTTAGGGTTAAAGTTTTTAGAGGCAAAGCATGATTCAGGTGAGCTACGTTGTCCTGTGGCAGCTCTTATTCCTGTGTCATCACGCTTTCTTTTATGCTCGTTATCAGACCCTTTAAAAGGCAAAACGCATATGTCAAAAGATGTAACACAGAACACAAAATCGAAAACTCAAAACATCAAGTCAAAACACAAAACTCAAAGCACCCTTACACTAAAGCCTGTATGTAACGTTTTGCAATTGTACATAAGTAACTGTACATGAATCGCTAAAAGTTCACTCTTCTACTGATTGGTTAATGTCCAAAAATTTTGTACACCAGTTTCTGTCAAAGTGGCATATGCAAACAGTGCAGACCCTGATTAGACTTACTGCTCCTGAAATAGGAGTCTGATCAGTCTCTACACTGTTTGCCATTCCACTAATTATTTTAAAGGCTCCATATTCCTCAAAAATAAACATTTTATTATCCAAGACAGGTTTAATAAATGATATATGGTATTAATAATCATAAAATGTGGCACCTGACAGCTGTAAAATTTCAATTAGTATCTCATTCTTGAAATGATATGATTTTTTATCGTATCTCGGAATTAATGTTGCCAACATTATTAATGCAGAGATACAATAAAAGTCATTTCATTTTTGATCTAGTTCAAAACCGAGAGACTAACTGTTTTACAGGCTGTCAGATGCCACATTTTATGTTTGTATTAATACTGTATATCCATTTATTGAGCCTTTCTTGGATTAAAAATGTCTGTTTTTGAGGAATATGGAGCCTTTCAGAAACAACTGCATAGAAGCAAAAATTTAGGCTATTTACCGTAAATAAAATGTAGGCAGGGCACTGGCTGTTACATTTTATTCAAATACTCCGCTGTTTATTTATGTATAGTCTTAACCCTTGTCCTGCTGAATAAATTAAGATGCCACGCCCTTTTCAAATTTTCAGCCAATCAAATCAATTGATCCACATTGTTGGTATAAATTTACATACTTAATGGCAAACAGTGCAGATCGAGATCAGTTGGCTTCTTTAGCCAACTTAAAGAAGCCAACTGATCTGGATCTACACAGTTTGTAAAGGCAGTATATATCCGGGTTCAGCAGGACAAGGGTTAATATTCTACATGGAATTGTATACACAAAGGCGCGACTGAGGCAAGGGCAAATTCTGAAACTCTCGGTCCAATTATGTGAAGGAAATAAAATATCTCGGGCAAATTTGGAAGGTTTATTTCAAATACATGGGACTTTTGGTATCTCCAAGGTGCCAGAATTTTCAGTGAGACATAACAGCAATTTGGGATAACAGGAATGTAAATTACATGAACCAAGCCTAAACCAACATCATCCATTCATCATCATTCTTCAGTTTGAGTTTTCACTGTTTGAGATAACAAGAGTCAGCTGTAATTATTCAAATATTAAAAATGCCAGTTCTTTATAGACAGATAAAGGACTAAAAAGGATTTAAGAATGAATGTAAGCTCAGCAATATCTTATTTTTACAGAGCTAGATTTGCAGTTGTACTTTAGCAAAGAAAATCATTAGAATTATTACTTACGGTCTCTTACAAAGAGCATAGTGTTTTTTATCACAATGCTCATCATCCCATGTAAAAGAAGGGTTGTTGAACATACTTAGACAGTGCTGGCCTAGGAGATTGTCAGGTTCGTTAGGGGCCCAGTTGAAATAGCTAAGTGGCTCTAGAGTCTCGGGTTCCACAAATGTCCCTTCTTCCAGGAGATCTGTGCCACCAATCCATACTTGGGCTGACTTAATTGTAGCTATATAAATACATGTGAGCCACAATGTCAAAAAACATACTTTAAGACATGTGCACCCAGCAAAGAATGAGATCAGCCTGTGCATTTGCACAGTCTGATCAGAATCTTCATTGGGAATGTTTTAGATAGCCAATGATGCAAAGTTTCTCCATGCGGACAAGGACTCTGATCAGACTGCATGGATGCTCAGGCAGATTTGAGTCTTCATTGGCACACATGTCACTTGAAATCATTTCTACAATCATCTCCCCCCTTCTGATTTTTCAAGAAGGGTAGCTGTCAGTTACTAGAGAAAGTATGCGCAAAAGTATACTATGACCACTTTATAACACAGTTCGTTATAACACGGTTTTGGATATAACACGGTTCAAAGAAGGGTCATAAAAATGATATTCCAACAGACATGCCTGAACAGTGAAGACCAGAACAGAAATCACAGACTGCAGAATCTGACCAGGGTCTGCACTGTTTGCCGCTCATCCTGCATTTTTTGAACACATCGATCGGCAGGTATTTTACCCATTTACACAGAGTGGACTCTTGTACCACAACTCTTTGGGCCACTCTATTTCTAATAGCAGGGTGTCTGCATCACGGAAACATGCCTATATAATTTTGACCCCCTTAAACCCCACTTTATACATTATTTTTATTTTTGTTATTTCTGCTCAAAAACATAGATTGTGGGTACTCTTTAGAACTGCCTTAACGAGTACCCACAATCTATGTTTTGAGCAGATATACAGAGGATATTTACTCTTTTGCTGTGAATACCATAAATATTGTCATCGAGTGTAATGAAAACATCAGTATTTTCACGAGTGCGAAGCACGAGTGAAAATTTGAATGTTTTCATTACACGAGATGAAAATTTTTATGGTATTCACTAAAAAAGAGTAAATTTTCTTTTTATTTTATTTTTTTACACGCCACTGCACGTTTCTGACGTCATATCTAACGTCACCAAACAAAACATGAACGTCATGGTGTCGACGTTCAGTGCTTAACATGCGAAACACTGGAGAGACAAAAACAAAAAGTTTCGGCAAATCAAAATAATATTGATACCAAAATGTTCCTTACATTCTAACTAAGAAAATGCATACCAACACTTGATAGTTTTGTTCAGAAACAAAGAAGTTAGAGGTGTTCAAAAATCTGAAGTGGAGGTAACATCCACTTCTGAAACAATGAAGAAAACCGAAGTCGTCCAAAGCGAGCAGTGAAAATATAAATCGTATCAGTCACTATAGTGAAATGATACGATATCATTTCACTAGTGATTGATACCACTTTTATTTTCACCAGATATACACTGATTTCACCGCTAACAATAAAATAAATGAAAAATATCAGAGTTTTTTATCTTAAAATTTTCAGTTTTTGAAGGTGAAATTTTCTATATATTGAAATATGCATGATTTCGTAATGGTTAGTTTTTATTATTACTAATCTTTATGGAAATTGCTGTATTTAATGCAAACAATGTAGACCCTGATCAGATCCCACATTCCACGTTTGATCTGGGTCTGTACTATTTGCCACTTACCCCTTTTTGGGGTCTCTAGACTAAAATATGTTGAATGGAAACTATTCAAATTAAGGACAAGTATAGTAAGGAGGTAAGTTTAGGGAAGATACAGTAAACAGCTGGCATTTTGCCAAGATCGCCATGACAACTGAGGTTACCTTGTAGTCTGCCGAGGTATCCTACGAGGAACTGTTGCTCCTGGGCGTTTTCAACTGTAGCAAGTTTTCCTCCTATAGCATTACAATAGAGCTACAATACAAACACAAAAACACTTAAATATTCAACCTAATTATTTGGACACACAGTTTTGCCTGAGTAAACAGTATAGACCTGATCAGATGCCGCAAAATGCGGCATCTGATCAGGGTCTACACTGTTTGTCACTCATCTATAGCAGTTTTTTTAGACAATAAGCAAGTAGTAACATGCCAGTTGCAGTTTGTTTACACTTCCTCTTGGTGTCATTGCTAGGCTATGGTCGTACTAGACATCTATTTTACTACAGTCGACTCTCGTTATCTCGACCTCTCTTATCTCAAATAACCGCTTATATCAAAGTGAAATTCTGGTCCCTGGGTTAACATGGAAATCTAAGAAGAGATAAAATATTGTGAAAAAGAGGAGAAATTGCTCCTTTTTTCCACAATTTTTTCAATATATCTCTAAATTCAGGAGTCAAATTACATATTCATTTGTTAAATGTGGTTGTTCGATTTATTTTTTTCCTCACTTCCGCAACATTGATATGTCGAGGTACGGATATCTCAAAGTGTTTCAGAGAGTCCCTTGGAATTTGAGATAATGAGAGTCGACTGTATTTTGTTCAAAGTCTAGGAGAAAAATAGTACAGTCCCAGTCTTTAGAATTAATAATTATGCTATTTACCCAAACCACACATTCCTCCATTAAAATATCATACTAAATATTCAGATACGAGTACCTTAAAGGCTCCATATTCCTCAGAAATAGACATTATATCCAAGAGAGGTTTAATAAACATTCCTCCATTAAATTATCATACTAAATATTAAGATACCTTAATGGCTCCATATTCCTCAAAAATAGACATTTTTATCCAAGAGAGGTTTAATAAATTGATATGCTATTTATCAAGACCACACATTCCTCCATTAAATTATCATACTAAATATTCAGATACTTTAAAGGCTCCATATTCCTCAAAAATAGACATTTTTATCCAAGAAAGGTTTAATAAATTGATATGCTATTTATCTGGACCACACATTCCTCCCAGAAAACATGCCTATATAATTTTGACCCCCCCTTAAACCCCACTTTTATATTGTAAAACTGGGGTTTACAGGGGTATACAATCTATGTTTTCAGCAGAAATATAAAAAAAATATCAGCGTTTTTGTATCTGAAAAGTTTTAGTTTTTGGAGGTGAAATTTCTATATATTTGAATAGGCGTGTTTTCGTAATTGCATTAAATTATCATACTAAATATTCACATACCTTAAAGGCTCCATATTCCTCAAAAAATAGACATTTTTATCCAAGAAAGGTTTAATAAATTGATATATGGTATTAATATGATCATAAAATGTACCGGTATGTGGCATCTGGCAGCCTGTATAATTTCAGTTAGTCTCTCGTTTTTGAACTGGATCAAAAATAATATGATTTTTATGGTATCTCTGAATTGATGTTGCCAACATTTATTCAGAGATACTATAAGAAAAATTCTTTGCAGGCAGAAATTTCAGAAATTCCACGTCCAAAGGGTGTAACAGTCAAAAATAGCTGAATAAAAATTAGGTGAAGGTTTTCACATCATAGGAAGAACATATGCAAACTCTCAAAAGAATTCAATAAAAGAAGTAGGAGAAGTTGCAGACACATTACATGGAATGGACACATATACACACATAGAGGACAGGCTGGTGTCATTTCTATAGTCCTGCTCTGCCCACATCAGACCACTATAAAAACATCAAAATTGGGAAGGGGGGAGGGCAGCAGGGCAGGGATGGGTGGGGGTTATAACGACCAACAGCAGTTCTTATCAACATTTTATTAGACTGATGCATTTTGGTCAAATAATGACTTTCTTCAAGATAAAAAAAAGTAATATTTGTTTACACGGAAGTAAAATTTAGCGTTTATTTAGCGAACTGAAAAAGAATTTATTTGATTTTTTTTTTTTGCTATTTGTCAATCTGTATTGCCATGATAAAACATGTAACAAAAAATATGACTGAGAAGAGGAAATCTCCAAATGTAGGCATCATAGCTCCAGATAAAAAAGGGGTACCCACAAAACATTTTTCTTGTTTCTCCATAAAAAACATAATTATGTTGTAGGTACTCATTAGAAGCGCATCTAATAATTATACTCAACATTATGTTTTCATGGAGAAATAAGAAACCTGTAAGTACTTTTGAAACAGCAGCTTATCTGGAGCTGAGGTAGGGATAAAGCTGGAAACAAGCCTACCGCAGACTCTCCCCAGGAACCATTAGTGTGCAGCAACACATAACACCACTCATCATTAGCTGTAAACCCTTTAGGGCAATCAGACTGAACTAAAATCAGAAAAAGAAATTTCTGTTTACTTCTTTCTATGGTTGACCTAAAAGCAGAATTGTCCAGGAAATTCAAAAGTGTACTAAAAACATATGCTTTTATAAAGAAATAGAGACGTGTAATCTGAAGACTAAGAAATCACTTGATTGTGGGGTTTACAGGGGTGTGTTTGGTGTATATATATATATATATATATATATATTAGCCATTACATTATTACCTTCATACTATAAAAAATAACTTAGCATGCACCAGAAGAAACTACCATGTTTACCCTAGGTATTAGAACATGTAGGCTTGAGCGAAAAGTACAGACTCAGGTCAGTGGCTGCAGAATACAGTGCCTGTCACAGAATACAGCTTCTGATCAGGGTCTACATTTTTCACTTTTGCTACTCATTAACCATTTTTAGATTCATCAATGTTAAAATTTTAGGATAAGTGAGGGGTGGGGGTAGGGAGATGGGGGGTGGGGGGGGAGAAAGGAGAATAAGCAGGTGAGCAGCCCACTACTGTGCTGGGAATTTACCTGTGCCTCTGCCCAGGTTGCCTGTACAGGTAAAAGCTTGTAGCAGGATTCATGATGTGATGTATACCCATCTGGGCAATCCGTCAATACTGCAAGTAACCAACTCTATATACATAAAAACAGTACAGCTACTTCAATGACTCGAACACTGATGGGTTGTTTACTGTGGTTACTGTATGCAACCTAATTACCACACTGTGCACTTAAGTTTTTCAAAAATACTGGGAAAACCTTTGGTAAAATATGTACCTACCTATACTTAGGGTACACTTTAAAAAAAAAAAAATGATCAGTGAAAAATGATGCTTATGTGATGTTTCTGTGTTGCTTTTGTTCTGATTTTCTTTAAGAAAGCATATGTTATGGGTACTCATTTGAATTGCACTGACAAGTTGATGCAATTCAAATGGGTACCCACAACATATATCTTTAAAAAGAAGTAGGCAAAAAGTACACTGGCTGTAATCTGAAGACTGTGAAATTGCTTGACTGTGTACTTATAGGGGTATGTGCGGTAATTAGTTAAATTTTAAGTTACTACTTCACATAAGTCCAAAATTTGAAACTTTGTTTTATGCTATCATGACGCTAAAGGTGGACTCCTCAAAATCAGCTAATCTCTCTTTTATGTTTCATTAAACCACGTTAAACAGACGTTAGGGAAATAATCAAGCTATTCGGGGAATAATCCAGGTATTCTTGCAGAGTTTAAGGGGAATAAATCTAGCCATTCTCAAAACCAGGTGTTCGTAAAACCACTTTAAACAGATCTAAGGGAAATAATCCAATTATTCTTGCAGACTTTAAGGGAAATAATCTAGCTAGTCTCAAAATTTTGTGTTCGTTAAACCACTTTAATGAGATCTAAGGGAATTAATGCAATTATTCTTGCAGAACTAAGGGAAATAATCCTGCTATCCTTAAAATTCGGTGTTTGATAAACCACATTAATGAAAATAGTGTAGCCCCTGATCAGACACTGGGTCTACACTGCGTTTGCCAATGTCCCTTTTATGGGATGCGAATATAAATGGGTTAACTTGACTATTTCTCAGAATGGCCGGGGGAACTGATATGGCATGGAATTCGTGCTTTGGTGTTCTTGGTGGGTTGGAGGGTGGGGGGGTGGGGGGCTGGGAGGGGGGCATGGGAGGGGGGGTGGGGTGGCGCGGCAGGGATGGCTGGAAAGTTTTAAATTTTACAGAAGGTGATTGCTAAACTGTAGCAACAACTACTAAGCCGGAGCATAGCAATTCCTACAATTTATGTGTGTGTCCAGAGAAATCTCTTCGCTTACCGCACAAAGATACTTTGTGTTCACAGCTGTCCATGGAGCGCACAATGAAGACAGATCAGAGTTTTCCGCTTTTAAAGGTAAGTGGTTTAGTAAAACGCGAACCAGTCCAATTCATGCTCCATGGCAACGTTCATAGGTGTTTTTTTTTTTTTTTTTTTTTTTTTTTTTTACACTTGAGTAATTAAAACGGTTGCGGTGTGTCGGACATAGAACCTTTGATGGGTCAAAGCATGAATTTCAGGCTACGTAAAGTAAAGTATATTGACTTGGGCGAGTGGTGGCATGGAGTTACCGCTGCAGTATTTTAAATTGAGTTATATCCCTTAGGTCTCATTAACGTGGTTTAACGAACATCGAATTTCGAGAACAGCTAGATTATTCCCCTTAAATCTGCAAGTATTGCTGGATTACTTCCCTTAGATCTGATTAACCATTTTACTTGGATTACGAACCATCAAGCTAGAATAGCTGATTATGAGTCTGCCATCAATGCATAGCACGAGACAAAGTTTATAATTTTAGACTTATGGTGAAGCAGTAACTTAAAATTTTGAAAAATCCTTAAAATATATATCAAAATATAGGTTATAAAATAGTCTAAAATCTTTACCACTCTACGAGCGAATAATTCAGCAGATGACAAGTTGGAAATATTTTTCTTATTCCCTCCATGACAAATATTTCAACAGGTTGTCTGCTGGAAATATTACCTAGAGTGTTAAGCATTAAGGCGCCGTTCAATGCCTCGACGCATTTGCATTGCCATTGAATACACAGAGCCTTGTAGGTCATGAAATATATTGCATTGGAAAGCAAGTCTAGTCTATCTATGGAATAACCCACCGCCGAGTCTTGATGTCCCAAAGCATCTCTAGTAAAGTCATGCTGTGTTTAAATGTTCCAAAGCAAATCTAGTTGATCCATGGGATCTTTGGACATCCCGAGGCAAGTCTAGTAGATCCATGGAATGACCCAACGCCGAAAGTGGATGCCCTATAGCAGATCTGGTGGATTCATGGGATGACCAATCGCTGAGTTTGGATGTCCGAAAGTAAGTGTAGTAGATCCATGGAACGGCGCACCGCCGGGTTTGGCTGTCTCAACGCGTATCGAATAGTTACCCTTAGCATTCGGACGGGCAGGAAATAAGTTTCTTAATTGTTATTGTCCATTTCTGAAGGGGTCAACTCTAAAAGGAAATGTTTAGCGCTCCAGGGAGCAAATTCTTTCCTTTTAGAAAGAGCTTGATGTGCAGGAACCAACAGAAAGTTACACAAATTGTCTCCCTTGTGAAAAATGGCGCAAATTCTACCAAGTGTTGACAGTCCTCTTAACCACTACTACTACTACTAATAATAATAATGATAATAATGCTACTACTACTACTACTAAAGTTGAGTTTCTGCAGTCTAAAATCTGTTTAAATCATATTGTTGATGTTTTTTTTTTTTTTGTTAATGTTATTGTTTCACGGTTCCTCTTGTGTTCATAGAATTTCTTTATCCAGACCCTCAACATATATTCTGTAACATTTTTAACATATACCTTTATCAATTATGCTAAATGCTTCTACGGAATTATTTTTTGAACAAACGGATCGTTACCTATTTTTCCAGCTCATCAACATATGTTCTGATAGTATATATGATATGATACTGAATTGCACTGACAAGTTGATGCAATTCAAATGGGTACCCACAACATATATCTTTAAAAAGAAGTAGGCAAAAAGTACACTGGCTGTAATCTGAAGACTGTGAAATTGCTTGACTGTGCGCTTATAGGGGTATGTGCGGTAATTAGGTCGAATACGGTAATTCAAACTCATTTTCACTAGGAAATTCTTCATATAGCTCAAAATAAATATTTAGGATATGATATTTCAGGGAAATTTACTTATTTTATCTTGGAAATTATGTGTACTCATCGAGGCAATTCTAATGAGTACACACAGCAAACCATTATTTTGCAAAAGAATGAAAAAAAACCCATCCCTTAATTATTCCAATTTGGCTCCTAACCTGGCGGTATAATTAACCCTTAGCTTAGTGGCTCAAACTACCCATGTCTAGAACAAATCCTTTCCATTGTACCAAAGACGTTCTAGCCATTGAAGTTTGACTACTTTATTGTACTGTTCAAAACTCCTGTATTGTACTGTCCAAAACTCCTGTATTGTACTGTCCAAACTCCCTTGTCTAAAAGATCTGATAAAACTGTCAGGCGCTTTTAGTAAAATCAACTTCTAATACCGGTAGCTCTAGAGTAACAGGAAAGTCTTAACCCTTGTCCTGCTGAGCCAGGATAAACCCTGCCTTTGCAAACAGTGTAGATCCAGATCAGTTGACTTCTGAAGAAGCCAACTGATCTGGATCTGCACTGTTTGCAATTAAGTATGTGAACATTTAGCAATAATCTAGATCAAGTAATCTGATTGGCTGAAAATTAGAATTGGGCGTGGTATCTTAATTTATTCAGCATGACAAAGGTTAACCCTTAGTATACTGATAACAAAATTGGTGGACAACAAATAATATCTCCCAAGATGATGGTTTTCATGAAAAGTTGTCCTATTTTCCTACAAAAAATAAGAAAAATGTTTATGAAGCATCTGAGTGGCCAAGTGTTTAGCATTACTGTACTGACTTCGGATCAAGTGGTCCTGGGATTGAATCCTGTTCATCATGAAAACATGCCTATATAATTTTGACCCCCTAAACCCCACTATTATATAGTAAAACTGGGGTTTACAGGGGTATATATTATTTTTCTTATTTTTGCTCAAAAACCTAGACTGTGGGTACTGAGGCAGTTCTAACAAGTACCCACAATCCATGCTTTCAGCAGAAATATGTAACATATCAGTTTTTTGTTTTTTTTTATCTGAAAATTTTCAGTTTTTGGGGGTGAAATTTTCAATATATTTGAATAGGCGTGTTTTCATAATGTGGAGGCAATTAATATTCAGCTCATACAACGATTCTTTGCACAGAGCCTTTCATTATCATCCTTCCAGACAATTCACATGAAATATCAAGCTTTCTAAACCATGAAATTTAACCCTCAAAATGCCAAGAAAACCTGCATCTGAAAATGTCGTATGTTTATGTCATCTGCTGAATATTCTTGCTAACTTTACAAACCTATTTTTGCATATATACAAACAGTGTGAACCCTGATTAGACTGCTCCTAAAGGCCTAAAGGAGCAGTCTGATCTGGGTCCACACTGTTTGCAAAAATGACTAAAAATCACAAGCAGATGACTAAGCAGAAGACAATTATTGTGATTGGCAGTTTAAGTGTTAAAGAGTATTTTAGAATGTTGTCTGCTTCAGCCATAAATGGTGATTTAAATTAACTGTTGAGATACATGTTTACCTTTTCATAGCTGTTTTTTTTTGTGTCGCCCATTTATTTTATATTTATTTTATGTGATTATATAAACAAAGGACTTATTGAAGAGTATTGGATGATATTTCTGGAATAGTTTTCTCCAGATCTCCTTAAAAAAAAACCCCAAACATATGCAGTGGGTACTTATTAGAAGCGTCCCATTTCAAAGGTCATGGACTGGTCTTATGCAATTTTCCATGGACTGCTCAACATTATTATAATCCAGTATTAGCTTTTACAAAAAGCTTGATCTATGTTTAACACACTTTAAATGTTAAAACTGATTGAAGATTGACAGCAAAATGTTGGATGTTAATCCATCAAGTAGTCTCCAAAATATAATGATCAGTGACTGGACCATATTGACCTCATAAGTATAGGTAAGTCAATGTGACTTATATTTCATGGTCCAGTTACTGGTCATTATATTTTTGGAGATTGCTTGATGGGTCAAGATGAAACCTGACACTTCGCTGCCAATCTTCAATCAGTTTTAACATTAGTTCAGCAATAAGCATAGACCAAGCTGTTTATGAAAACTAATACTTGTTTTTCTTGAAACTGACAGTATTATGTCTTCAATGTATATGCCAAAAGTAAAGATAAGTCAGTGAAATCACACAATGAGTCAGATAAGGGTCTTTGATAAACATGGATATATTTCACACTATGCGATGATTCTCCAAGCAAAACAACAAAAACTCTGACAATGCTGTGCTGAGGCCAAGACCCTTTGCTGTGTGCCTATGTCATGAAGATGTCTTTTCATATGACATGGTTCATATCATATATACCTGAAGTACCAGACTAATCCATTTACTACCTGATTATGTCAAAAACAGCTGGATGAGTTGCAGTGTTTGTTTGTTTGTTTGTGTTGAGATTTTACGGCCCAGTCAACCTACTGGGGTCATGTCGAGGGCGGTCAATTCACCTAACCACACGTTTTCTGGACAGGCCTAGTCCTCTAAGCGGTTAAGCAGTATTGTGCACATCTTTCGCCAGAAACTGACAACTGCCCTTCTTGAATCAGCGGAAGGGAGAGAATGACTGTAGAAAATATTTCATGATCAATCTCCATGAAAGAATGTTGCCGACCGCGTGAGTCGAACCATGGAGCGGCCTCCTGATCACCAGTCGGACACGCATCCAACTGAGCCACCGAGGCCGGCGAGTTGCAGTGTAGATGCAGATAAGGCACTGCATTCTGCAGCACCTGATCTGGGTTGAAACTGTTCTGTTAGGATTTAAATATCTGCCTGAATATTTAGAGAAAAAAATAAACAACATGAGCCAGCGCATAACAAAACCCATTACGAAAACATGCCTATTCAAATATAGTGAAAATTTTACCACCAGAAAAGGAAAATTTTCAGATAAAAAATTCTGATATTTTTCATATTTCTGCTCAAAACATAGATTGTGGGTACTCGTTAGAACTGCCTCAGCGAGGCGGTTCTAACGAGTACCCACAATCTATGTTCTTTTAGCAAATAAGAAAAATAATGTACACCCCTGTAAACCCCAGTTTTACTATATAAAAGTGGGGTTTAAGGGGATCAAAATTATATAGGCGTGTTTTCGTGATGCTACAAAATGGCATGTGCGTCCAGCGAAGACTCAGATCAGCTTGGGCTTCACTGTCTGCATGAAGAAAGCTTGGATCCTTAGCTACCCATTGAGCATACAGCAAAACACTGATCAGACTGGGCAGATGCTTAGGCTGTTCTGAGCCTTCGCTGGACACACATGCCATTTTGTAGATTTTGTCCTGGCTCATTAATAATGTCTGTTGTTCATGTGCTCATTAATAATAATGTCTGTCGTTCATGTGCATAGAAAACTCTTACCAGTTCCAAAGAATAACAAAAATGAGAGAAAAGTAAGGCACTTCATTATCACCCAGATGTAAATAAGCTTATAATATGTACTGTGGGAATATTGTTATGAATAGTTCTTTCTGATAGAGCATATAGTTTAAAGAGACAGTTTCTGAACTTTAAACTAGGGCACAGGATAACCTAGTAAACACTTAGCATACTGGGTAAAAAGTCCAAAAAAAGAACATTTTTCACTCATTTTTTTTCCAGAAAATAGGCTTTGCTATTTTATGCAAATTGTCTCCTAACTAAATATATATATGTAGATAATTTGCATGAAACAGCAAAGCATATATGCTGAGAAAAATTAGAAAACTATCATCAATTTGTCATTTGCTGACTGACAAAAGTAAGGCACTTCATTATAAAACAGAAGTAATTAAGCTTATATGTTATATGTACTGTGGGAATATTGCCATGAATAATTCTTTCTGGTAGAGCGTACAGTTTAATCCTTGTCCTGCTGAACCCGGATATGTCCTGCTTTTGCAAACAGTGTAGATCCAGATCTGTTGGCTTCTGAAGAAGCCAACTGATCTGGACCTGCACTGTTTGCCATTAAGTGTGTGAATTTAAATTAACAACCTGGATCAAATAATTTGATTGGCTGAAAACTAGAAATGGGCGTGACACCTTAATTTATTCAGCAGGACATGGGTAAAAAAGACATTTTCTGAACATTAACGTAGGGCACAGGATAACCTAGTTAACAATTAGCATGCTGGGTAAAAATTCCAGAAGATGGCAATTTGAAACATTTTCTTATTTTTTTCCCAGAAAAATAGGCTTTGCAATTTCATGCAAATTGTCTCCTAATTATATATAAGGAGATAATTTGCATGAAATATCAAAGCCTATGCGCTGGTAAAAATTAGAAAACTATGATCAATTTGCCATTTGCTGAATTTGGTCAGAGAGTGGTAAAAGTTAAATCCATGCAGTCAAAAGAGAGCGTTTCTCATTCACTTATGCGGGATATTAGTAAACTATCTCTTTTAATTATCTAGGCAAGAGCTGTAATCATTAATGTAAACAGAGGCAATTAAACTGCTTCCCTAAATTTGCAACTCTGTTTATTTCCTTTATCTGGATCTTTCTTTTAATGGTAGCCACTTGAGTATTCATAAACCAAGGATCCAAATGTTGTTTTTTTTTCTGCTGGAGTAGTCTCCCTTTTAAAAAGGTAGGCAAAAACATAAGTAATAGCTCTTAAAGGAAACACAACCCTAATACAAAATATAATTCATAACAAAGAGCTTAACAAATTATAAAAATGATACGCTTGATCAAAATCGGACAAGAAATAACAATGTTATTATTGTTTGAAGGGTTTTACATGGGTGACATTGGAACCACCATTTTGAATATTTAATGAGATTTCAAGAGTGTTCAAACACTTAAAATTGTGCGTTATTTTTATAACCAGAGCTTTTGTTTTTAGAAAATAAGTTGCTTACCACTTTAGGAAAACATGTTCAGAAACATTAAAACAAAATATCCATGTATATGCTGTTTATTTTGACTTGGGTTGGATCCCCATTTCGGGTCCGGCAACACTCTTTCGTGGAGACTGATCATGAAATTTTTTCTACAGTCATTTTCCCCTTCCACTGATTCAAGAAAGACAGGTGTCAGTTTATGGGGAAAGAATATGCACAAGTGCTGGTTAACCACTTAGAGAGGACTAAACCTGCCAAGGAAAAAGTGTGGTTAGGTAAAAAGACCACGCTCGACATGACCCTCCTGATAGGTTGACTGGGCTGTAAAACCCCAACAAAAACAAACTCCCTTCTGAAAAGGGATCTTCTCCAAAAAGAAAGCATTTGCTCCCTCTGGGAGGGAGCAAATTCTTTCCTTTTGAGTAGATTCCTTTGCAGAAGGGATTTGATGAGCAGAAAAACAAACAAGAAGTCACAAAAGTTAATTGTCACCTTTGTAAAAATGGTGGAAACTCTACCAAGTACTAGTGTATACATTCACCTTAATATCTTCAAACAGAAAATGTCACTTTAACAATTTATAAAGATAAAGAATTTTCAGTAAGGCCACTTATAGGTAAAACAAACACCTTCCAATAGCAAGCAATAGTAAAGACCTGGGTGAGTCCATACAGCCACACAGTCTGGTCACAGGTTTTACCCACTGTAAACACAATATGTGGACTTTTTAGAACTTAAACAGTAAACAGCAAAGACTCTAGCCAGCTGAACAGTTTGTCCAGTTTGGTGCAATTGATTTGCGCATGAAAAAAGGTTGTTTTTCTCATTGCCAGTCTCTGATAATACATCAAGAGTTATATAAGCATAACCTCCTCATAATAGACAAATTGTGTGTACAATTCACATACCAGCACAGCTGATATGTGAAAAACATAATTTCTGATGAAAAATTACCAATATTTTTCTTAATTGTTTTCAGTAAAAAAGACTCACAAGGCAATCTGAAGGAGATATTTTTGGTGAAAATTAAGAAAAATATTCTTAAATGCCATCTGTCTTTATTTATAATCAGCAGTGTAACACATAAGCATTTTACTTTGGAACCTCTCTAAGGTGCTTGTGCAAAGTTAGGCTCTTGCCCTTTTCAATGGCTGTGTTTTCTTTATCAAAAAAGATGTTTCATAACTTATTTCTTGAGATTTTACACACAACCACAAGAGCAAATCATTCATCCCTAATTCTTCACTGTATATAGTTAAAAGAGGAATCAGTGGATCCAGAAATTATGGTTTTCCTTATTAGCTGTGCAGGTATGTGAAGCACCATATGTTTAACACTAAACTGATAAACCCTACAAAATCAGTTTAACTATGCAATGCTTGGGTATTTACTGGCTTTAGTTTGAAATGCTCTGTAACCATTTTTATGTTATAAATTTTTCAATGATAAGGAATGTATGCAGAATTCTTATGGCAAGCTGTTTTACTATTTATTCTATAAATCAGATATCTGATTTAATATATCAGATATCTTATATAATATATAAGATATCTGATATATCAAATACTTTATATAAATAAGATATCTTATATGTCAATTAAGATATATTATATGCTATATAAGATATTTGATATGCTATATTAGATATGTTATATAGGATATAAGATATCTTATTAAGAAGATATCTCATTTATGCACATCATACGTTTCATTTCCAAACTTTTAGGGTTTAGCCACTATGATGAAGTTTAAATAACAGAAAGGCTTCTGAGGCACTAAATTAGGTATAGTTAAGCTCATATTATTCAATTAATACACCAGATATCTTATTTAGTATATTAGATATCTATATTAAGATATAAGATATCTTATTTAACAAATAAGATATCTTAAATGGTAAACAAGATATCTTATATGTAGAGTTAAATAAGATATCTAATATGATATATCAGATATCTTTTACAGATTATAAGATATCTAATATAGGATATAAGATATCTGATTTACTAATTCAGATATCTTATATCCTGTATTAGATATCTTATATCCTATATAAGATATCTAATATAATGCACAATAAATATTAAAATGGCTTGCCTTACTACTTATTCTATAAATCAGATATGTTATTTAATATATATATCAGATATCATATATTATATATAAGATATCTGATATATCAGATATCTTATATAAATATCTTATATTTCAATTAAGATATATTATATGCTATATAAGATATCTTATTTGCTATATAAGATATCTGAACTGACAAATAAGATATCTAATATGCTATATAAGATATCTGATATGCTATATGAGATATAAGATATCTTATTTACTTAAGAAGATATCTCATTTATTCAATCAAATAAGATATCTCATTAAGTATATAAGATATCTTATAAAGTATATCAGATATCTATATCAATATATAAGATATCTTATTTAACAAATAAGATATCTTATATGGTAAATTATATATCTTATATGTTGAATTAAATAAGATATCTCATATATTATAGCAAATATCTTATATAGGATATAAAATATCTAATATAAGATACCTAAATTAGTATATCAGATATCTTATATCCTATATTAGATATCTTATATCCTATATATGATATCTTATATAGAATATAAGATATCTATTTTGCATAATAAAAAGTAAAACAGCTTGCCATAAATTCTGGTTGTCATGTCAAGCAAGTGGGAACTATTATAAAATCTTCTTGTAAAAAACCCAGATTTTAACACAGTTTGTTTGCATTGAGGTTTACTGCTTAGTAAACCCATTAGGGTCACGTTTAGTATGGTTAGTTTACCTATCCACACTTTTTCCTGGGCAGAAGATTTTAATACAGCTTGGGAGAAATGTTCTTAGAAAATTGTTCAAGCTGTATTGATTTAAAAAAAAATAAAACATGGTCAGCAGAGGACGGTGCAGATTATCTCTATGTTTATAGAGAAAACTATATTAATCTACAAATGACTGTCCAAGAATATTACTAGTTTAACCTTCTGTTAAAAATAAGTTCCAGCCATACTGATAATTAACAGAAATGACCACTAGGAGGCAGGGCCAATTTTCCCTGTATGGCTATAATGAATAGTTTATATATATATTAAGAAAACAAAGCAAAAAAGAAACAACAACAACAAAAAAAAACAAAAAAAAAACAGCAGGTCGTGTAACTTTACAAGAATGTTCCTTTGTGAACCTCTGTGAAAGTTGTTCAAGCTGTGTCAGTTTGTGAAAAAAATAGCCACCAAGGTGCAGAGCCAATTTTTCCTATATGTCTATAATAAAAGCTTTAATACTCTTCTTGTCACAGGCCAGCAGGATATTCTTAAAAAGATGACAGCCATGGAGAAAGGGGGTGGGGAACCAGTTTTCACTGTATTGATATAGTGAAAACATTATAAACCTCTTGTCAAATATCAGAAGCTGGATGTTCAAATAACCCATATGTTCCATATGTGACCCTCAGTGAAATTAATTCAGGCTGCGTAAATTCATTAAACATATGCTGGCCATTTTCCCTATACGTTTAAATTTAAAACTTATATGCCTGTTTAATAAAAATTATGTTTATATAAAAATCTTCTTTTTAAAAGCCATTAGCAGGACTTTCAAAAAACAAATTGCATGACTTTTTGTGTGTGTGTGTGTGTGGGGGGGGGGGGGGGGGGGGGGAGGGGGAGGGGAGGGGAGGGGGAGTGTCTGATAAAATTGTGTATGCCATGCTGATTTGTGGGGCATGGCCCATCGTCCTTACGCCTATATATATATAGATAACCTTACACTACACTTTGTGGACACTCTAGAAGCCACAGAATTTGAAACAGTTTTTGAGGAAACGTCACTTGGTGACCCTTTACCTATTTGTGTTGAGTGGACTCTTCTATAACAACCCTATGGACCGGCCTATTTCCAGTAGCAGGATGTCTGGAAGGTTTTTATTATTATTTCAACGTTTTGTAAAAATTCCTGTCACTAATGCAAACTGTGTACATCCTGATCAGATGTCACATTCTGTGATGTTTGCCAATTACCCTTTTGGAGGTCTCCAGACCAACAAGGATTGAAAATATCCAAAATGTAAAGAAAATCTGACTCTCACGGGCTTATGTTATTTCCTGTATTAGTCATACAGAAAATATCATTAGTATGATGGGATAATTCCAGTGAGTAATTCATGGCCATCTTGGTCCTCTTGTAAGCTTAGTAGTATGTTGGTTAAATCAACATTTATAAATAAAAGCAACCATATAAACAGGTAAGCTTTGTGCTAATTTTCTACTTTCCAAGACACAATGAATATAGGGACTTATGCAGAATCCTGCATTGTTGAAAACTTTCCCTGTAGGTTTAAAATGAGATCTTCTTTAGCAACACATGCAATCATACTGGACACGTTATTCAACATAAAACACATTATATTGCATACGTCTATGAATAGATAGACTAGGGAATCTATAAATTTAAAGAGAATCTGTAAGTTATAATGCTGTTGCGTGCGTTCAAACTCATGCCACGTGAAAGCTGAGCAAAGCAGTGATATCAACTTACGTTATAATTAGACAAAAGTCATAAATTACAGATAAATAAATTTATTACTTTTTAGACTTGTTTCTGAGGTTGATTGTCTATTCTGTATTCTAGGACACTGAAGAGAAGGTGACTAGTAGACTTGTCATTTCCAACACTTGAACCTACAAATGAAGGAACAATAACTTGGCACAATACCTAGTTTTGTTAAACTTTGTTTTTCTGTATATCAATACGATACTGAAAAATCTAATTATCTTTTTGATTAAATTCTTGTAACAATAATATTTAAAATTCTCCCTGAGATATCACATATTAAATATCATGGCAGTCTGTATTATCTGATTTACAGAAAATGTCTATATATATAAAATATTGTAACATTGTAACAATAACAATAATATTTCGAATTCTCCCCGCGATATATAAAATAATGGAAGTCCATAGTATATGATTTACAGAAACTGTTTGTATATATTTGAAATATTTCAAATTAATTATCACTGAGATATCATATACCATGGCAGTCTATGGTATCTGATTTATAGAAACTGTTTAGATACATAAACAAGAGCCCCACAGGTCACGATTTACTCACCTGAAACTAGCTACTGCATATCTGCAAATACAATGCAAAATCTTGCCACAGCAACCAGGACACAAATTTGACCATACCGTAAGAAAGTCAACGGTCATACCTAGTAGCATCATTTGAATAAAGTTAGTAGACTTTGCCAATACTGTATATCGAGATTTAGTCTCAAAGCTTTCTTAGTTCTGGAGCAGTGTTTTACCATATATGGGCATGGCAGCCATCTTGTTCAGTGGCGAGGAATCATTTGACTAAATTGTCAACAGCCTTTTGACAGAAGGCCCCATGTGAAATCTAAAGAAATTGTTCAAGCAGTTTTTGAGAAGAAGACATTTAAAGATTACATGATTTTGAAAATGATTTTTCAACATTTTCCACATACAAATGTATGAGGGTGCAAATTTGACCTTGCCGAAAAAAAATCAGCGGTCAACCTACGACCATCATTTGAACTAACTTGGTAGATCTTGAGTCAACGTTGCTATGTACCAAGATTCAGCTTCAAAGCTTTCTTGGTTCTGGAGAATAAGATTTTGAAGTGCTTTTACCGTATATCGGCATGACAGCCATATTTTAAAATGGTGCAAAACTATTCAAACAAATTGTCAATACCCTTTCAATAGAAAGCCCTGTGTGAAATCTGGTGAAAATTGGTCGCACAGTTTCAGAGAAGAAGATGTTTAAAAATTACACAATTTTATACATGTATATAGCCCAGGAGCAAGGGCAGATAACCCCAAGTGGACAAAATTTTGATTGTAACAATAAAGTTTTACTACTTTAATCATACATTGTAAATTTCAGCCATAAGTCTTACATACATTTTGAGAAAATGACTTTTCAACATTTTCCCCATACAAATATATGGGGGCACAAATTTTACCTTGTCGTAAAAAAAGGTCAAAGGTCAACCTACGACCATGATTTGAAAAAATCTTGGTAGACCTTGAGTTCCCAATGCTATACACCAAGATTCAGTCATAAAGCTTCCTTGGTTCTGGAGAAGAAAAATTTTAAACGTTTTTACCATATTTGGGCAGGACAGCCAACTTGTTAAATGGTCCGGAACCATTCGAACAAACTATTAATACCCTTTTGACAGAAGGCCCCATGTGAAATCTGGTGAAAATTGCTCAAGCAGTTTCAGGGAAGTAGACATTTAAAAATTACACAATTGTATACATGTATAAAGCCAAGGGGCAAGGGCAGATAACCTCCAGTGGACAAAAGTTTGATTATTACTAAAAAAGCGTACTTTAAGTACTTTAATCACATATTAAAAGTTTCAGCCATTAGTCTAACTAAACTTTGATAAATTTTGAGAAAATGACTTTTACATTATCCCATTATAAACATATACGGACGGAAATTTGACCTTGCCGTAAAAAAAAAAGTCAAAGGTCAACCTACGTTCATCATTTTAACAAACTTGGCAGACCTTGAGTCCCCAGTGCTTATATACCAAGATTCAGCCTCAAAGGTTTCTTTTTTACCATATATGGGCATGGGAGCCATCTTGTTCAATGGTGCAGAACCATTTGAACAAATTGTCAATACCCTTTCGACAGAAGACCCCACGTGAAATCTGGTGAAAATTGCTCAAGCAATTTCAGAGAAGACATTTAAAAATAATACATATAATTTATACATGCATATAACCCAGCGTCAAGGGGAGATAATCCCCAGGGGACAAAATTTTGATTGCAACTAAAAGTTTTACTACTTTATTCATAAATTGTAAGTTTCAGCCATTAGCCTTTAATACTTACTGAGAAAATGACTTTCCAGATTTTCCTCATATTAACTTACAGGAAAGCAAATTTGACGTTGCCGTAAAACGGTCAATGGTCAACCAACGATCATCATTTTAATGAACTTGGTTGACCTCGAGTCCCCAATGCTATAAACAAAGATTCAACCCCAAAGCTTTCTTGGTTATGGAGAAGAAGGTTTTAAGAGCTTTTACCATATATGGTCATGGGCCATCTTGATTAATGAACCTTGAAATATTGGAAGACAGAATATGTTTTTTTCAAATGACTTTCTCTGATGCGTCAACCTCGAACATTCCTAGTGCATGTCTTTTTAAAACGATCTAAAGAAAACAATTGTGTATCTATAAACATGAATGCTGATACACACAAATAAAACAAGAGGCCCATGGGCCATGATTCGCTCACCTGAGTAAAACAGCCATTGCTTATTTGCAGATGCCATACAACTTTCTTCCAGTATTGGCACAATTTTCCCATAAAAGAGTATGGGGCTGCAAATTTGACTTGTCATAGAAATGTCAATGGTCATCCTAGGATCATCATTTAACTAAACTTGGCAGACCTTAAGTTTCCGATGCTATATATCAAGATTCAACCTTGAAGCTATCTTGGTTCTGGAGAAGAAGATTTTTAGGTGTTTTTGCCATATATGGGCATGGCGGCCACCTTGTTTAATGATGCAGAACGGTTTTAACAAACTGTTAATATGCCTCAGACAGAAGGCCCAAAGTGAAAACTGATCAAGCTGTTTTTAGAGAAAAAGACGTTTAAAGATAACGAGATTTTACACACACACACACACACACGCATATATATATATATATATATATATATATATATATATATATATATATATATATATATATATATATATATATATATATATATATATATAGCCCAGGGGCAAGGGCAGATAACCCAGGAGGACAAACGTTTGATTGTCCCTAAAAGGGTTTGCTACTTTGATCATATATTGTAAGTTTCCGCCAGCGGTCTTTAATATATTTTCAGAAAATGATTTTACAACATTTTTCCCATACAAGAGTATGGAAATGCAAATTTGTGCTTGTCATAGAAACGTCAAAGGTGAACCTAGAATTATCATTTGAATCAACTTGGTAGATCTTGAGTCCCCGATGCTGTATATCAAGATTCAGCCTTGAAGCTTTCTTGGTTCTGGAGAAGAAGATTTTTTTTTATGTTTTTACCACATATGGGCATGGTGGACATCTTGTTTAATGATGCAGATCCGTTTGAACAAACTGATAATACCCCTTCAACAGACAGCCCAATGTGAAATCCGGTGAAAATTGATCAAGCTGTTTTAGAGAAGAAGACGTTTAAAGATTATGAGATTTTGTACATGTATATAGCCCAAGAACAAGGGAAAATTTTTGGTTTATCTAAAAGTGTTTGCTACTTTGATCATACATTGTAAGTTTCAGCCATCGGCCTTAAATACATTTTGAGAAACTGAATTTTCAATATTTTCCCCATATAAATGCATAGAGACACAACTTTGACTGTGCCGTAAAAAGGTCAAGTGTCAACCTAGGGTCATCATTTGAATAAATTTGAATAACCTTGAGTCCCTGCTCTGTAACAAGATTCAGCCTCGAAGCCTTCTTGTTTCTGGAGAAGAAGATGTTTAAGTGTTTTTCATCATATATGGGCATGGCGGCTATCTTGTTTAACGATGCAGAATGGTTTGAACAAATTGATAATACGCCTTCAACAGAAGTCCTAATGTGATATCTGGTGAAAACTGGTCAAGCTGTTTTAGAGAAGAAGACGTTTAAAGATTACGAGATTTTATACATGTATATAGCCCAGGGACAAGGGCAGATAACCCTGGAGGACAACATTTTGTTTGTAACTGAAAGGGTTTGCTACTTTGATCATGTATTGTAAAAAAGGTAAGAGAAAAGTCCAGGGAGTGCCACAATCACAAACCGCAGCCCCTCCCAGATCCCAAGAGAAAGAGGAAACCGACAAACCCAAACAAGCACAAACCAAACAAACGCACGAAAAGCACCGAGACCAGCCCTCTCCTCCCCAAGCGAGGCAACCGCAACACCAAAAGGACCGAAAAACACAAGAACAAAATGACACACGGAAAGACATACAACAACATATAACATAAGTTTCAGCCATTGGTCTGTAATACATTTTGAGAAACTGAATTTTCAATATTTTCCATATACGAATGCCTTTGGCTCAGGTGAGCTAAAACACTAAACACACACAAACACACACACACATTATCTCTGACTGAATAATATTCGATTGGTCGAAAGAACCATCTTGGACCCAATATACCCTGGACTAGTAACTATGGTACAGGTATTGTATTTATTTGAAATATGTTGTCTTGGCTGAGTTTTCATAATTTTGTATGAAGGAGTTTAAATGCTAATATTTCATTTATTTCTCCAAATATCTGAAATTTGTTTTCACAAAGCAATAGTTTAATATATTACCTTTAAGACTGCAGCATTGTATTTAAGGAACATCAAACATTTTTTATGAACATCAACAAGAAACCTAGGTACCCATTTTAGCTATGTTCGGCACTTTTAGCAGAGAATCATCAGAAATTCACCCAAAATGATGGTATAACTTCAATTTTATTAATTGTGACTTAACCTTTTTCAACAAAACCTACTAAAAAAAATTATTACAACTACAGTTATTATCCAAAATCATTTTTAATGACCATAGTGCTGTAAAATAGTGCTAAAATCCAGCCAAGACAACATATTTTGGCAGTTCCATTAGTGACCAGTCCGGGTATTATTAGGTCCGCGGAACCATAAACCAGTATCACAAAATATAAATAGATACTTCCAAATTTAATGAAACATATTCCCAATACCCTAATATGCAACAATGTAATTAAATAACATTACTACCTGCGTATTTCGTATACAAAACAAAGACAGTTTTTGATGAATTACTGACCGGTAATATAAGACAATTATAAATATTAAATTCACATTATGCTGTCTTAAAATTATATGGCACTTCACGGAAGAAAGAACAACAGAATCTTCACCTTACATATTCACTGGCAGTAACAGTCAGTGTTTCCTTGAGGAATACGTATTGCGTCGATACCTGAATAATAACTAATCACCTTTTTTTTGTTTTTCAGATTGCCTTGAAAATGAGTGTATATTTGAAAGTCACATCAGACAAATAAATGCTGAACATCTACACGAATGGCGAAGGCTAAATCAGCCTGCACAGTTTGCATCCCGATCAAATCTATGCCATTTGCATATTCATTCTACTCTAGCCAATGTTTGATCACGCGAACAGCAAACACGTCCATTTGTTTAGCTGTGTAGTCCAATCTTGGTCTACACTGCTAAAGTGAATAGATAACACTGTGTGCACTTTACAAGGGAGACACTTTCTGCGATTTCCTGTTTGCTCTTTCTGCACACTAATCCCCTTCTGAAAAGGGGTCTACTCTGAAAGGAAAGAATTTGCTCCCGAGGGGAACAAATTCTGTCCTTTTAGACTCGACCCCTTTCCAGAACGGGACAAAACAATTTGTTGTTTCCCCTGAAAATGTATGCGTTCCCCTAAACTCCCTTTCTAATTTACATGACAGAATGTCACACTTGTCTGCTCATAATTTTGACTTGGTCTCCTCTTCTTCAACATCATCCTTCCAAGTGTAAGCTGGCCATCTATCATGTTCTGAAAATATATTAAACGATTAACCCAGAGATAAAAAAGACTTCCTCAAATCAGACGTCGCTGATCGTTAAAGGACAAACGGTCCGTATGAACATCAAACATATAGATGAAGTTGCACACACGAAGCACAATCCTCCCAAGAAGAGGAAGTGATCAGGAACAATTAAACAAGAGTTGTCAAAAGACAACGCAGTTTCCCGGAAACACGGTGTGGACGAAATATGAAAGCTATATCTTACAAACTTCAGCAGTCATGTACACTTTTCAGAACTTAAACACAGCTGTAAATGACAAAGTATGACCTGACCTTGACCTAGGAAGAAGGTCAAACTGAGGAATGGGTGAGCGCTATTGAAAAGTCTTACTCTAAGGTAGGTGTGGGCCAAATATTAAAGCGGTATCTTGAATACTTCAGCAGTTATATACACTTTTCAAAACTTATACGCAGAACTTACACATGGTGTAAATGACAAAGTTTGAACTGACCTTGACCTATATAAAGGGTCTAACTTGGGGATGGGGCTGTATGCAATTGAAAGGTCTTACCCTAAGGTAGGTGTAGGCCAAATATGAAACCAGTTCCTAAATTATAATTAAAACACTATGCACACCCTTGAAAACTTAAACAGTGTGCTGACGCCGACGCGGACAGACGCCGACGCCAACGATTGGATGACAACATAAGCTCTCCAGGGACATAGTCCTGGCGAGCTAATGACAAAACCAAAACGGTGTATTCGTAATAATCGCCGTTCAAACAAAGAAAACCTGCAATAGAGGAAACGCCTTGGACCGGTAAGCAGGAAACATTATTCGATGAAGGCATGGGGATGGTGACTTAATTACTCACACGAAACCGCGTCCTTAATTCTGATACGACTTAAAATTACAAATATACAGTCAACCCTTTTTATACCGACACTTGATACAACGACAAATTCATAATAAAGACTATCAAGATGTCGGGAAACCTTTGCTTAAGAGGGTACAGGTAATGAGAAATGCAAGAATAATGCATTAAAACTTCTAGCAACATATGTTTTGGATATTTGTTAGAATTGCCGAGGCGATTCTAACAAATATCCAAAACATATGTTTTCTGAAGAAGTAAGAATAAAACAAGGTCTTTCTTACATATCATTCTCTCCTTTAAGGATTCTTTACAACAGCAAATTCATTATGATGGCAACATCTTTGGGAACAAATGCTGTCGTTGTAACGAGGATTCACTGTATGTAAGGGTTTGAACTGCTGAAGGTACAATGATGAATTATGATACAACAAATTTCACATATTATTACTGGAATTTAAAATGACAAAAAAGCAAAAAAAAAAAAAAAAAAAAAAAAAAAAAAAAACAGGAATATTATCTTATCTGCATAAAATTACATGTACAGTAATATAAAATATTTTGTTTCAAACGTTTCAAGGGTGTCAAAGATGTAAATGAATAGGACATTCTCTGGGCTTAATAAAATGCAATTTTTGAAAATACGTATATTTTGTAATCAAAATATATTTTGTAATCAAAATATATTTGGAAAACTATAACTATTGGTTTTTTAATGCAGACATGATATCCTGAATATTACATATTTCGATTTTTAGCGTTGTGTTTTACGTATAAGCAAACGAAATTCTACGATTAAAGACGAACACGAAATTCAAAATACAAAAATAAGGGGAAAATATGCATTTTCAGGGGAGCTCAGTCTGTCAATGTCGTTATGGTCACTGATGAAGTCAAACTACTTAGCACGGACAAGAAACTTTACACTTCACTGTTTTCAGTTTTGCTCTCAAATATCATTTCTTTAAGAATGTAATAGTCTCAATCTGAAAAAGGGTATGCTCTAAAAGCAAACGCTTTGCCTCCTCTATTCTTTCCTTTTAGAGTAGACCCATTATCAAAAGGGGCTTCTTGTGCAGGAAAACTAACAGGAACGTAAAAAGTTTCCCCGTATAGCATCATAATGCAGGTTATATTTTGTTTCCTTTGGGATCACTGAGCCCATCCTGGTTATTTTGAAAATCGAATACTGCTTAGCCGGCGCTAGGAGATGTATATAGCCTCGCAAACTACAGTGTTGCCAATGAAGAGACTCAAACCGTATCTCCGATTTTCGTGATTTTTTGTGTGGTCTTTGTTTTCAAAGGAAATCCTTTTTGACTTTTACTTTACTCTACTGTAGCTGGTGTAGTGCCATGTGGTAGCCGTAGAAAGTCTCCCAGTACATCATCATAGTGCAGGTTATATTTTATTTCCTTTGGGATCATTGAGTCCATCCTAGTTACTTTGAACATCGAATACCGCTTAAGCCAGCGCTAGGGGGCGTATGCAGCCTCGCAAACTACAGTGTTGCATATGAATTGACTCAATTAAACCGAGTCTCCGATTTTTGTGATTTTTTTGTGTGTTCTTTTTTTCAAAAGGCAATCGTTTTTCACTTTTTTTTATATAAAGGTTGTATCCCTTGCAAACAATGATAGAAACTCTACCAATTATTAACGAGTCCCTTAATACACGACGTCCACTGTAAGGGGATATTAACTTTATTTTTCTCTCTCCTGATGATTGGTTCATAACACCACCTATAAGGGGTTTCCCTTTAGACACATACGCATGCACGCAGCATTATTTTAGAACACGCAATTTTATGAGCAATCGTTTTCACGAAAATTCACAAAAACAAATCTGCGTAACAAAATCAACATAATAATATGTAAAGGGCTAAGTTTCTCTGACTTCCTCTTTGTTTTTCTACATTAAGCCTCTTCTGAAAAGGGGTAAACTCTAAAAAGGAGGAATTTGCTCTCAAGGGAGGCAAAACATTTTGAATGATTTTGTTCCATTGAAAGTGTATCTTTTCCACTTAAGCAAATATTCCTGCTGGAATTACATAGAATAATCAACAGTGTTTGATTGTTATGAAAAATTTATCACGAGGGAGCGTGGTAATTCGGTAAAATAGGAGTTCCAAAGGAACGATTTTTTACCGAATTATCCATGCGCTTGAGTGACAGATCTTTCATATCAAGCAAACACAGTTCATTATTCTATTTATTATATAACCTTTTTTTTTCTAGTACTGTCTTCTTGAAAGCACCAAAAAAGTGTTTGAGCGGAAGAACAATAAATAACTTCAGAAAATGGCGTTATTCAGTTCATTTATTAGAACGTTGATGTCACTTCATGACAAGATCAGAGGGTAAACAACTTCAACATCAGATAAAGCAATAAAACATATTCAATTGCAACGGAAGGAAAGAAAAGAAATTTAAGGTACGTATGTACATGTATACGCGAATCACAAGACAATGATTCCAACTCCAACAACTTACTTGGAACTTCCCACATGTTTGTATATAAACTACCACCCGCATCAACTCTAAGTGTGTCTCCGGATATAAAACTGGCTCCAGGGGATAGAAGGAAGCATACAGCGGATGAAACCTGAAAAAAACAAAAACATCATACAAAACGGTTTATGGACATAAATCGTTTGCTACAAATAAGAATTATTTGCAGATATTCAGTTTTATAATTTTTAGAAAACACGTGGCTAGTAGGCGTCAACAGTGTTTCATTTTAAATTACTGTGAACAGACACAATAAAACCTGGTCTGCTTTTTTGTTTCACTTGGGTGTTATTTGTTTTGAAAGCAATCTTCTTTACAGAATATATTTTGCAAATATTCAGTTTTTAAAACCTATTATATCTACTTTCACACTTTATTACAGTCTTTCTATGAAACACTTATAATGTTTACCAATATCATATACCTTTGGGGACAAATAAGAAAATATCAATATGTTTGGTTGAAAAAAAAATCATTATCTATAGCTATGTCTAAGATATAATTCTGTACATAGGTATGTTAACGTAATGAAAGCATACTTCTTCGACAGTGCCTAGCCTTCGAGCAGGAACCTTTGGCTTTATATGCTCAAACACATCATAACTTCCATAATTGGCTGCTGCCGTGTCAGAATATATCGAGCTTCCCTGCAATAACAAAGAAAAGATAGAATGAAAAAGTAGGGGTTTACATCCCTCAAGTTTAGTATTTTTCGTACCTTTTTGCTGTCTTATAAAACGAGTCAGAGTATTCGCAATCCAAAATTATGCCTATGCATAGATAATCAAGTATGACGTTACCATTTAAAAGTTCTAAAACTGAAAATTCGGTGTAAAAGATAGTATTGTTGTAAACATCAAGCACTCATTTACAAAAGGTATCCTATTATTATCAAATTAATATCTAAATAAAACACTATCTCTAGATTAAACGAATATTACGGCAGTTTATATCTGGTTTATTTTCAAATAATGCTTGAGAGAATACACTAAAATGTCGTTCAGTCATAAAGATGTTTAGATAAGAGACGTCAAATGTCTGAAATGTTGCATGCTAAAAAGATAGCAATTATGAAATAGTTACCGGTGCTACACAATTTATTCTAACACCCTTTTCTGCCCATTCTATGGCCAGCGATTTTGTGAGATTATCTATTCCTGCCCTTGCGGCTGCCGAGTGACTGAAAATAAAGATATTTGCATGATATCACCGAACAATTAAGGATTAGCGAGATGTACAGAGGCTGAATACTTAAACTATATCATTAACAGAGCCCAGTTCAAGATTAATTGTAAGATATTATGGGAAAATGAGTATCAACTGTATAAATAAAAAGACACAGATTGAAGTAGATAGTGTATCTCTTTGACCTTATAATATTTGTCGGTATACATTCCGACAATGGAATGTTTTTTTTGTGTTGGGCTTTTATGACAAATAAACCCTTATGGATCATTTTATGTCGTCTCCCAGAGAAAGGAAGAAACGAGATAGATGAGATAGTAGAGGAGACGAAAGAGAAGGACAGGGAAGAATGAGGAACCGAAATGAAAGTGAAGAAACAGAAGAAATAAAAACACTCCCCTCTACCTGTACCTGCTACAAGGACAGCAGGCCTTGCCTAACTGTACACATGTACGCCAATATCAGTCGGATGCCCCGGTGACGTAAGATACACGACACCTTCGCGGTCAAGCTCATCGTGGTCCTGTTTGTCGGTTTCAGATCACTTATAAGCCCTTTGCTTTGTTTGTTTCATCCCAGTGTTTTTTACTATATATGTTTACAGATGAGGTAGAGGACCCCTTTGCGGACCGAACATATATTTGTAATCTGAAGCTGAATTAGAATTAAGGATGAGGTTTCACGCGAGTACAACGGTTGAGACCCCGCCCCCAATCCCCCCCCCCACCCCCCCCCCCCCCCCCCCCCCAACACACACAACTCATCCACTCTGCTGTATTTCCTATTGACTGTTTCAAGGCGGCTCCTCTGTTGCAGTTTTTCTTCATTTATACGTCTGCAGTTCCACAGGTGGCGTTTAATTTGTCCTTACTTGTTCCTCATCTCTCCTTTTTTTTGGTGCCTCGGGGCGGCTGCTCTTCGTAATTGTGGCATTTATTGGATATCTTTACTTATGTTTTTGCAGGAATGCACAGAGGAAGTCTCCCTTATAAAAAAGATGGCGGAAAATCTCCCAAGAGTATCAAGCCCCAACCCCCCACTCCACTAAGAAAGGAAAAATGTCGTACCTCATAGTAGGACATCCCTTGAACATATCTATTATTATGTTCACAATAGCACCTCCATGTTCTTTCATCCACTGATTATAGGCTAAAATATAGGTAAACAAACAATTAGTAGCAACTAATTTCTAATATTGAAAAAGTATACCGCCACACTTGTAAACTCATTACATTTTTATATAAACATGTTACATCCGTGCATGCTCGTCAAAATGGCAAACAAGTATACAAATGATGCATATGCGAATACGCACATCAAACAAATGAAATAGAAATATTCAGCTTACCTTTGGAAAGATGGAAACACACACACACAAAAAATGAAAATCGAAATCACGGTTTCACTTTGACTCCTCATATGGCAGCCATGTACTTAGCCGGGCTGCATACGCCCCCTCCCCACTCACCCTATTGGATTAAGCGGATTTCCAAGACGATGTTCTTGAAGAGCCACAGTCGAGGAATATAGCCTACCAATTACACCAAGAGGAAGAATAAACAAACTACGAGGGAGAGTATACACGTTATAAACCAACGAAAAGCCAACTGACTGTCTCTCTCTTCCCCAACTTGGTAATCACATTGCAAGACAGAACCCATCGAACAATAGGACCATAAACTGAGCAATAACGAAGCAAATCTTTTCCATTCATCGATGTAGCCAATAGTATCCAATGATGCTGTAGGCGGACATGAAGGCCTTATTAGATAAGAACCATTTACCTTTGTTGACCTATTGAATGCATTATGATGTACCAAACACTGAGTCAGTCATTTTACCTACTCACACTTTTCTGAGGCAGGAACAGTACTTGTGCACATTCCTTCACCAGAAACTGATAACTGCAATAAATACCTAAAATATTCCTTATCTAAAAACTGGATTTAGATAGCAGTAACCCTAAATACATTGTAATATCCCAAACTACCAAAGTAATCTAAAGTAACAAATACTCACAATATCCCTAAATAAATAAAGCAAATATGCCAAAATTAGGAAAGAAAAGGTAAGAGAAAAGTCCAGAGAGTGCTACAATCACAAAGGCCAGCCCTTACCAGACACCAAGAGGAAGAGGAAACCGACAAAACCAAACAAAACAAATCGAACAAACGTATGAAAAGCAATAAGATTAGCTAGCTCTCTCTTTCCCAAGCGAAGTAGTCGCAATGCTAAAAGGACTGAAAAAACTCAAGCACAAAATAACACAAGGTAAGACATAAAACAAACCGTCTCGTAGAATAAACCACAAACCAACAAAGAGTAAGACTAACACCGGGACGACCGCATTAGAACGGTCAATAGAGTAAACCGTTGGTGTGTGTGTGAGGGGGGGGGGGGTGGATAGGGAAACAGAAGTCAAAGCCGTCTACCATGTAAATAATGACGGAAATTGTACCATTGTTTGCACAGAACCTAAATTATATATAAACAGGGGTTAATTGATTCTTTACAATGATACAGGAATTTGATACATTTGTTACCTTCTCTACAGCATACGAATGTTCCTGTTAAATTGGTTTCTATAACGGCATTCCATCCTTTCAGTTTGAAATCAGCAGCGGGGCTGAAAAACTGTCCACCGGCGTTGTTCACCAGAAAGTCTAACTTTCCAAACCGTGACAAGGTGCTTGTAATCAATTTTTGTACCTACAATGACCAAGAAATTACTCATCTTCTTAATCCTTTAAGTACTATGTAAAAACAAAAAAAGATGAGAGTCCTTTATTCTATATTTTTTCCAAAGAAAATAAGGCATGGCATTTCATTTGAATCGTCTGCTAGGGAGACGATTTACACTAACTGTTAAGTCATATTTTCTCTTAAAATTAAAGCTTAACAAGTATATAATTTAGCGCCGGGCTCATCAGTTATATTTTTTTCCCATAAAATGTACTAAGTTTGTTCCAAGCTTATTCACTGTTCCGAAACAAAAATGGTAAAATAAGTTAAATAGCATGTGTTAAATTCATACCTGTTCCTCATTCCTTATGTTGCATTGCATATGATCTAGTTCTGCAGCTGACCCTTGTTTGATCTGACCTTGTAGAATCTTTGCCGCCTCTGACAATCTGTCAATCTTTCTCGATGCTATCATCACCTTACATCCTGAAATAAAATACTTAACGAACATAGATGCCTTGAAATGATCATACTTTATGTTATCATTCTTTATTATATACCCACAAATGATACCGTTTTCCAACAGTTTAGTGTCTTAAAATAAAACCCGAAAAGCTGGGTCATTTAAGTCTCAATTCTTCCATCCGTGTCTTTTCCATTTTTCTTCCTACTTTGTTTTCCATTGAGCTCTAAATTCGTTTCATTGCAGTTTTTGTGATTTATGTTTAACTGTCACGTTTCACTTTTGAGGTAGATGATCCTACGCGGACCGTAGCACCGGGATTTCTTCGGAATATTAGGTCTTATTGCAAATGTAAAGATCTCCTTATTGCACCGGCATTTCTTCGGAATATTAGGTCTTATTGCAAATGTAAAGATCTCCTTATTGCAAATGTAAAGCATTGTGTAGTTTGCTTGAAACAGATAAGAGATCATAGACAGCGCCTGTATGACAACTTTGAGGACCATCTGTTTAGTAAGTGTTCAGAATGACCAGTGTCTGTGCTACTTGTATATGGCATAAGGTCGATTTCTGATTGGTGAGCTCAGTTGTAATTATAAATGGAATATTGTGGTTGCATATAAAGATCTTTTTACAGCGGTTTGAACCAGTAAGAATATCTTATTCTGTTTTATTAACATTTGAATTTCCTTTTAAAATTTATTCATTTATTAGCTCGTCTTAATAGTGAATGCTTCTTAGTCTTGATTTTTACATCTTAATATTGTTTGTTGTGTATAATGCTCATTGCATTTACATGTATATGACACGTTTGATGAAATTTGAACTTCTTATGTAATCCTCAGAAAGCTTTAAATATACAGATAATATATATATATATATGTATATATATATATATATATATATATATATATATATATATATGTAGAACTTTCAACCTGTAAATGGCTGTGTTATAAGTGTATTTCAAGTACTGAGTTTTTTCTATATTTATAAAACAATTCAAATCACATAGACATATGGCTACGGATTGACACCACATGATAAAGATATGTTGGTACAAACTAAATCTATGTAGAACTTTACGAGCTGACGACAAATTTTCCCGTCGGTGATGTAGTGGAATAGAGAGCCGGCCCATGCTGTCTTACTGCCTACACAGGATCAGTTCACTGGACATCTTTTAACACTGTCATCTTTTCTTATCGTGTTTCTTTTCCTTTGTATTGTAGGCAATCCATCTGCACATAATCCTCGCGAGAATGTATTGCAGTATATAGGCTAGAATGAAAGACTTGACATGATTACCAATTGACTAAGAAGGTATAAATTACTACTGATGCAGATGTGAGTGTGTACTTAATAACCGACAAAAATCTGATATAGTATATCTACTTGTCATGACCAACATACGCTGAATGAAACGTCTCAACAAAGACATGAAAGATCCGACTACTAGTGCTGTCCGATTGATATAAATATTTCATATCGCATACAAAGTTATTTGGTGCAGCTGACCTGATAATCATTGTCAGGTGTTTGAAAATACACTTTACCTAAGTATAAAAGTTCTTGTGTAATTCCCTTCCCTATGCCTGTTCCTCCTCCCGTTACAATGGCTACTTTACCCTTGAAAAGATTTGACCTAAAAATACTGCTCACTCTGTTTACACCAGCCATTTTGCCAGTCATGTGACCTGTTGTTGCTAGTAGATTCCTCCTGTTGCGGGAGAACTACAAGGTAGGAGCAGTCTAACAAGGTAGCTTCTATTAAAGCTGCTTATGGTGGTATCTATTTGTCATAGTGGTATTTATGAGGCGTGTGATATTCTCACACTATCTTATTGTCAAAAACTGAGGATAGCTTTTAACGGCAATTAAATGATTGAATGTTGTCATGTCAATTTCAATATTGTTGTACAGCAGACATGCAGTCGGCCAATCCTGCGCACTAAAATTATGTGCAGGCCAGAATTTCATAGACAATAATAATAATAATAATAATAATAATAATAATAATAATAATTTAGCGACACCTCGATCAAAGCCTTGACTGTGTAGAGGCAATTGGGCTTGATTTTTACATCTCTGGTTAAAATTCGTTGTCAGTGTCTGTCATCAAACATTGCTACCGTTGCGTATTTGTGACATTAAAAGTTTCGGTTAAGTCTGCACACCTGGAGAAAATCCGTTCCTTAATTTATATAATTGTTTTGCTTCGATCCTTCAAATATACGTTTGAGTAGACCAGGACAGTTGGTAAAATGTGAATAATAAAGATAATATTTTCTTGCGACAGTCTTGCTGTTAATTGCGATTTTCGTGTAACCCCATGTTTTTTTTCAACATTAACACGTGTTTTCATAATCATTTTACACAGATTTTGGGTTTGCCATTTGAAAATGATTTTTGCACTTCCATTCAATCAGTTTATCAAAATGATATACCAAAATGAAGAGGTTTTGTGGTTTGTTCAAAACATTTTAAATGAGCTGGATTAGCCGGTGCAAAGAATTTGCGTACATGGCTGTATATAAAATGGAGGAGACAAAGAAACGTGTTTCTAAAATTTTTACCAATACAAGTTCCATTGTAATTCATTTTTCTTCCGCTTAATTGCCACCAGTGCATTCTTGTACCCAAACACTGGATCTTTCCGCGTTTATATTAATGAATAAACATAAATGAACCAATTTTAGCGTGCAGGAGGATCATTTTTGTATTGCATTACGTTTAAACGCCAGTGTGAAAGTATACTTCTTAGCAAAATTTCTAGATAAGCATTTTTTTTAATAAAAAATATTGATATTGTTTCTTATATCTCCACAAAAGCATATGTTGTGTGGGTATTCAACAGAAGCGATTCTGCGAGGAGCTTCTAATACATTCACACAACCTATGATTTTATAGAGAAAAAAGAAAAAAAAAATGTTTAGCTACAGCTGTGCAATCTATGGCATTTTACTATATAATATGGGGAAGGAGGAAGATTTTGGTTATTAAGCGCATTAAGATACATTTAAGCAGTAAAAATGTTGCTAAAAAGCAACCAACAACTTGAGAAGCTGGTTTAAAACTGCAAATTTCTGGAAACCAGCCAATCAATGTAGACCCTATAAAGGGAAACATGCAGGTACACATTACATAGACTTGTACTTCACCATAGTGCAGATTATATTTTCATTTCCTTTGGGATCCATTATGAAAACACGCCTATTCAAATATATAGAAAATTTCACCTCCTAAACTGAAAATTTGCAGATAAAAATCTGATATTTTTTCAAATTTCTACTCAAAACATAGATTGTGGGTACTCGTTAGAACCGCCTCGCCGAGGCGGTTCTAACGAATACCCACAATCTATGTTTTGAGCAGAAATAAGAAAAATAATGCATACTCTGTTTTACTATATAAAAGTGGGGTTTAAGGGGGTCAAAATTATATAGGCAAGTTTTCGTGATGCATTGGGCCCACTGTTGTTATCTTTGAAAATGGACTTCTGCTCATGTATACGCTAGAGGGCGTAAGCAATGTTGCAAACTTCATTACTGCTTATGAAGAATTTCAATAAAACCGACACTCCCATTTTCTATCTGTAATGTGCGCTTTGTTTCCAAAAGCAACCTTTTAGATTTTTGTTAACGTATTGCAATTGCGTCGATAGCACTTAATATCAAGAAGTCGGAAATAAAATCAGTGAAGAGAATCCACATTCACCCACATCTTACAAGTGACCATTCAAAAGTGGTTCTTTTGCATTTTTTTCCGCGTGACTTCCCGTTGGAAGCAAATTATTTCCTTTCAGAGTAGACCCCTTACAGAAAAGGCTTATGTACAGGAGTAAACACAGAATTTTCAAGTAAAAAAAAAATATTCTCCTGTATACACATGACGGAAAATCTACCAAGTGTTTCAAGTTCCCTCACGCGGGTCTCCCGATTTTGAATAGGATAGAAGAAAACATATAATTTAGCTGACTAACCCGTGGCTGACAAGATTACCTTGTCAAGAAGTATCAGCTGCCAACTCATCACGAAAACATACCTATATAATTTTGACCCCCTTAAACCCCACTTTTATATAGTAAAACTGGGGTTTACAGGGGTATACATTATTTTGTTATTTCTGCTCAAAAACATAGAGTGTTGGTACTCGTTAGAACCGCCTCGACGAGGCGGTTCTAACGAGTACCCACAATCTATGTTTTGAGCAGAAATATGAAAAATATCAGAATTTTTAATCTGAAAAATTGCCATTTTTGGGGGGTAAAATTTTCAGTGTATTTGAATAGGCATGTTTTCGTAATGACTTACGAAGTTAAATATAGCACCGTGGCTAGCTGTTCTTTCGCTAAGTCAGAAGTCATTCATGCAAACCGTTCAATAATAATCATAGCCACCACAAAATTAGTAGACGGGTGCATATACGTTTCTGTAACTTCTTCGGCGGTACTAAACTCTAGACATATGTTGGTCATTGATATTCTTTCTATGATTGATAAAACACACACACACACACATACACACACGCACATCTGGAACAGCAGGCTAAATTCGAGTAACTGGCGAATATACAGCATACAGTCGAACTTCAATGTCTCGAACATCTTTGCGACAATGGAAATTTGTTCGAGATATGGGTAGTTCGAGCCACTGAGAGTTAATCATGGCGCCAGGTCAGGAAGCAAATAACAATAATTCAGGAAAATCTTTTCGATTTACCATACAATAATTGTTTGTTGAGTGTACTCATTAGAATCGCCTCTATGAGGCAATTCTAATTACAACATACAATTTCATGATAAAATAAGAAAAATTCCCTATATGTTTAGCTTTTTGAGCTATCGGAAGAATTTCGTAGGGACTCAAAAACAAGTTCGAAGTAGCCATGGTAAACGAGCCATCGGTGTTCGAGCTATTGAGGTTCGACTGTATATTTACGTTGCAAAGAACTCGAAATAGTTATTTGTAGACGTGAATATAGCAAATTTGGCCTGAAAATTAATTTATGTACACTTTCTAGAATGGGTACTAAATGCTCTTTGGCTTGGAATTCTGCATTAGGAGGAAGAGCCAGGACTGGCCGCACAAGTGTCAGTACAATTAGATGGTCACAACAGACATGATCATGACGTGACTGAACGATGGTTGACAGTAAGACTGCCTAATCGAAGCTGAAAAGATAATCGATTATCAGTCCTGTCATTGTGATTGATAATCGATTATTAATCACTGAAAATATGGTCATAATTTTACCTGTCTGAGCATGACTTTTGCTATATGTTATACTTTATTGCATATATTCGGTCAGACAGGGCTGAGCAAACAGTGTAGACCCTGATGAGACGCCGCAAAGGCGACGTCCCATCAGGGTCTACACTGTTTGCCACCCATCCAGTTATTTTAGACACAACAACTGGTAGTAAATTGTACTTGTTCAAATTTTAGATTATGTATGGTAAGGAGTTGAGGTGTCTGAATACTAAGGGTAAATACGGTAAAGTAACAAACACAGAAATCAAATGATCGATTATTAGCAAATCAGTAAGAATAATCATTTTTTGTGGAATTTATCGATCAATTAATCGATTATCCGATTAATCGTGCCAGCCTTAGTTGACAGTGACGTTAACAATATGTGTAACTTCAGCAGAGACAAATAATTTATATTTTTTTTTTATATTTTCCCAGAAAATAGTATTCGTCATACATGCAACTTTTAAGACAAACTGCATGAAATATCAAAATTAGTTCCTAAGGAGACAATGCAACTTGTCTTCTTAGGAGTTGCATGAAATGTCAAATACTATTTTCCGGGAAAACAGAATAACAACACATTTCAAATTGTCGTCTGCAGAAAGTTTCTAAGCGTCAAACCTTACCTGAAACAAGCAAATAAAAAAAAACAAAACAAAAAAAACAACAACACAACAATCATTGCTGTAGTATTATTTAGACCTTCACGTTCATGAAATGTTTACACAAAACACACCCATAGGCTTTTCTGTGCAAAACTTCGAAGAAAACGAAGAAAATTTCAATTTCTTCGGTAAAACAATTGGGCCAGCGGTTTATATTTTGTTAGAATTTGTAAGAGTGCTGTATTTGGAATAACAAATTAGGCTGTGCACAAGTACAATCGGTTGAATCCACACCCACCCCACACTACAGTCCTACAAATGGCCATTCAAAGGGAAGGGCCCCTTCTGCAGTGCCTCGTTGTTCTTCAAATCCATGTATTGATTGCGTTTTGTGATTAAGTACATGCACCTCACATCCATTAGTTCTAATTTCGAAGTCTTCGACAACTTTGCTTCGTGACTGTGGCCTTATCTCTTCTGTTTCATACAAAAAAGCATTTAAGGGAAAAACAAATAAGTACCTAGAAAAACAAACAACAAAATGTCATCACTACAAATTTACATAGTCATCAATGGGGGCTATAGAAGTGTCCTTCCGATGCAGAAAGATTGGTTTTGCTCAAAACATAAAAATATGAAAAAACATGAATAACATTGGTGAATAATTGGTCATGAAAAAATTATCAACGTTTTAATGATAAAATGAGTAATAATGATTTTATTAGATCTTTTTTTCTAATATAATCCATTTAAGCCAGTGCAAAATGAACTGTCGGTTACTGGGCTAGTCAATAATCGATTGTTGGCTATGCAAAATTTCTCTAAGGCTGTCAACGTGAATACCATCGACCAAAGAAATTAAACCGCACGTTTGTACGAAATCCAGATAACGGTTATTTATAGCCGTGCTATTCTTGTCACTGTGACGTATGATGCCGTTTAAAGAAGGTTACCTGTTAAACCTGGACTGGGGCATTGGCAAACCGTGTAGACCCAGATCAGACGCCACAGAACGCAGCGTATGATCAGGGGCTGCACTGTTTGCTTAATTACAGGAAGTTGATATGAAATGAAACAGTCTTGTCCAAGTTCAGGACCATTTTCTCAGCCTCAGTGCACTCAAACAATCGACCCAACAGTGTTGTCAGTGCTTTGATTAATAAACCAATGCCTTTGTATATGCTCGTTACAGAAGTACGAAATACTGGTCAAAATCTGTAGCTGCAAATAAGAGGGTATTCAGATAAACAGTGTTGTTATTTCTCCATGAAAATATGTTGTGGGTTCTCATCAGAAGCGTATCGACAAAGAGCTTCTAATGAGTACCACCATATATGTTTACATGGAGGAATAAGTGAAATATCAACAGTTTTTGGTTTTAAAAAGCGTCTTATCTGAAGATATGTCAAGTCAACATTAAGAAAACATGCCTATTCAAATAATAGAAAATTTTACTTCCTTAAACAGAAAAATTTCAGATAAAAACTCTGATATTTTTCATATTTCTGCTCAAAATATAGATTGTGGGTACTCGTTAGAACCGCCTCGGCGAGGCGGTTCTAACTAGTACCCACATTCTATGTTTTGAGCAGAAATAAGAAAAATAATGTATATCCCTATAAACCCCAGTTTTACTGTATAAAAGTGCGGTTTAAGGGGGGTCAAAATTATATAGGCATGTTTTCGTGATTATAAATTTATACACAAATTTATTACCAAATGTGTTTAGTTCACCTTTCAGTGAAAGTACAGAGGTTCAAACAGCTAAGCACTTGGAAAAGTGCTCTAAGGAAATACAGAGGAAGTTTTAATATGACACTTGGATAGCTGTAAGAAACGCAAAAGCAGTTTTAATATAACAACAAAATTGTTTACTGTTTTTTCTTTATTCCAAACTTATTTGACAAGAATAACAAAATATGCAATATATAATCATGTTTGACATAATTTAATTAACAATAATTAACTATATTTTAGTAAAATGAGCAACAGGTAATAATAAACAAATTTAAAGGTTAAATGGAAAACGTCATGCTGCCTTGTAGCTGATGGGGCGGTGGCTGTTAGAACCCACAGTATCTTGGGATACAGTCTATGAAAGGCTCGAACTACCCATATCCAGAATAAATTTCCATGGCCCCAAAGATGCTCGAGCTATTGAAGTACGAATATATATGTGTGCGTATACTTTGGAGCAGATCTTAACATCAGTTTGGAGTACAGTCTAACCTGTTGTCAGCAAACACCTAAGGGAAGACCAAAACGTGGTTGCTTAAGACAGGTGTTTGCTTAATTCAGATGAATTTTTACTTATTTGACTTAAGGGACCCGCCTCTTAATAGAGGGGATTGCTTAATACAGGTGATCTTTAAGACAGATTTGACTGTATACGGCCATACAGTTAATACAACCAGGCTTTCATCAGATCTTGACATTTAGAAAACTATCATCCAAGCGGTTACCATCAAATTTAGTCCATGACCGTGACCTTAATGTCCTTCAAAGGGGCGGGCTGGTACTGAATAAAACTTTAGACCTCTATATATATCACAAGTAGCAAAAATTAATAAAAAAAAGTAAAAGTGTCTTTGAAAACGTTAACTACAAAACGTTTACATTTGAATTTAAAAACAGTTCGTGGCAGCTCAAGGCTACTAAGAAAAATGCGGTTTGTAGTGCTTTATAATAGAATTTTAGACCATTACCTAATACCAGTCCAGGCATGAAATTATTTAATAGAGTGGTTAAGCACACATGCGTTTCTAAAATTTGAAACACTACGTGTGACCCTGACGCCATTACAGAAGGTAACGCTGTTACAGACGTGTTTCAGTGATGTTTCACAGATGAGGTAGAGGACCCATTTGCAGACCGAACATATATTTGTAATTTAGAGCTGCATCCTAATTAAGGGCACGATTAAACTAGTTTAAGCTCTCCCAACCCCACTCTATCCAGCAGTTTTCCTTCTGACTGTTCCAAGGCGGTTCTCCTGTTGCAGGTCTTCATTCTTTCTTTGTGCATCTGTGGTTTTATATATGGCGTCTGTGTTGTCATTACGAAAACACGCCTATTCAAATATATAGAAAATTTCACCTCCAAAAACAGAAAATTTTCAGATAAAAAACTGTGATATTTTTCATATTTCTGCTCAAACTATAGATTGTGGGAACCCGTTAGAACCGCCTCGCAGAGGCGGTTCTAACGAGTTCCCACAATCTATGTTTTTGAGCAGAAATAAGAAAAATAATGTGTACCCCTGTAAACCCAGTTTTACTATATAAAAGTGGGGTTTATGGGGGTCAAAATTATATAGGCATGTTTTCGTGATGTCCTTATTTGTTACTCATCTCTCTTACCTGGTTGTGGCATTTCCTGGATATATTAACCTATTTTTCCATACAGACGAGCGAATGAGACATAATGATACGAAGGTAGTCACAAATAAAGACCACATTGGACATAGCTACAGATAAGAGGGGGTATCCACATAATATCTTTCTTATTTCTCAACGAAAACATATGTTGTGGGTACTCATTAGAAGCCCCTTGTCGAGGAGCTTCTAATTACCCACAACATATGTTTTCGTTGAGAAATAAGAAAGATATCAGCATTTTTCGGATGAAAAAAGCGCCTTATCTATTGCTATGACTGGATCGAGACATTGTGTTGAGGTTCTCTTTAATTCCTTGTCTCTGTTCTGTTTTTAGCGCAGTCCAATGTTGTCTTTAAATCTGGACAAGCCTTCAATTCATAAATGATCTAAATAAAAATCACGAACAAAACGGTAAAAAGTGTAGATCCCGGTGAGACAATCCATTACATGCATACTGTTCAGGACCTACTATGTTTATGAAAGTTTATGCTTTAGTGTGAGGTACTTAAATTCTTAAACAATGTCGGCTTTCACCTGTAAAAAAAAAAGCTCGTCCACAAATACTTGTAATAATTCCCTGAGTAGCAAACCCTGTTTACATCAGCGTTCTGCTGACACCGACTGCATTGTAAATTAGTTAAAAAAAACTACTAAATTTCTTCTAATCATAACTTTGACTTTGTTTCATCTTCATCAACATCATTTTTCCATGTATATGCTGGCCATCTATCATGTTCTGAAATAATAGTCAATACATTTTCAGCGAAGACAATTAAGCAAAAGGAAATTTATACAGGCTGTCTATTAAATTTATATAAAAATAAACGGGACACATTACGAAAACACGCCTATTCAAATATATAGAAAATTTCACCTCCAAAAACTGAAAATTTTCAGATAAAAAACTCAGACATTTTTCATATTTCTGCTTAAAACATAGATTGTGGGTACTCGTTAGAACCGCCTCGGCGAGCCAGTTCTAACGAGTATCCACAATATATGTTTCAGAGCAAAAAAAGAAAAAAAATGTATACCCTTGTAAACCCCAGTTTTACTATATAAAAGTGGGGTTTAAGGGGGTAAAAATTATATAGGCATGTTTTTCGTGATGATATCCCTCCCAACGCACCGGATAAACGGTGCAGAAAAACAAAAGAAAACGGCATATCAGTATCACATTGGGAAGCTCAACAGCAAAACTGTTGGGGTGGGAAGTGTGGGGATTTAGACCTAATCATATACGCACTTTACCTCTGCTTTTAATCCTGTTAAGTTCCATTAACACATATACATTCTGTCCCCGTAAGCACTACCTAACATATTAGTGAATGAGCACAAAAATATAAATTATCAACTTTACGACGAAAGAAAAGTTGAAGGCTCGACTATAAATTTGAAGTCAGACTAAAAGAATATCATTAGCAGAACCTCGATAAGCTGCACCACATTTGACTGCAGGTATACATAGGCCATGATTAAGATTAGGCCATCATCAAGCGTGCCCAAATTCAACTTTACCTACACTAGGTTGCAGTTTGTCGCATAACATTTTCATAAAAATCTAAATTTAAACCAATTAATAATTGTTAAATTGTTCTAAAAACCAGACATCACAGCTATATATGAAGATACTTAATAAAATCCAGTCTCCGGTTTTCGTTCATCTGCGTGGTCTTTGTTTCGAAAGGCAACCTTTTAGACTTCTTATTATCAAAGACGCTCCTGAGTTTGTAAAGTAAGTCACCATAATACTCGGGTACCGATAGGCTGTATGAAGCTGTTGCAAGCCAACGTTAAATTTAGAAATTAATTAAGAGTACTGACGACAAAACCGTGAAAAACGGTTTATTGTGGTATTTCCTCGAAACCCATCATTTCTCATCAAAGAAAAACAATAATTAAATTCTCAACACACTATGATGAAAACGCAGATTGTTAATCTTAACTGGATTAACCACTAAGCATGCAACACTGCTCAGTGAAGGTTCCTTCAATAAAATCAAGCAGTTTATTATTAATTAGTCTGAAAGGCTGGCAAGACAATATGAAGTTTATATTGACAGATTACACGCTCCAAAATATTTAGATCTAATTCTGAAACTCACAAGTTTTAATATAGCCAAATCGGTTAGATATCCATAAAACCATGTTTAAGCCCCCAGGACCCCGTCTCCGCAAGGGTTTTCTGTTTACCGTTTCAATTTGCCGATTTTGCTGCAACTTTTCATTTGGTCATTCTCTTTTCGTTAGTTTATTCTGTTTTCGACGAAGTGCCGTTTTGTGTTATCATTTATTATAATTAAACTCTTAAGGGGAGCATTGGGAGGGTTGTATTCCGTGACTACATGGTCTTTTCTCGGTATCTTCATATGAAATTTTTATCTATCTTTCATGAACTATTTTTATTACGAAAACAAAACGCCTATTCAAAGATATTGAAAATTTCACCACCAAAAGATGGAAGTTTTCAACTAAAAAAACTGACATTTTTCATATTTCTGCTCAAAACATAGATTGTGAGTACTCGTTAGCCACTGTGTACCCACAATTCATATTTTGAGCGGACATAAGAAAAATAATGTACACCCCTGTTAGCCCCAGTTTTACTATATTAAAGTGGGGTTTAAGGGGGACAAAATCATATAGGAATGTTTCCGTGATGACAGTATAAAACTGTATAAAGCGTATGTCAGGTAAATGTTTGTAGGTATACCAGTTATTCAGAAATGGGTCTAAACTCTAGCGTTGACTCTGGAATGGATCTAAACTCTAGCTTTGAGCCTAATATTAATGGACAGATGAATAGAGGACTGTATCCACAGACTAACGAACTATGTAGCACATGCTTAAGGACGTAAGCCTAAAAGACAAACATCGTCAATTCGTAGTCTTCTGAATTGGCCCAGGAAGTGCTAAATTTAATTTAATACTATAAATAAGTCATTCCATGTGAAAAACGCACACAAAGGAAATTTAGCATACCTGGCACTTGCCATATGTTTGTGTATAAACTACCAGCAGCATCAACTCTCAGTGTAGCCCCGGATATAAAACTGGCACCCGGTGAGAGGAGGAAACACACAGCTGATGAAACCTGAAAGCAAAAGAAATATAGTTCTCCTCTCTTTCAGAAACAAAATAGTAAATTATATAAATGAAAAACTTTAAAAAAATGAAGTTACCTATGGAATGCCACATTAATAAAGTACAGCCTTCTATAGGTACCGAAAGAAGAAATAGAATAATAATAACAATAACAAAACAAAACAACACCTTTGCAATAAACGAAAAGAAGACAATAGAATACAAACAATGACAAAACAAAACAACACGTTTGCAATAAACGACATATGAACAAAGAAGCATTAAAACACAAGAGCTTGGTATGCTCACCAGATAAAAGATATGCAGTGTCGGAGGTGGTGGCAGTAGCATAAATCAGCTGATGCATGCAAAATGTTACCATTATCTCCCGAAGCTGCGTTTGAATACAACACACAAACACAGAACGAATGGAAGCATAGACAGGAACAGAAAGCAAAGTCGGCAATTACTGACGAATCAATCAGAATGATACAATCACAACAAAAACCATGACAGATGAAACCAAAAGTAGAAAGGAAATTGAACAAAATGAAGCCAAAATAGTTATTCAATAATTTGCAGCTACACTCTTCGTAGTGATTGTCCACTTCAACTGGTCCTAGTTTGCGACTGTTCCTATAAACCACTTTAAATGCGCCTTTAAGAACAACAAGATAATGTCATTGGTACATTCTTCCATGATACTTTGATTGTGTCATTATAACGCTATTATGACTCATGACGGCTGAATTTTCCAAAACAAGTTAATATTACTTCTGAAAATAAACCTTGTCCTATGCAACAAATTCACTATTTTCATTTTTGATGCAGATTACAGTTTCACAGTACTTGCCAGAAAAAAAAAAAAGATGATGCATGTGAGGCTGTCTTCTCTGCCAGTAATCCAACTGAATTGGTGGCTTACCCGGTGACTAAATTCAACTTCAGGGGAAAGTTTGTAGACAAGACTTCTACTCCATTCAAGGAAGCGTGGCCCTCAGTGCTCATCGAGTCCATTCTGGGAATTTTGATAATTTATATGGGGGTCACTGAGGAGCCCTAAATGGTCGAAACTAGGTAGTCTTATCATTAAACTCTGACACCAGCTAGTATTCATTTGTTAGTGTTTTTTTTGTTAATATCGCTAAAGAATCAGAAAGAGGAGGTCTATGGCTACTTTTCATTTGTGTGTGTGTATGTGTGTGTTCCTCGCATTCAAAGATCATGCTTTTAGAATCGATTTATCTTCAATGAAGCTAGTGTAAGTACCGTGTGTCGACCGCAAATCGAACACCGTACTTTACTATAGAATAATAAGAATGTATCATGGGTGTGAGGGTAGATAGGAAATTCCGTCCCGATGATCACTGTCTGGCATTACGAGTTTCGTCTCTCTGAATTTCACTGTAGAGTTGATTATATTATCTAGTCCGTTGTGATCGAGCTCATTCCGGGAATTTTGCAAACGTACATGCGCATTTCTGATGAGACCTTCTGGGCCGAATTTCATCAGTCTGAACAAAACAATTCATCACCAGCTATTTTCATACATGTGTAAATGCGTGTGTATTTGTGTGTGTGCATTGTTATTAAGGGTCCTTCATTTTAAAATATACTTATCTTCACTACATACAGCTTGTGTTAGTGCTGCCTGGCATCTGTAAATATCTGTAAAATATCTACCTGTAATCCACTATAATCTTGCTCCCCATTCTTGAATTTCTTCTTAATTTATATGAGAATCATTGACGAGTGCCAATTTGCAGAAACTAGCTGTTTCGAACGAACAAACTTTGACACATCAGCTATTTCCATTTGCATCGTGTGTTCAAGAGCCATATCATTTACATCAGAATCACTGTAACAGTGCTTCTGAGATTACCTGCGTATAGCTCCTTTTCATATCTACTGGACAAACTATAAAAGAAACAGCATGCAAACTCACTGACTGGCTTACAAAACTTGCAGTCTTGCAATTACTATAAAACTACAGAACACCATCAAATTTATCATCAATACAAACCCACATATAACCAGCTGACTCAAATACGCTGAACATGCCACAAAAAAGATAAAATGCCAGCACTAATATAAAATGCAGTGCACCAGCAACATTTTTGTTACTCTTCTCTGAAATCTAGTTGACGGGTTTGTTTGTTCCTACTCTTTTAGCTAGGACTTGAACTCTGATTATTTTATAAAAAAAACTGGTAGATATGCATAGGAAACTGTTGCTGTCCCTGTATAGACTGGTCCCTAAACAAAAAGACCTCACCACATTAGAAATAAACTTTTGTGTATGCTAACAATAAAGGCAAAGATACATGTAACTGCCGAGGCACATACCATCTTGTGATTTCTTACAGTCCGATCAAGGCCTTAACAAATATCATAAGGAGAGCGGATACACCTCTAAGGAAAATAACCCCTTCAAAGAAATAGTTACTATATATCCACTGATTGCTACTCGTATGGAAAACAAATGTGCTCTCTCTCGGAGCAAATTCTGTGAGTAATCCCATTTTTGAATGTCTTAAACTGACTTTCGATAAAATGTGTCTGCTTTTGCGAACTAAGGTCAGAATGTTTCAGGTGTGTTAACTCACCTTATCTCCTTAAAGATAAAATCAACTGTAAAGAGGGGATGAAATAGGCTGACAAAAAAGAACATACTTCTTCAACAGTGCCTAGCCGTTGAGCTGGAATTCTTGGTATAATACCTTCAAATATAGCAGGATCTCCATAATGTGCAGCTGCAGTGTCCGAATATATAGAGCTACCCTGCATTAATAAAAGTCATAATTTACTATTCAAAGTGGTAGGCTAGTTTCATTCTTGGAAATGTTATCAACAATATTATTATGAAATTTAAATTATCACATGAAATTCGTATAGATAATTTGAAATTACACAGAATTATACTATCGATATCATGCATTACAGACCAGATATCGTAAATGGTTAAAGGGAATTTGATTCATGCTGTGCAGAACATCCATACTGTTGACAGAATAAAGTTAGTGAGAATTCGGAAGACACTAGACGGGTCCTTATTTTTACAGTTAATAAAGCTGAAAATGTTCCAATTTATTTTAAGGAGACAGAGTGTAAAATGGGTTCTGGGATTCGAAAATCTAGTGCCTAATTAAACAAACTGGTGACTTATCTCGGCTGTGTTAAACTGCAAAACTAATGTTAGCCATCTAGAGAACTCAAAAGAGACCGGACCACATGCGGCATACATTATTATACTGTAATATTGTGCTAATATTCAGTTTTGTTGACAATTAATTATGTAATTATGCTTTGCGCCTACAGTCTCTTTAAGTAATTATTAGAAGCTTTGTGTAAAAATTAGACCCCTATTAGCAGTGCTTGATTTAAAACTACTCAAAATTTAATATCGACGTCACTGTGTCATGTCCTACAGACCGGACATCATTATTGGTTTGACGGAATTTGATTCGTAGTGTGGTAAACATACATGTTAAATTGTCAGGATAAAACTTAGGGAGAGTTTAAAAGAAATTAGTCGGGTTCTTTATTTACATGTAATAAAGCTGAAAATTCGAATAGCGTAAAATGAATTTTTGAATTACACAATTAGTGAGTAACACTATGCTAAATTATAAGATGAATTAAATTGTCTGACCACTGTTACTGTTATAACAAACGTTTGCCAACAACAGAACTCAGAAGAGATCAGGCCATATACGACATAAATTTTTAAGCTGTCATATTGTGATATGGTTTTGTTCACAATTATTTTTGAAGTTATGTTTTTCAGTCTATAGTCTCTTTGCATATTATTCACAAGAACCAGACAACAGTATCTCTGCTTGCAACAAGGCTTGGCTCGACACAAATCCATTGTTTGTTTAACAGACAAGCAATATTTCAACATAATATGTATCAGAAAATGTTCTTTCATGATACTTTGTTTTCAAAATACTGATGCGCATGCGATCATAAGTCACTACCAAAACATTTGGAACCAACGATGTTGATGTTCATTCCGACTGCAACTTACATGTGCACTATTACAATTCACGGGCATATAGAAAAACAGTATACATCGTCCAAGTATATAAACTATAATACTAAAGACCTTTCAATATTCACTAGTCAGTGAAACTATGTAATCAAATGACAAGTAGCTTTAATTCTGAATCTCATTTCGATATCAGCTGCAAATGATCTACCATATTTTCCCTTGGGATGCGGATCCCTATCTATCAAGGTCCACACTAACTGTGATTCATCCAGCAGTTTTACACATCAACAGGTAGTAAAATCCAATTATGCATTTTAGGACAAGTAAGGCGAACAGGTGTATTAAAAAAAGGTAAGTCCTTTTAGCATTGCGATTACCTCGCTTGGGGAAGGGAGAGCTAATTTTAGTGCATTTTGCACGTTTGTTTGATTTGCGCTTGTTTGGTTTTGTCTGTTTCCCCTTCCTCCTGGGGTCTGGGAAGGGCTGCGGTTTGTGATTGTGGCACTCCCTGGACTTTTCTCATACCTTTTTTTAAGAGAAGAAGACATTCAAAACAAGATGGCGGCTGTGGTGGCCATCTTGGATTTCCAATCGGCACAGACTTATTCGATCTGGCAGTCAACTGTTTTCACAATGTGTTTCAACTCAAATTGCCCAAAGTTTCGGGGGAAAAGTCAAAAATTGGTTTTCAAGATGGCGGCTATGGCGGTCATTTTGGATTTCCAAACGACATAATTTTAGCTCTTTTTCGTCTACACGTCAACCTGTTGCTGCATTGTAAGTTTCCCCTTGTGGTTTGCGTGAAGATGTCCAAAACAGATGGCGGCTGTGGTGGCCATTTTGGATGTCCGATCGACACAATTTTAGCTAATTTCGATCAAACAGTTGCCCTATTGATATAGAGCATGTTTCAGCTCAAACTGACCATATTTTTAATATAGTGGCTGTGGCGGTCGTCTTGGATTTTTGATAGACTCAGTTTTAGCCATTTTTGTCTACTAGGCGCCTCGATGATCCTCATCAAGTTCCAACTTAATTGGATCATAGAGGAAATGTCAAAAATATGTATTCTCAACATGTTTCCCATATAAATGTATAGGGCCCATACAAATGCATGGGGAAGCAAATTTGACCTTGCTGTAACAAGGTCAACGTAGGACAATCATTTTAGCAATTTTGGTAGACCTCCCGTACCAGATGGTTTGTGCAAAGATTAGGTCCCAGGACTTATTTGGTTCCAGAGAAGAAGATTCTTAAAAGTTTTTACAATATATGGGCATGTTGGCCATCTTGGTCAATGGACCGCGACTATTTTAGCAATCTTTATTTCCCCTGCCCCAAGGAGACTCCATTTGAAATCTGAGCATTATTGGCCCAGAGACTTCAGAGAAGAAGTCGTTTGAAATTCTCAAAATGTTCCCATACAAATGTATGGGGCCCATACAAATGCACAGGGAAGCAAATTTGACACCGCCGTAAAAAGGTCAAACGTCAATGTACGGCCATCATTTTAGCAACTATGGTACTGGTAGGCCTCCCGTCTCCGATGATTTGTGCAATGATTCAGCCCCAAAGTTCTGGAGAAGAAGATTTTTAAAGGTTTTTAGCATATATGGGCATGGCGGCCATCTTAGTTAACGGACAGCGCCCATTTTAGCACTTTCGTTCCTGCAACCTAAGGAGACTAAAACTGAGCAAAATTGGGTCACCATCGGACGCACATCGCCAGGTAAGATGATTGTAGGTTTAGCAGTCATTCATATATGAACCTAAATGCTAGTTTTGTTGTTAATATTTACACACGAATGAACGAATGCAAAACTGCACCCTATATCTCACCAACTTCCTTAGGCAGGTGAGACAAAAAGTGGACAAAACGTAAACATTTTAAATTAAAGGAACCACAGTTTGAGCCGGGTATACGGATGGGTATACGCTGTTGTTTGCACTGTACATAAAACTGATTTCCTTCCATCTGATGGGTCTAAATAATGCTGGGGGAGAGATATACAGTGTAGGGCATATACGGTGGGCAACAAAGTTCTGTAGCTCTGGTTTATAATGACAAGTCATAAAATCAAAAGAAATCAGTCACTAATGCATCTGCACAGAATGTGCAGCACAGCTATAGTTTGAATATCAAAGAGGTAACAAAAAGATTATTCGTGGAGATTGATTACGAAATATTATCTACGGTCATTCTCTCCCTTCTGCTGATTCAAGAAGGGCAGTGGTTAGTTTCTGGCGAAAGAATGTGCACAATACTGGTTAACCGTTTAGAAGACTAAGCCTGTCCAGTAAAAGTAGGGTTATGTTAATTGACCACGCTCGACATGACCCCACTGGGTTGACTGTGCCATAAAACCTCAACACAAACAAACAAATCTATTCAAAACACGGATATCTATTATTCTTACAACCAGAATAAACTTTTCAATTATAATACATGTATAATTTTTACATCACAAAAAAGGTAAGAGAGAAAAGTCCAGGGAGTGCCACAATCACAAGCCGCAGCCCTTCCCATACACAAAGAGGAAGAGGAAACAGGCAAAACCAAACAAGCGCAAATCGAACAAACGTACGAAAAGCACTTAGATTAGCTCTCTTCCCCAAGCGAGGTAATCGCAATGCAAAAAGGACTGAAAAACACAAGAACAAAATACACAAGCAAAACAAATCGCCTCCTAGAATAAACCACAAAACAACAAAAAGTAAGACTAACATCGGGACCACCGCCTTAGAACGGTCAGTAGAATAAAACCTCGATGGGTTTAAAGCACTTTTACGGCCAGCCAACTTCACCCAGGGTCCCGATCCTACTCTTAATACAGAATTACATAAAAATTCGGTTCGCATTGAGGCTCCTAACTCAGTCAATGCATCAAAGCGAAAACATAAAAATCAAATTAATCACTATGATAAGCAAAGACGAGTACTCATGGCTGACTATACTGTGTGCCAGGGTAAATGAAAACCAATAGTTGAACCACGGCGGCCAAGATAAAACATATCGACAAGCCCCAACCCACTAGTTAAAGTTTTACGAAGAGGCCGTCATTGAGTCTGAGGCCCGAACCGCCGTCGTTCAATTAAAGAGTGAAGCATAGCCATCAACAATAATTGGGTTGATAACTAGACATGCAGTCTGCCGCATAACAAAATTGTTTTGATTTTTGTGTATTACAAAACTGTAAGTATCGATACCCAGGAAATACCACAATCATGAAGCAAAACCCTCTCGAGGCACCAAAATAAACAAAGACGAACAAATAAAGACAAAACAAGTCATATCTGATATACATACCGGTGCTACAGAATTTATTCTAACACCTTTTTCTGCCCACTCTATTGCAAGAGACTTTGTGAGATTATCCACTGCTGCTCTGGCTGCCCCTGTGTGACTGAAAAAAATACACAATAAATCAGAACACGCTCGACAACAGATTCCTTTCTGTATATATATATATAAAACAAAAACACCACAAAAAATTAAGTAGAGCATTTAACAACTAAAAGATCAGTGATGATTGTTTGGTGTTTCACGCCCCTTTCAACATTTATCGAGACGATGGGAGTACAGTGAAACCTGTGTAAGAAAGCCACCTTTGAGACTGACTTTGGTGGTTGATGTGGAAAGGTGGCTGTCTTATAAAGGTACATGTCGTGTAATTTTGCTAGCAAAATTACATGACATGTACCTTTATAAGACAACCACCTTTCCATATCGACCCTCACTGTTTAAAAGCTGTCTCAGAGGTGGCTCTCTTACACAGGTTTCACTGTACGATAACGCAAGGCTATGTGCAATGAAGCGCTGTACAGTCATGAGCTGAATTCCACCTCCTGCGGGATTCGAACTAGGGATCTTGTGATCCTGTCGGAGCGCTAACAACTCTGCCACCCCAACGCTTTAGGCTTAACGATCAAACATAAAGGTGTATGAATATATAGATAACTATTTGGAGGAAGCAACCTAAACTTGAAAAGACACTCCAAAGTATGTTTACAAGTTCAAGAGATATGAAGTGTCGACTTGAAATTTCATTGAACTTGACAACCAGATATCTGATTGCAGATTTCAGCTGCCTCAAACTTAATCATTTGGCATTTCTTTGACGTCATAATTGCACATGGACGGCTTAAACTATCAAACACGTTCACAGCTCTCGATTCATAGTGGTTGGAGTTGCATTCTGGTATTAAGTAACGTAACAATAAATGATCAAAAATGTTGTTTTTTGTTTGCACTTGGATGGCATAGAAATTTTGTCTAAGGTTTCGGATATGCCAACACCAAATATGAAACCAGTATTTTATGTAACGTGGAAAGGAGTAGCATAAGTAAACAACTTAAATAAAAAAAAGTAAAAACAGTTCTCGGTTTGGTTCTTTGTTGCTTTGTGGTTTATTCTACTAGGCGATTTGTTTTATGCCTTACCTTGTGTCATTTTGTTCTTGTGTTTTTCAGTCCTTTTAATATTGCGATTACCTCGCTTGGGGAAGAGAGAGCTAATCTTAGTGTTTTTCGTACGTTTGTTCAATTTGTGCTTGTTTGGATTTGTCGGTTTCCTCTTGGTATCTGGGAAGGGCTGCGGTTTGTGATTGTGGCACTCCCTGGACTTTTCTCTTACCTTTTTTTTTGGATGTTTAAAGCTATCCTGGGAGAAGACACTTGGACCTTGATATTAAAGACACAAATTAAAGGCAGAAAGTCATTTGTCTAGCGAAGACCCATGCCAAACATGGCACTTCTGTCTTTAAAGTTTTTGGAAATGTAAGCATAAAACTAAAACAATCAACATCGAGGAGCATGCATACAGATAAAATAATTGAAATTCAAGTAGCCATAAATCCGTCAAAGAAGGGATAATATCCACAGTTTTTTAAATGAACCTAGTGGTTAATGATATAGTTACATTTCAAATATCACGACAATCTGATACGTGGGAGAGTGGGGGGGGGGGGGGGGGGGGGGGGGGAATCGGGGAAGGGGAAGATACGCTTGAGACACTAAACTAAAATGAGATGGATAGAAATCGATCTTATGTGTCAGCCTTTCATGTGAGACAAAAAGTATCAAAGAAGCATCTTACCTCATTGTAGGAAATCCCTTAAACATATCTGCTATGATGTTGACAATAACACCTCCATGTTTTTCCATCCACTGATTATAAGCTGAAATAAAGCTAAAGCTGGCTCAATACAGCTGTCTGAAACATGTACTTGCAGACATTCACAGACTTCTGCCCAATTTGAATTTGACATCAGAATGTGGATTAACAATAAAATCAGATACAATGTAGGCTGAACAAGAGCTATAAATGGAAAAGAGTTACAGTAAAAACCAGGCTATTTTATTCTTTATGGTTGTTTGTCACTAATGGCTTGATTTATGAAATATATGTTTCAATGTGATCATATATTCTATTAAGAAGATTGCCTATACCATAACTGAATACGTTAATGGCAGCCCAGCTAGCATTCTACATAAATCTACAGCGGGCCGTTATCGGCCCGTCAGCTGCCTGATGGGCCGATAACGGATCGCTATAGATTTATGTAGAATGCTTACTGGGAGATCTATTATAACTTCGAAGACACAGACCAAACCCTACAGAGAAAAACAACCATCAAAGTCAGTGAGTATAAAAATAGAAACGAAAGTCAAATCTTGTCCAAATGTAACTTTAATCAAAACAACAAGACAACATCAAAACAATACTTATATTAAATACATGTACTAAAAATGTTAAGGTCAGTGATCATGAAATACTAGTGAAAGACAAATATTCATGAAGCACAGCTGATGTCCACTCCCTGATGTATCTGAGCTGGAGCTCCATATTACTATTAACAATCTTTCAGTCATGTATGATACATCTGTGGAGTGGTCCAATCAACGAGTGAAAAACAAAAGCAAAAAAAAAAAAACTGAACAAAATCAAATACCAAGCTGGACTAGTAACTTTGCACCAGATGCAACTCAGATAATTACTGAGAAACAAACCTAACTGCATAGGTGATATAAAATAATAAAATCAGTGATGCAGAACAGGAGTGATGCTAGACTTAGGCTGCTCTCCTCCAAGTGCAACGGTGACGTACGTTCACATGTGTATCAAGACTTGAGCCCTTCTAGTTTCATATGTGCAGGATGAACACAAAAATTAATGATGCTATTGTTGGAAGCATAAATGGTACATAAAGATCACATACAGATGGTGGACCTGCTGTCTCCTTAGATAAAACAGTAACCTAGTGGCAAACTACACCTTATAATTACTGAGAAATCGGCCACGCACAGATCTGACATCATATAAAACGCCACTGAAGAAGGAAAAGTATGTCGTGAGCATACTTTAGTTTAATGGTGGGAATCAGCTTTTCCAGTGCAGATACACACATGGTCTAAGAACCAAGTCGCTACCTTTTGTTACTGAGATGTGCACAGGGTGAACAATAAATAAACAAAATCAGTGCAGTATGGAAATTAGGTCACAGTCCCAGGCTTATGGTGGGTAACTGCTGCTCTCACCCAGATGTTACTGTGATTCAAGTAAAAAAAAAGGCCCTATGTATTTGGTTTCCAAGAAACTGGTCTCAATACAAATGGTGGACACTGCATCCAAATTAAGTCAACTCTAACAATCAAGCTCACATAAGACATATAGCATAAGCAGAGTAATCTAGATAAGACACCACCTTTTCAACCGAAAATTACTAAAGTTTTTCTTATTTCTTCTATGAAAACATATATTGTGAGTGCTCATTATAAGCACCTTATCTTGGCACATCTGATAAGCACATACAATATATGTTTCCATGTAGGCCAAAGCACTTTTAATGAGTACCAACTACTAATAAGTCAAGGGCAGAAAAGAAAATATTATAGGAATACAGCTTATATCTAGAGGTATGGACAAGAATTCCTTTGTCTCACAAAGTAGACTAACATTAGTCTTAAAACAAATGTTTGCCAGTAAACTGCTGACAAAGACCATCACTAAAACACGCCTATATAATTTTGATCCCCTTAAAACCCAATTTTTATATAGTAAAACTGGGGTTCACAGGGGTATACATTATTTTTCTTATTTCTGCTCAAAAACATTGATTGTGGCTACTCGTTAGAACTGCCTCGCCGAGGCGGTTTTAACCTGTACCCACAATAAATATTTTGAGCAGTAATGTGAAAAATATCAGCATTTTTATCTGAAAACTTTCAGTTTTTGGTGGTGAAATTTCAATATATTTGAATAGACGTGTTTTCGTGTGCCACCAAACTGCCATCAAGAGCTTGCTGCTAAATGTTGAAAGAGTTTGCCACTAAGGTGGACAATAAATCACTTAAAATTTTACAGATTTAGGCATGTAAATTTTGCTTCTTTAAATTCTAATAGGTCATATGAAATCTGCACTGTTCTCCACTCATTTAGCAGTCTTTAGACATGCGAACAGGGCTGTATTTAAATGGAATTGTTGACATTTTAAGGCAAGTATGCTAAAGAGTTAATAAAATAGAATACTAGTTTTGAATGGAAATTTCTAAGCAAACACTTAACAGTGTAGACCCAAATCAAAATGCTTACAAACTGCTAAACACAAAGACTGCATGGTTAGCCATTCTACCAGCACATTCTGGACACATCACCAGACAGTTGAAAAAAACCTTCAAATTTTAAACTAATTAACCCTTAACCCATTGTAGTCTTGAGACCCCTAATAGGTAACTGTCAGAAGTGCAGACCTAGATCAGACGCTTCAGAATGTGGCATCTGATCAGGGTCTTCATTGTTTGTAAATACTTCAATCATTTTTCTCTCGAAATATCAAAATCACATAGCCTGACATATCTAAAATTGAAATTAGAATCTTCCAATATATAGTGTGGGGTAGTTCCTTCAGTCTACAAAGGGTTTAAATGTGATGCAACATTCGTATAAACAATATTTTGATTTTTGTGTTAGTTTTCAGATAAAAAAAGTGTAGAAATTTCATGTGAATCGTTTGACCATGCAAACAATTCACATGAAATGTCAAGACTTTTTTTCTGAAACATTGAAGCATCAAAATGTTGTCCGCTGCAGTTTTGATTGGCACTTTAAAGGTTAAGAAAAGAAGTAATTAATCTCAATATTTAGTGTAAAAGATTGATTACCTTCCCTACAGCAGAGGAATGTTCCTGTTAAATTAGTTTCAATAACTGCATTCCATCCTTTCAATTTAATATTAGCTGCAGGGCTAGGAAACTGTCCTCCACCATTGTTTATCAAAAAATCTAACTTGCCAAATCTAGACACTGTGCTTGATATCAACTTCTGTACCTTCAATTATAAACAAAAGTAACATTCATAACTCCTGATGATTTTTCACATCATGAAAACATGCCTATACAATTCTGACACCCTCAAAACCCACATTTATACAGAAAACACAGACTTACAGGGTGTATACATTATTTTTCTTATTTTTGCACAAAAACATAGATTATGGGTAGTCGTTAGAACTGCCTCGCTGAGGCGGTTCTAATGAGTACCCACAATCTATGTTTTGAGCAGAAATATGAAAAATATCAGAGTTTTTATCTGAAAATTTTCAGCTTTTGGAGGTGAAATGTTCTATATATTTGAATAGGCGTGTTTTCGTAATGAACTGAAAAGCACTAATATTTTTCTTCTCTCTATGAAAACATATATGTTCTGGGTACCTATTAGTAGAACCTCACCGAGGCACTTCTAATGAATACCCACAACATATGTTTTCATGGAGAAATAAGAAAAATATTATGTGGATAGACCCTCTTATCAAGACCTTTGACATTTTAAGACAGTGAAGGTGAGAATATGTAATTTGAGAATACCTGGTATGTCAAATTAATGTTTTTGTTGTGAAGACAAAAAAATGCTATCCCCTAATGCATAAATCCATGATCTAAAAGATTCTTTTAAATTTGACTAACCTTTCTTTCACCCTTGGACATAGCAGGCACTTGCCATAAAGCTCTTAAAGTTGTATTGTTTGAAAAGGGCATGGTGCCATGGAAAAAAGACATGGCGCTATGGAAAGGGGGCATGGCATAGCGCCATGCTAAAATGGGCTAGGGGAAACACTATGACTTTATACCATAACTTTGTATGGACTGTGTCACCTATGCTTACAAAATGACATGCATGGGTACAGCTTGTTAAATAAGTATGTATCCTACCAAAGAAAGATATTTTGACCTGTAAGTTTGCCTGTTTTATCTGCTGGGGGTCTATCATTTGTGTGGCAATACTAAGACTTTTTTGTACATGCTCCATATTTTGACAACTTATATACCGAGGACAACTGACATGAATTTGAGATGTTTTCTCTTTTCTATGACTGAGATAAAAAAAAAGCTCATCTAACCTGTTCTTCATTTCTAATGTTACATTGCACATGGTCTAGTTCTGCCATGGAGCCTGGTTTGATCTGGCCTTGTAAGACCTTGGCTGATTCCGACAATCGGTCTATCTTTCTTGATGCTATCATCACCTTGCATCCTAAATTAGTGACACAAACAACATTACAAGACAGCTAATAGCTCCTTACAAGAGGGTATGCAGGTTACACACTCTATGTTACAACTTACAAGGCTATATATTGTCAACCCATATCCAGAGGTATAATTATTTAGCATTTTCATACCCTGTCACACAAAAGTGGCGGGCTTTATGGTTTCATGTTGGATGACCGTGTGTTTGTCTGTCCATCAATCATATGCCTGTCCAACTGTCCGTCTGTCCATATTTCCTTTCCGGATGATAACTTGAGTAAACATCAATGGATTTTCACCAAATTTGGTATGTGCATTCGTAGTCTAGAGATCTGGGTTGGGATCCCTAAAAAGCATATTTTGTCAAATTTTGACAGCGTTATCTGCCCGAGACAAGCCCATATTTTTGTTTCCAGACTATAACTTGAGTAAATGTCAAGGGCATTTAACCAAATTTGGCACATGCATTGAAATTAGGGAGATCGGGTTTTGGATTGTGAATGGGCAAATTTCATCAATTTTTGACAGAGTTACCTGCCTGCGACATGATAATGGAGGGGTATTATCATTTTATTTTATTTTTTTCAGTTTTTAAATCTGATTTCTTTTTGTGGTTCCTATCAATCTTTTAAACCACATCAATATGTCTTGATGTATCTAATATTTAATCATATTTTCTGTCTTTTTTGTACTTCATTGAGTCAAGCACTTAGCGAGTTATATGCAAAGTTTGTAAATGTGAACCCCTTTCCCAATCACATCATCACAAAGTGCAGGATTTGATAGTAAGCTACAGGTGGTGGCTAGTCCCTCGTTATCTGATGAGCATCTGCCCATCTGGTACTGGATCTCCAGACAAGCAGTGCTTGTCTTGTGTTGGACGACTAGCCAGACCCTTGTAGCCTATTATAGTCTTCCATTTCAAGAATCTAAAGAATGCTAAATAACAGTACTAATAAGATCAAAATATCATCGAAAATAACACAAAATCTTTCCAGTTTAAAATTTCGTGTTCATCTGCAATTTTAAGTAAGGGAAACAACCACAGTAGTAAAGGTTATGCAAAATTACTGTAACAAATACTGAGCCATGACAAGTTAATTTTTTACTAATGATGAGTTGCTAGAAGTAAATAAGTAGATAGAGACTAATTCATTGGTTTCATCTAATTAAATGCCTTATTGGCAGCAGCCAAAATGCATGTCAATAGAAATTAAAAAAAAAAAAAAAAAAAAAAATCAAACAATCATAACAATAATACGGTCCCCACTTAGGGTCTTGGACAAACCTTTAAAATATGACACCCTAATTGGTGATGCTACAATCCTGATTTTAAAAATAAAGAATAAAAAAAAAAAAAAAAAAAAAGAAAAAAAAAAGATAAATATCTTTTTTAGAATGAGAATTTTTATGCATAAGTCTCATGTAAGATAACGGTTTTGGAAGTGTGTTGTTTAAAGGTCCAGTAAACAGAAAAGATTATGCTGGGCTGCTCCCTTTCATATACCATACATGTGATACCTCCCTCATCAGGAGGGAGACTCCCTCATTTTGATGCTAATTTTTGTCCAAATTATGCCAAAATTGTGGAGTCATTTGAACTGAAACTTTTCCTATATATTCTTTACATTTGTTAAGAATCTCCTTCATCACAATGGCAAATCTACCTCATTCAGTTAAAAAAATTATCACATGTATGATATACTATTCCCCAACTGTCTTTTTATTCTGTATAATGCAGATTCAGTAGATCTTATTATGGCTGTAATCAAAGCACTGACAACACTGGTGGGTTGATCTCCAAATGCATGCTGGAAAATAGTCCTGAGGAAGAGCGCTGCTATAAATAACCATTACCTGGATTTTCTACATGGTCATCAATAGTCACATGGACAATAGCAGGCGGGAAATTTCTGTAGTTAGTAACTTTGTAATATTATCACTTTTGTCCATTTCTGCTCAAAACAATTAGATTGTGCAGTGATTCTACAGAGCTACTACAAATTATGATTTTGAACAGAAATAAAATATACTCCTGGAAACCATCTGTTTTACAATATTGGCTTTGCCATGAAAGAAAACCTGTTCTGATCAGGTTAGACAAAAACTTGCCTGCTCGGTCTCAAAAGCCACGAGTTTTTGGCATACAGCAGCCTAAGTTATACTTTCTAAGCAGCAAACAACAAAAGCATTGATCAGACTGCAGGTTGATCTGCACCTTTGTTGTTCACACATGCAGTTTGCATGTTTTCTCGTGATGCGGCTCAAATATTAAAGCGGGGTACATAGTTCCCTCAGACTATCTTAAGTACAGAGTTGAAATAAGAAACATATAAGCCATGACACAGAGTTTGCTATGTGCCGAGTTGGTTATGTGCCAAGTTTGCTATGTGCCAAGTTGACCCCATACCCTATTTGGAATTCATTGGCTATAATTAACATACATTTACTATATGAAATGAGACTATAATACACTACTTCTTATGGGGTTTGGATAGTTGTAGAGTACAGTAGCCATTCTTATGGGGTTTTGGCTAGTTGTACAGTACTGGACAAACAGACTAGTCTGCAAATCCAGTACCAGACCAGCAGTCTTGGAATCTGCTCAGGGTTCTCACTAGGATTTTAAAAGTAGGAGTCCGGGACTCCCTTTTTGTAAAAAGTAGGAGTCCCACTCCCCCAAAATAGGAGTCCCATTATTATTGTATTTTTTTTTTTTTTTCATGACTCTCCTTTGATAGTGAGCATGTCCCCGGTAACTTCATTCTCCTTTGATAGTGAGCATGTCCCCGGTAACTTCATTCTATAAATACCTGATGGAGAATCAATTTCCTAATTTTCATACACTTTTTTATGGCGCTTTGCGTTATGTATTATTCCGAGCAATGCATATAACCAAATGGTAGTCTTATCACACATCCTGATGTTAATTCAACGGAGTTGGCCCAGAAATTAGGATGACGTCATATCTCCCTCATGGGGAACTAAAGACATCTTTGCAGATCAGGGAGACATGACAATCCTGTTTTACTTGCATGGTAAAAATCGTCGCACTTAAATTCAATACCCCACCGTTCGTCGCTGTCTGTTAAGTGATCTCGACTGTTCTGAGTGAAAAATATTTTAATCAAAACCAACGCAAGCTCCGTTATATTCTATCGCAAACTTATATATGCAATCTATCCGCACATTCTGATCATGGACACCTCTTTTGAGCTTCCCGCAAAACTTCATTTCAATGTTTACATTTGCACCGTGCTGCGATCAATACATGCTACGAAAAAAATGTCCGGGACTGCTTCACCAGCTGAAATTTCGATCTGCTGCTTTGATTTGCCGTAAAAGTCTTGATAATTTAGTTTTGTTTTTAAATATGTGTCTGATTCATATGCATTTCTTACAAGAAAAGGCTCTACAATGCAACATGGAAATAGTTCAGTTTTCTCCCAAAAAGGTTTCCCCCCATGCTGTCAAATGACGTTACCCTTACGAGCACGCGCTACCGTTAGGAGCACACGCTTTCTTCATCGGACGCAATGGAAAATGTAACTTATACTAGAACAGTCCCAAATTGTATACCGTCGTCCGGGGTGCATCTGAGCTGTCCTATTAGACTCTTTGGGTTATTATTAGACTCACTGGGCTTACGGGATAGATTCGATGGGACTTAGATTTTATTTTTTTTTTTCAGTGACAAGCAGGAATAACCGTTTAGATGCGCAAACTGTTATCTCGCCAAGGGATAAGGTACATTTGTCCGCTTTTAACTGAAAACAGTAAGCGTTTTTTTTTTATGTTAGTGATGAAAATTCAGTGTCCGAAAATTTTGAAATGGAAAAAAAAATCTATTAATAACAAAAAAAAACAAAAACCGCCAGCCTCAAGCATGACACCTGCGTGTGCGTTTTCGATGAATCAGTCGTCGGTGCAAGCGATACACAGTGAGGGAAAGGGTCGCATAACGGTGTCAGTCGCATGCTTTTAATTACTCGATCGCTGAAGTGTGAACAGCCAACACCTGTTTAACTACCGATTGCTTAGCAAATAACGGTACTTGACGCAGGTGTGAAAAGCACGCAGCGGATTACTACTGTTCTTTTAAGATGCTACCGACGGTACGAAAAACACGTGGCGGAGTTTAGACTTCAGTCAAATAATCCGATCATAATTAGTAGAAGTCCTAGAGGAAAAAACATGCGTCCGGCGGAATCGGCTTTGGAAATTTTTAGGAGTCCGGACCATGATTTATGCATCCCGGGACACAGGACTCTGCGTCCCCGAGAACCCTGCTGCTCGTCTGGAACCTGACCATTAACCACCACCTACACTATTACCACTTTAAGGTTCATTTTTAAAAAAAATTACTCAATCTGTTCACCAAATTCAATAAGGTGCAAAAAAACAACAACTTATTTTTAAACCTATATTAGTCTGGTGACCCCTAAAAGGATAACTGGTAAACAGTGGAGATCTGACGTCACAGAATATGGCATCTGATCAGGGTCTCCACTGTTTGCAAATAGTTTAGCTTTTTTCTGTTGGATCACATAGCGTGGCATATCTAAAATTGAAATTCAACTCTTCCAATATATAGTCTGGGGAGTCTATTCAGTCTAAAATTGGGTTAAAAGAGGGTGTTGAAACGGTAAACAGTAGTATCCGAATACTGGTGCAGTCTCATTGATAAAAAACTTGAGTATGTGAAATTCAAATTGCTACCATCATGTCAGTGGATGAGTGCAGATTTACCTAAGAATAGAAGCTCTTGTGTAATTGCTTTGCCTATTCCAGTCCCTCCTCCAGTCACTATAGCTACTTTTCCCTTGAAAAGATTCGGACGAAAAACACTGCTCACTCTAGTTGCAGCGGCCATTTTGAATGTCATGTGACAGGATTATATTATACACCATATAAAAAAAAGTCTAACAAGTATTAACTTTAATAAAAGGCTTTGCCACACGAAAACTGTAATTATAAATTTATTTTTTTAATAATGATAATAATAATAATTATAATAATAAAAACAAGATAATAATAATAATTATAATAATAAAAACAAGATTCTATGGTTTAAGCATCGCAATAGTTCTAACAAACGGATCACATTTTGTAGAACTAAAACATAACAATTGGCTCATGGACTACTTTTACACCTGAGTAAGGTCTCCCTAGCTATTGGTCGATATATAAAAAACAAACTCCCTGACCTGATTGAAACAGTCATTTTTGCAGATGCCATGGCACTATACAATTAATGCATTCTTTAGAGGCTAAAATCAGATTTTGTCAAACCAAGGAAGTGATGTTCACCGAAGCGAAGCCGAAGCAAATAAACAAGTTGTGAAAAATTATTACAAAAGCCTTTAGTTAAATCTTACCTGTGCAATATACAAGAAGATCAACATGAAGACCATGCACATCCTACTGCTAATTTAAAAGCATCCCCTTCCGAAAAGTGGGATCAATGCCTTCCGCACAGTCTGAGCGATGCTCTCACTGAATCAGACTGTAATCAAAAGTCATCAATCGTTTTGTTACTTTTGATGACAAAAACTTGCTCATTCCTAAATCTACTTTTCTGGGTCTCTAGAAGTCCGATAAATCCGATGTCTATGGTCATTGTTATGGCAACATTGAATTGTATAACGTAAACCCAAGAATTGTTTCGACAGGTGTCCCTGGAACCCTTGTCCCACTAAACATTCAAAGATTTAGGAAAATTATGGGCCAGGGGTGGTGCTACGCGGATCCGAATATGACAAATGCTAATGCTCAAGTGAAGATATCATCCCTGGGGCGGATCCAGAGGGGTTCGAGGGGGTCGAGGAGGTTGCAGGGGTGGGGGGAGGGGGGGGGAGGGGTTTCAATCGAACCCCCGTTTGACTCAAAATTTCATCTTCAGAAATTTTGAATTTGATAATTTTTTATACCTTGTTTACCTTAATAAATTTTGGCTCCTCTTAACCTTATACCTCTAAAATTTAACAAGCCTATTTTACTACCTGTTAACGTGTCTAAATTGCAGGATGACCGGCAAACAGTATAGACCCTGATCAGACGCCGCATTTTGCCTCCCTGTCCGAATACATAAAATAAGTTTGGTGATCTGATCAAATCGACCCTAGCACTAAGAAATTTTGAACCCAATACTATTAAATATCTGGATCCGGCCTTGTATCCATCTGTGCATTCAAGCATAGATCTACTTTGATCCTAACGAGCTCAAATCCTGATTTTATAGAGTTATGCCCCTTTTCCGCTCAGAATTTTCTAAACCAAATGTTTTCAGCGATTCGCTTGAGCGTAGACTCCAACATAGGAAAACGATCATGTCGGGTACGAGAACATCCCCATAGCCTGATCAGGGTACTTTGCTTACATGCACCATTTACACGCCTATGTAGTATACTTCGTAGACGTAACTGTAGATAATGCACTATTTTCATCAAAACATATGGCATATGTTATTCCTCCGCAAAAGCATATATCCCAGCAAGCACGCAACGTTGAGACAACGTCGTATCAACGTCAATGCTGACATTGCATCGACGTTGATACGACGTTGTATAGACTTGAACATCATATGTCCACTGGGTACATCTAAGAAGTACTCAAAATATATGTTTTCATGGAGAAATAAAAAAATATATATTAATCTTCATTTATTTAAACCAATGCGTTAGCAACTCCTTCTTCATTTCTTATCACGTACTCTTTTGAAATGAAAATGCACATTTGGTTTCAGATTTATGTGTATATTTTTTCCAAAGTAATGCCCCTTTCCGATTTACAAAACCACTCTGTAAATGAGGTTGCGATTGTCTTTTCCTATAAAATTTAGTATTTTTCATTGACTGATTGTATGTGTGCATGTGTATGTATGTGCGTGCGTGCGTCGTGCGTGTCTGTGTGTGTATGTGTATGTGCGCGCATGAGTGCGTGTGCGTATGTGCGTGTGCGTGTGTGTGTTTTGCTGATCAAATTTTATCTTAAAAAAAAACCGTGCATATTCATGACAATTTTGAAATTACAGTTCATATTCTATCAACCGCTTATTTAATATATGAGACGAATAAGAGAAGCAAACCTATGTGAGTGACTATTTCATAAAATGAGACGATTCGAATGATAGGGCAAGTTTCTATTTCAGAAACAGAGTTTTAAATACGCGCAAATGATGTGTGCTTAAAATGTTGTGTACCTAAAGATTTTTATTTAGTAAAAAACACCCACAAATGCGTACACGCGTGCACGTACGCACATACGTTGGTAAGAGAGAGAGAGAGAGAGAGAGAGAGAGAGAGAGAGAGAGAGAGAGAGCATACATACACTATTGTATGCGGCATAAGATGTCAGTAGCACCCTATACTGGCGCCAATCATTCTGAAGATTTTCATTCCACAACCTATATTCTAATCTCGTGGCACATGATGAAACACTTTTTAAGTAAATGTTAGCATCGAAGACCCAGTGTAGACTCAACATCTACAATATATAGCTTTTATAAATTCTGTACACTGCACATCTATCGGCGAAAACGAGGCTCGCAAAAAGATTTTGTTGTTGAACAGGCTGATATGGGTCCTAAATTGCTTCATATGCAGTTATACTAAGGCAGCGTCAGTAGACACATTTAACTCTAGTCCTGCTGAACCCGGATATGCCATGCCTTTGCAAACAGTGTAGATCCAGATCAGTTGGCTTCTGAAGAAGCCAACTGATCTGGATCTGCACTGTTTGCCATTCAGTGTTTGAATTTGTATCAACAATCTGGATCAAGTAATCTGATTGGCTAATAATTAGAAGTGGGCATGGCATGTTAATTTATTCAGCAGGACAAGGGTTAACCAGAGTGAATCAAAGCACTGACAGCACTGATTGGTTGATTGTCTCTGAGTGAAGGCTGGTAAAATGGTCCTGTACGGCCGGGGACTTAAAGAGTGATTTATTTAACCCTTAACTTTCTGTAATTTAAGCAAACAGTGCAGACCCTGATCAGACGACGTGTTCTGTGGCATCTGATCTGGGTCTGCACTGTTGGCCAATGTCCAAGTCCAGGTTTTAAACTTTACACTGCGCTCTGACGTCACTGCGACAAGAACAGCGCGGCTATTAATTACCGTTACCTGGATTTCGTCGAACGTGGGCGTAGCCCCTAGCTCCTATGTGACTCTGTTGGCCGGCTACGTTAAAAATCTGAATGATTGATAGATTGATTTGTCTAACGCGCCGTTTGATTACATTGGTAAATGGTGATCTCGTGGACAACTAACTTAAAACAATTTTGGCGTTATTATACTATGGCTCAATTGCAAACAATCGACCAAAAAAAAAAAAAAAAAAAAAAAGCCCTGGCATGAAAATATTTACTTTACTTTCCTTTACAATGGGGGTGGGGGTGGAGCTGAGGCTACCCTTGAAGGAAAGAATGTGCTCCTTAATTCTTTCTCATAATTAAGAGTGGTCCCCATTTTCAAAGCATTTTATGGCTCGGAAACTAAATTCTTGCGATTAAAAATTGCTTCGCCTTGAAAAAATTACTGTAAAACCTTCAGTTGCTTTTAATTCCCTTAACATGTTTGTCCTTCAAACTTTATCTCCCTTTTGAAAAATAACCGTGAAATCTTAAACCTTCTTAAACCTTAAAAGGTTTGAGGTTTGTCTTGCAATCTTAAATATCTGGGTTGCGTTCTTTGAGGAGCTTATTTGATCTTCTATTGTCACACTAAACTACGCTTGTTAATGAAAATAGTAACAAAATTTGAATTCAATTAAGCTTAGAAAAGTTACAATTAAGACTGTCCTTTAATCATAGAATCCCATGATACAAACTGAACCTGTCATGACGAAAAAGCCCCGGTCGCCCTTACATGAACAAAGAAACAGATAAGCCTATGCATAGGCGCAATTAGAACAGAGCCTTTGTTGTCCTTGGACTTATTTGACAATATCAATGATTCTGTGAACGGATAATGAAGGCCCCGATCAGACCGCACCGTTGAACGGGCTGATCCGGGCCTTCGTTGTCCGCATGTATCATAAGGGACATTTTGACGTGTTGCAACGCGATTGAAGAATCTTAACACTTAGCACGCTGGGATTTTTTTCAACAAATGATATATTAACATATTTTTTCTTTTTTTTTTCCCTAGAAAACAGGTTTTGACATTTCATGCAAAATGTCTCCAAAACATACACATTGTATGAAATATTAGAACCTATTTTCTGGGAAAATAAGAAATAAATATTTCAAAATGTCGTCTGCTGACATTTTTACCCAGCACGCTTGGAGTTAATGAAAGGACATACGAAAGCGGAAAGCAAATCTGTCATCTGTCTTTTGTAAACACTCCGTCAGATTTTGCTCGACAATGGCAGCCGCACGAGACCGTATGTTCGTTATTGTTAAGAAATTACACGTAAATTAAGGGTTATGACTCCCCTATTGTTAACGCATCGATGAATTCGACAAGAGAAAACGGCTGTTTATTGGTTGTTTGAGAGTACGCGAACAGCGCAGTCAGCACATCTATAGTACAGTCAGAGTCTACACCGCTCCTTTTTGGACTTTACGTGGACAATTTACATTTACGTTGTACATTAACTGACTGATGCATTTAGGTAAAACTAGCATGCCCTACTGTAAAACGCTCATGCGATTGGATAAAACTATCATGTATTTAGGTAAAACTACCATACATTTAGGTAAAACAATCATGCATTTAGGTAAAAACGCTCACGCAATTAGAAAAAAAAAAAAAAAACTATCATGCATTTAGGTAAAATGCCCACGCAGTTAGATAAAACTATCATGCATCGCATCTAGGTAAAACGCTCAAGCAGTTAGGTAAAACTATCATGTATCTAGGTGAAACGCTCATGCAATTAAGTAAAACTATCATGCAATGAGGTAAAATTATCACGCGTTTAGGTAAAACGCTCATACAATTAAGTAAAATTATCATGCATTTAGGTAAAACGCTCATACAATAATTAAGTAAAACTATCATGCAGTCAGGTAAAACTATCATGCATTTAACAAATCGCCCACACAATTAAGTAACACTATCATGCATTTAAGTAAAACTATCATGCAACACTCAATGTCTAGACCTGTTAAATGATAATAATAATAATAAAAAATTACATAATTAAATGAAAGTTAAAATGATTAAATGAAACCTAAAATGATTAAATAAAGAACAAAGTGTTTGTTCCAAAACGTTTTTATCTCGCATTTCATATCTGCTTTTTTTCCTTTTGGGAAATCTCTCTCTCTCCTTAACGTCGGAATCAGGAAAGAAGTATTTTTTTGTAAATACTGGAAATTGCAGCAAACAAAACTAAAGTTAAAATTAAAGCGAACGTCTGGTTTAACCTATACTTGCATGCATTTGTATTCTGTGCTTGAAATAAGAGCTTATCCGTTGATAATCGACGCAAGCTCAAAGTATGCAGAGCATGCTGTCTAGACCAGACTCGGCGAACGCGCAAAATGGTCCGAGCTTTGAATCTTAAAGGCTCCATACTGCTAAAAAATAGACATTTTTTTTTTATTCAAGATAGGTTTGATAAATTGATATATAGTATAGTTGACTCTCGTTATCTCGAACTCGCTTATTTCGAATTACCACTTATCTCGAAGTGAGAATCTGGTCTCTGTTTTAACATGAAACTATGACAACATGTAACAAAATAATGTGGAAAAGAGCAGGAGCAATTTCTCCTCTTTTCCACAATATTTTCAGTATTTCTAGATTTTCAGGAGTCAAATTACATACTCATTTGTGGAATGTGGTTGTTTGATTTATCTTTTTTCCTCAATTCTGCAAATCTGATATGTCGAGATACTGATATCTCGAAGTATTTCAGAGAGTCCCTTGGACTTCGAGATAACGAGAGTCGACTGTATTAATACAATCATAAAGTGTGGCATCTGTCAGCCTGTAAAATTTCAGTTAGTCTCTCTTGTTTGAACTGGATCAAACATGAAATGTTTTTTTTATCGTATCTCTGAATTAATGTTGGCAACATTAATTCAGAAATATGATAAAGAATCGTTTCCTTTCAAGAAAGAGAGACTAACTGAAATTTTACAGGCTGTCAGGTGCCATATTTCATGATTGCATTAATACAATATATCAATTTATTAAATCTTTCTTTGATAATAAAATGTCTACTTTTGAGGAAATGGAGCCTTTAACTTCAGTCAATGTATTTTGCAATGGTATTTTCTGAACACATTTACTATAATAATCCCGAAACAAAAATAAGTCTGAGTTTCAAGATGTCCAATGACCCAACAGGGTTTGTAAAAGCTATAAATACATGCTTTGGATCCAAACGTTTTGGTCTTTATTTAATCATTTTACTATGTATTTGTGGGTACTACATTTTACAGCAATAAAAGATTAATCGCTTTACTGTTCAAAATTCAAATTTGATTTGTATAGAAGTATAGAGACAAACTTGCACCGTTTTTGTTTGTTCGGAAGTGAAATCGTTTAAAGAATAACTATCCCCGCTGACTGGTCAAATTAATAACATCGAAAAAGGCACCCTTTAGGAGTGAGTGCAAGATTTTATAATCAAAATACCTTGTTGTTAATGAAAATATTTTTTTATCAAAAATATTTTTTGTGAATTTAATTTTCACCATTAGGTCTTTGAGCATCTCAATATTCTATGATACTAGTGATGTGAATTATGATTATGTAGAAGTAGTAATGGTCATGGTACCCCAGCCGTAATCCAAACTCATAAACGGATGAAGAATCAGAATGTTCAGACCAACAGACATGGACCCCAGAATAAAGGGTGTAATCAGGCGTCCGCAGATAGTAAGCATTACTTGGTAAGTAAGCTTCGCCCGCCATGCTCATTTGCCTGAACGAAGGGAAATCTAGGTAGAAGCGTATGTCCGGGATTTTGGAGATCTACTTATGGCTCGTCATTGGCAAAAACATCAGGAACAAAAATCTGGAAACTGCCACATTGTAGGGATTGACCAGATCATGATGTCTCCCATAGAACTTCTTAAATGTTGCTACCAGTTTGTTTTTGTTGATACCCCTGGCTCAACAACCTTGTAGTGGCATTTTCCCACGCTTCATGAAGCCCTGATAATTTGAACAGGCTCTGGCATATCGGATTAACTATGAAACGTAAACGCCGTATGCTGGTGCAGAAGGGATGTTACTGCTCAGGAATGGAAAGTTAACAACGGTAAAATTGGTCAACCCGTTTGTCGTAAAGCCTAGTAGTAGAAACAAAGAAATCGCTTAAGAAAACGCCATTCCTAAATACTTTGACTGGAAATCATTTGAATACGAAAATGGTTATTTCTCACGGTGAGCCCAAGTCTCGTCAGAACGTTCTCAGTTCTCTATAAAAATCACCAGAATGTACATAGGATCTCGTTAACTACACAGGTCTTGCGCACTCTGATCTGGCTCTTGCTGTTGCTTGCATAAGTTTTGTCATGACGTGAATTAAAATAATCGGATACATTTGATCGATTTTCTGCCATGTTTTGCAAGGGAGACCGTTTATGTGACATCCAATTTTGCTTATCCTGCACACCATGCTCTTCCGAAAAATGTCTACTCTAAAAGGACAGAATTTGCTCCCAATATACAGGAGCAAAATGTCCTGTTAGAGTAGACCCTTATTCAGACGGGAGGCAAAAAGAAATTGACAGAGCTGTCTCCCCTGAACGTCTAATTATTCTTCTTAATTTAATCATTTCCGTCTTGCAAAACCTTATCCGTTTCAAAGAGTACAGAAATGTAATACTATTTATAGCCAGGGCACAGCATTTCCTATAAGATCGCAATTCCGCCAAGCAATGACTCAGATCAGCCTGCACAAAAGCGGAGGCTGATCATAGTCATTGCTCCGCGCTCTATGGGTAGCCAAACATCCAAGCTTTATGTAGACGAACGACAGAGGTTCTGCTAAGGATGCGTGGATGCGCAGGCTGCTCTGTGTCTGCTCTGGGCGCAAAAGCAATCTTGTAGGAAATGCTTTTCCCTGCTTATTTTGTCTTTAGCTAAAATTGTATATATTTCCGTATTAGGTTTCTTTAACAATTTGGTGGCAGCTGTTTCTTAGAACTTTGAGGAGATAAAGTTATTAAAATGCTGAAGTTAACATATGATGTCGACACGTTTAAGTATAAACAACATCATTAATATCACAGACTTAGGCTTTTTTTTAATTTTTTTTTTTTTTGAAATATCTATATGTTTTCAGTTGAAATGTATTAAATGTCTTGACCTTTGTTAGTTTAACATTTATTCTATTTGCCCTAAGTAAATGGACAGACAGACCAGAACAAACAGTGTTGCAAACGTCATTGCTGCTTCTGAAGAGTCTTAATAAAACCGAGACTCCCATTTTCTATCCGTAATGTGTTCTTTGTTTCCAAAGGCAATTTTTATGTTTTTATTTAAATTTTTGCCATATTTATCTTAAGTAAATGAACAGACAGGCCGGAGCAAACAGTGTAGACCCAGATCAGACGCCGCAGAACGCGGCGTCTGATCAGTGTCTACACTGTTTGTCACTCATCCAGCAGTTTTCAGCCATATCAACAAACATGAATTCTGGAATCCTTGTAATACTGCATACTGTAATAACCCCAAGTATTTGGACAGATAGGTCAAATAAAACATGTAGACCCAGATCAGACGCCCCAGAACACGGAAATATCTATCAGAAACCTATCAGAAACCTATGGGAAATGCACATTGTCAGTCGTCCATCCTGAGTACATAGACATTTCTGTCAGTCAGCATGAACCATAGAGATGCATATTACGTTCTAGACATTTTCTAAGGCACTTGGTATCTATAATTCAAAGTCATCGAACCATAAGATATAGGTCAGTTGGACAAATGCTGACATGCTGACATGCTGACGATGATGCTACTATGCTCATAGAGATATATCATTTTATGAAGTTAGAACAATCCAAGCATTAACGATTCTATCTGGTACACAAAACCTAACCTAAGGCTGGTGGAATTCAAGTTTGAAGTCAGTCAACCATGACATACAAAGGGCCAGGCAGCCTGTATTAGTGCTGTAGCAATTCCAGAACCGGCAGTTTTATTGTGTAGTTACAGTTTCCAAGCACTAACAGAACCCGAGAAACTACTTATTCTACGATACTAAACCCTCTCTCTCCACGGCTAAGAATAAGAGGACAAAACTTGATGCCAGTCAACCGTTAACTGTCATTGGCACAACTACACAAGCTGATGTTGTAGTATCTATAGCCAGATATAATGCAATAAAGTTTTAGCTTGATAGACTGATAGATATTCGGAACATTATCTGTTTCAAAAAAAAAAAAAAAAAAAAAAAAAAAAAAAAAAACAGCCCCATTTTAAGTCACTTGGTTAAACATGAACCACTCCGCATGTACGCAGATCACAAAAAAAAACCCCAAACTATTTGTCAAGCTATTACATGGTCAAACCATGGGCTGAGGATAAAGTATGACATAAATAACAGCATATGACGTGACATCATATGATATGATATGAGGTGATGTGATGTGATATGATATGATATGATATGTCGCGTGAATTCTCCATTTACTGCTTCCATCGACATGAAATTTACATTTTCAACCATCACCCGTTGACCATAGGGACACTATCACACGCGCAATCTTGATGCAGCCACAGCCATTCATTCTTCGGCAGAGCTTCAAATCATATTTCGTCCAAAAAGATAGGCTCATTACTCCGTTTTTCTTCTAAATAAAACATAAGTATAGGTATTCAGCTTCTAAATTAGATAAGATAGAACATTTTGCGATAAAAAATAAATTATTTAGCTGCCTTTTGTATTTTATACTTCAAATGCTACAAGGAGTTAGGACTGTACTTTTCCTACTATCAGCAGTTAGGCTAGTTGCGATTCCCGATGAAATGTGCTTATCTGAAATTTTTCAGTTTTTGGACGTGAAATTTTCTATATATGTAATTGGCGTGTTTTCGTAATGGACGAGTAGGGTCAGACACAAATGACCCGCATATATAGTCTGTGGAACGACCAAACGTCGTGCAATTTAAGAGGATAGTAAAACTGATAATTTTGATTGGGCTAATACCTAAGCATGCAGTCTGTCGATTATACATACATTATTCAAATTGCTCTAAAATATCAGCCTTGACAATAACTTTGTTGAGTTTGAAAATTTAGTCACCTTAAAACTCAGTTTCGATGCGCTTTGTTGAATTTTTGTTCAAGCCAACATTATTTCAAAATATTGACGAAACAATATAGAAACTGCTTCAGAAAGTTTGTGATACCCATTACGAAAACACGCCTATTCAAATATACTGAAAATTTTACCACCAAAAATGAAAATTTCTAGATAAAAAATTCTGACATTCTTCATATTTCTACTCAAAACATTGATTGTGGGTACGCGTTAGAACCGCCTCGCCGAGGCGGTTCTAACGCGTTCCCACAATCTATGTTTTAAGCAGAAATAAGAAAAATAATGCATACCCCTGTAAACCCCAGTTTTACTATATGAAAGTGGGGTTAAGGGGGTAAAAATTATATAGGCATGTTTTCGTGATGGATTGTATTGTTCAAGAAGCTTAGCAATGAAAAGTTATTTACATTTGTTAATGTCGGTAACGTGACTGTAGTTTAATTCAGAATCGTAATTTACAGAATCTGCCGATGATGCTGTAGCTACATTTAAAATGTTTTGATTTTATTTATTCATTTTATTTCTAAGTAACTAAATAACCCAATTGTCCATCAGCGTTATCAGCGTTAGGATTACATGACATTCGAGAATAACAAAACGGCATCCAAAAGTACCGTTATATATATATAAGTACATTGTTAAAAATGCCACTCAAATATATAGTTTGGCGATTTTCTGACTGTAGCATGAAACATTTGAGAAAAAAATAAAGTAATAATCAAAGTATTATTTTTTTTATAAACTGGTACATTTGCTGTTGAGAATTGCATAATATTGGACCTGAAATGCATGCCCACAAAAAGGTGAATTTGACTATACATGTAGATGCTCTGGCCAATCGAATAAGACGAGAAGCCACATATGATGTAACACGCGAAACACCATTGATTAAAACAAGTGTTTACTAAATAAAAAATAAAGTAATCTTGACATAACACAAATGTTCTATATAGTTCTATATCATCTCTTAGCATGCTGGGTAAGAATCATTTTAAAATATTTATTTCTTATTTCTCCCAGAGAAAGGTTTTAACTTTTCAAGAAAATTGCCTTCTTAGCAGACAATTTGCACGAAATGTCAAAGCCTACTTTTCGGCGAAAAAAGCCAACGACAAACATTAGCAGTTTGTTGTCTGCTGAATTAGCCCAGGGGATGATAAAGATTAAATACTGGTCAATTTAAATAATAAAAAGATGGAGTCATTACGAAAACACGCCTATTCAAATATATAGAAAATTTCATATCCAAAAACTGAAAATTTACAGACAAAAAACTAATTATTTTCAATATTTCTGCTCAAAACATAGAACGTTGGTACTCGTTAGAACCACCTTGGCATCTTAGCTCTCACAACTCCTCTCCTATAATTTTAACGAGTCCCATCACGAAAACATGCCTATATAATTTTGACCCCCTTTAACCCCACTTTTATATAGTAAAACATGGGTTTACAGGGGTATACATTATTTTTCTTATTACTGCTCGAAAACATAGATTATGGGTACTCGTTAGAACCGCCTCGCCGAGGCGGTTCTAACGAGTACCCACAATCTATGTTTTGAGCAGAAATATGAAAAATATCAGAGTTTTTCATCTGAAAATTTTCAGTTTTTTGGAGGTGAAATTTACAATACATTTGAATAGGCGTGTTTTCGTAATGGTTTTGTTACCTGGGGATGTGTCAAATCCTGCCCTGGTTCTACGACACTTGACCAATACTTACGGCAAATGCGGTGTTTATTAATAGGACATAGTACAACTACATAACGAAAACACGCCTATTCAAATATATAGAAAATTTCTCCTCCAAAAACTGAAAAAATATCAGATTAAAAACTCTAATATTTTTCATATTTCTGCTCAAAACATAGATTGTGGGTACTCGTTAGAACCGCCTCGGTGAGGCGGTTCTAACGAGTATCACAATCTTTGTTTTTGAGCAAAAACAAGAAAAATAATGTATACCTCTGTACCCCAGTTTTACTATATAAAAGTGGGGTTTAAGGGGGGTCAAAATTATATATAGGTACATTTTCGTGATGTAGGTATGAGAGGAATCTATCCTATTATTGATTTCTTCAAAAGCACTTAGCATATCGTAAACGTTAATGCAACATATCTTCCGTCCTTCTTTTTTTTTTTTTTTTTTTTTTTTAAAGTCGTCTCGAAGGAAAACTAATAATATGCTTTTGATAGACGTGAAAATCAGTTCCAATGGCTTCATTTAATTTAGACAAATAATAATTTCACTGAGATTTATTGCTTCTTCTTCACGAATACAAGACAGCGATTATAATCAATATTAACTTCATGCCCTGCCCTTCAGAGTGACGAGCCAGTAATATTTCACGATGCCTTCTTTCCTTAGAAACCGTTAATATTTCTTCTGTTATTGAACCATTAGAAAAGACAGGAGAAAATGTCTTAGGCAGTAGTGTTATATTAAGCGTTGATTAGTGGAAACTGTGTATGTAAGTAAAATTTGTCATCACTAAAACATGCCTATATACTTTTGACCCCCTTAAACCTCACTTTTATAAAGTAAAACTGTGGTTTACAGGGGTATACATTATTTTTCTTATTTCTGCTCAAGAACATAGATTGTGGGTACTCGTTAGAACCGCCTCGCCAAGGCGGTTCTAACGAGTACCCAAAATCTATGTTTTTAGCAGAAATATGAAAAATATCAAAGTTTATATTCTGAATTTTTTCAGTTTTTGGAGGTAAAATTTTCTATATATTTGAATAGGCGCGTTTTTTTCGTAATGTAGTTGTACTATGTCTTATTGATAAACGCCGCATTTACCGTAAGGTTTGATCAAGCGGCGTATGCAGGGCAGGTTTTAGACGCATCCCCAGGTAACAAAACGGACTCGTTAAAATTATAGGAGAGGAGTGGCAAGGGGCTTAGATGTCCGAATATTTAGGATAAATACGGTATTTTATTGATACAGGAATTCGTGGTTTTGTCATGGGTCTCGTCTTAGTTTCATAGCAGTTATTTTAATAGCATTTAATTGTTTTTCTGTCATCACGAGAACATACCTATATAATTTTGACCCCCTTAAACCCCACTTTTATATAGTAAAACTGGGGTTGACAGGGCTATACATTATTTTTCTTATTTCTGCTCAAAACATAGATTGTGGATAATCGTTAGAACCGCCTCGGCGAGGCGGTTCTAACGAGTACCCACAATCTATGTTTTGAGCAGAAATAGGAAAAATATCAGATTTTTTTTATCTGAAAACTTTCAGTTTTTGGTGATGAAATTTTCAATATATTTGAAAAGGCATGTTTTCGTAATGGATGACACAATTGCCCTGTTCTTGTGTTATTTCTATCCTATTTTGCGACCTTACTTAGGGATGAGCGTATCCCTTTCTTAACTGTTTCATTTGTTTACTGTTATAAATCAAAGGCATTTAATCATCTTTTACATATATCCATGCAAACTATTCTACATGACGGATGTGGCATATGTATATTTGGTATATTTGGACTTAGCTATTCAATGTATATTATCAAGACTAAAGAATTGCCAGCTTATACATGTATTTGGATAAGCATTGCGTGTTCATAGCAATATATAAAACAAACAAGAGAGAGAGAGAGAGAGAGAGAGAGAGAGAGAGAGAGAGAGAGAGAGAGAGAGAGAGAGCGTGTTCATAGCTATATATAAACAAACCAGAGAGAGAGAGAGAGAGAGAGAGAGAGAGAGGGAGGGAGAGAGAGAGGGAGATGGCTTCGAGCATGCCGTGCAATGCTTTATTTTAATCTTTTATTCGCTTATGAATTGAATCTACAAGGTACACATTTTCATCACGAAAACATACCTATATAATTTTTACCCCCCCCTTAAACCCCACTTTTATATAGTAAAACTGGGGTTTACAGGGGTATACATTGTTTTTCTTATTTCTGCTCAAATTCATAGATTGTGATAACTCGTTAGAACCGCCCCATTGAGGCGGTTCTAACGAATACCCAAAATCTATGATTTGAGCAGAAATATACTGGTTAACCGCTTAGAGACTAAGCCTGCCCAGTAAACGTGTGGCTAGGTAAACTGACCGCGCTCGACATGACTCCTTTGGGTTGACTGGGCCGTAAAACCTCAACACAAAATACGCTAACTTGCATTCTTTCTAGAATCGACATAAAGTTAAAAGAATGCCACAACCTTTGTTTTTCTGTACTTTATGAATATTATATTATTAATAACAAAATTATAATGTCATATGTTTTGTGTTAAGTTATAACATTCATATGCTCCTTCAATATCACAGCTTAATCGTGGCATTCAGAACTTTAGAACTGTCCGTATCAAAATGACAGCGGTCATTTACTAACCTTCCATGTTCAGTAATTAATGGTCGTCTAATGGAGAGCGGAAATTATACAGATTAGGAGGTATAGCATCTTACTGTTAGGGAAATACTTAATCCCTTCTTGAAAGGGGTCTTCTTTAAAAGGTGATAATTTGTTCTTGAGAGGTAAAATGAATTGAAAATTTCCCCCTACCCCTTTAAAAGCGTATCCTTTACCTTTAATTTGCTGCCACTTAAATATTTGAACGAAATACATTTTTTTTTCAAATTTAATTCGGTTTCTTTATATCCTGACTGAATTACAAGAAATAATGGTTGGCACATATGTTCATCGAAAGAATGTCTTATATTTGAGTCAGCGCACGACAAAACCTGCAGTAAGACCAGGTCCCGAGTTATAAAATATTTTCATACTCAACTCGGATGAGCACGAAATTTGTCCCGCTAATAAATCTCAAATTACTAGCAAATACAAATTCTTTCTTGCTCAACATAGCTGAGCATTAAAATTTCTCTGCTAATAAATGCGAAAATGCCAACTATTGTTGGCATTTTCTTATTTATTAGCAGAGAAAATTTCATGCTAGATGAGTTGAGCATGAATTTGTTGTTTCATTTCGGGGCCTGTGTGACAGCAAAGACGCAAGATTAGACTGTACATCCACATAATGGCAAGGATTCTCGTGTATCCCTCTTTGGATAGTCCGGAGGCTGCAGAAGGCACAAGCGATTAGGTAAGACTCTGGCCAGACTGCGCGGATGCGCAGGCTGATATAAGTCTTTGCTGGTCGAAAAGTCTTATGGTAGGTTTTGTCGTGCGCTGGCTCATTGCCAGTTTGCCAGCATTTAAAATATACCTTTTAGTAGTACAGAAAAAAAGCTGTAAGTATAGTGCTGATATTATCAAATTGTCTTTTCCTTCGGGAAATTTGGGCTCATACATAACCTGAGCAAACAGAGGTCCGCTCAATACACTGCTGAGGGCATGGTGTTTTACATAATCTTCGTTGAGGTGCCCGAGTCGTCGTTCATAGCCTTACTTTTGTTCTGCCCTATATTTCAAAATGACCCCTTTTCAGATCAGTCCGTGTGAAGCTAATTTCGAAAAGTTAGGCACAGAGCATTTAATACGGAATGAGTCTCTTGTGGAACTTCCAAGGGTACACTGAGATATATGTATTTGAAGCTCATATAATAGTTATGCAATAGAGTTTGTGCATATTGTCATACTATAGAACCGTAGCTTAATAACTATGCAAAACAATTTGTAATAATTGGCAGCATTAATGCTTTAATTCAATATAAAAACGCTAAGCAAAAAACATGAGAAAAAAGTCACATAAATGAAAAAGCTAAAAAAAGTAAAAACAAACAAAAAAAAAAAAAAAAAAAAAAAAATGTTTGCATTAAATACAGGAATTGCTATAAAACATAGTATTAATGAAAAATAACCAGACACTTCTATTAATAATGGCTCTGTCTAAAGAGTTGGGACAGAAGCGTACATGTACACTTGGCATATAGTGGGTATATCCGTCCCAATGGAGCATCTAATTGTATATATGGTCAAAGAGGATGAATCAGAAAGCAAGGAACACATCAAATAAATAAATAAATAAAACACACACACACACACACACACACACACACACACACACACACACACACACACACACACACACACACACACAGAGAGAATCGGTTTTACTGGTGACGGTGAGTAGAGTTCCAGACTGAATGATAGCTCCTTGCTGAATTTGTTTTAGACGGTTGGTGCCTGACCACCGCTGACTGTGATCGAGTCCGGCGTGGTCCTAACTGGGCTTTTCTTTCGCTGTAGTTTCAGATCGCCATTCTGTCCACGACGTTGCTTTATCATATCATCACGAAAACATGCCTATATAATTTTGACACCCTTAAACCCCACTTTTATAGAGTAAAACTGGGTTTTACAGGGGTAAACATTATTTTTCTTATTTCTTCTATAAATATAGATTGTGGGGACTCGTTAGAACCGCCTCGCCGAGCGAAAATTTTCCTTTTGTGGTTGTAAACTTTTCAATATATTTAAATAGACGTGTTTTCGTAATGTTGTTTTGGATTATTAGTATATTAAGACATGTGTATGCAGTAAAATATTGACAGAAATACTGACAGAACAAATTTAAATCAGATTTAAACTTTAAAAGATTTCTTAAAATGTGCTTTATAATGTATACCCCTATAAATATTCTATATCATAGGGAACATGAGGGTATACATTACATAAACTTTGGGGTGGTCGGATGTGGTGAAGGTGTCGTGTATCTTACGGCACCGGGGCGTCCAACTGGTTGAAACTTGGCTTACAGTTTGGACAAGGCCCGCTATCCTTGTACGTAGCAGGTAAGGGTAGAGGGGAATGTTTTTATTTCTTCTGTTTCTTCACTTTCATTCCTGTTCCTCTTTCTTTCCTGTCCCTCTATTTCATCTCCTCTACTATGTCTGTCCCTCTTTTTATCTCCTCTACGATGTCTTCTATCTCTTTTCTCCCTTTCTCTGGGAGCCGACACAAAATGACCCACAAGGGTTCCCCAACATGATTAATTACACAAACTTGTTTAACGTAATGAAATTATGCAAATTACGAACGTAAGGTAAGGTATGCAGCTAATGTAGAAACAGTTTAGATAGAATGAAGGTACATTTGAATTTCTCTCTCTCTCTCTCTTTGTTTCTCTCTCTGTGTCTCTATGTCTCTCTCTCTTTCTGTCTCATGGTAATTGTCATATGATCTTAAGAATGTTCTAATTTCGTTTATCTTTTTCATATAAATGCTACTTTTGCACTGTTGGTTATCACATATCTTAGGGCTCTGAAGCTTATTTAGTGCTGTAATTTTAGTAAAAGTAGTTAACTTATATCAATACAACACCTACCCAATAATTCACCACTACTGATAAAAATACACACAAAAACACACATAAAAGCAAAAAAAAAAAAAAAAAAAAAAAAAAAAAAAGAAAACAAAAAAAAAAAACAACAAAAAAACACACATACAAAAAAATAAAAACAAAAACAAAAATAAAAACACGTTGCTATAAGATTAAGAATTAAACAAATAAATTGCAGTCGTTCTTATCCTGTTGATAGTGTAATTTGTTCTATGTACATGTAAAACTGTTGAAATCAAATGTGTTTAAACCAATATGGGATCGAGTATAAATAGTGAATATACAAATGCGAAAGCACCCTTTTCACTACGCACATTTCTAACAGCACCTTTTCTTTCAGCAAATCATTGGTAGCTTCAAAGCTTACTGCTACCTCCCCCTACGACAGATGTTTTCCTAATGTGCCCGACGAGTCGTTCTAAATACAAATTAAGTCCTCGATAAGACGATTTAAACGTATTTAACACGATGTCCTGGTGGTGTTACTGGGGTGAAAGATTACAATAACAAAAACTACTCTAAGCGATTTCACTAAGCTCTATTATGCTTCTCAAAGGTTTGATGTTCAGGCAAATTAATCTGCGCATGAAACACGAACATGCTAACGGGGAAAAGATAAAACATTGGAACCACCACGAAAGGATGCCACTCAACAACAGCCACCTCCGTATTTAGCTCTACGTTATTACACACCGTCAGATTTTCAGAAATTTGCAGTTTTTAAACCATTTTTTTTAAATTTGTTTGCTCTTTAACCTCAGTTTGCTTAATAATCAGAATCTTCCTCATTTCCCATATGATTGTTGAGGTTTTACGACCCAGCCAACCCAATGTGGTCATGTCGAGCGCGGTCAGTTTACCGATTCACATATTTACTGGGCAGGCTTAGTCCTCCAAGCGGTTAACAGTATTGTGTATATTCTTTCGCCAGAATTGACAACTGCCCTTCTTGAATCAGCGGAAGAGAGGGAATGACTGCAGAAAATATTTCATGATCAAATCTCCACGAAAGAATGTTGCCAACCCGGCGGGGGTCGAACCGCAACCTCCTGATCACCAGTCGGGCGCGCATCCAACTGAGCCACGGTAAAACCTACAATAAGACTAGTGCGACCAGCGAAGACTCAGATCAGCCTGCGCATACGCGCAGTCTGATCAGAGTCTTCGCTGATCGCATGTGCCTTCCACATTCTCCAGTCTATCCAAAGAAGGATGGACAAGAATCCTTGCCATACTGGGCTGATGCACAGGCTGATCTGAGTCTTTGCTGGTCACAAAGATCATATTATATGTTTTGTCATGCGCTGGCTCATATTATATGCTGCGAAAATACAATGGCTTACGTAGTTCTCGAAAAGTGATGTATCAAGATAAATATTATATGCTTCTAATGAGCATCCACGAAACTGTTTTGTGAAGAAATGTGAAAATATCATATTTTTGATTAAATACATTGGTTTATCTGGAGCTGTGAAGCTTAGAAGTATACATTTGAGCTAGCGCACGACAAAACCTAACTCTGATCAGCCTGGGCATCAGCCCAGCCTAATCAGACTTCGGTGTGCGCTCTATGGCTAGCTTAGGACCCAAGCTTCCTTCATGCGGTAAAGCGAAGACTCTGATCAGACTGGGCGTATGCCCAAGCTGATCTGAGTCTTCGCTGGGCGCACATGCCATTTTGTAGGGTTTGTCATGCGCTGGCTCAATTTCTACATAGATGCGTTAACGTAATACAAACTTATAATTCCTCAGCTGCTCAGGCTACCTGTATCACAAATGTAACATATTTTCCAAAACCTTTTATCTTCAACACTCTTATGCAATAAATAAATCTGATCAAAACGGTTATTGATCGATATATGATACGATATAATTTGAGTTAATACGATATATAAAGGATATTTGCTCGTTTGGAGTGAATGCCATCGAGTGTAATAAAACATTAGTATTTTCACGAGTGCGAAGCACGAGTAAAAATTTGAATGTTTTTAATCACCTGAGATAAAAATATTTATGGTATGTACGAAAAAAAGTAAATTTTTTTTTTTATTCTTTCCAAGCTTTAGCGCTTCTGACGTCATAACTGACGTCGCCAAACAAACAGAAACATTATGACCTCGACATTGAGTTCTTACCACAAAGAGAGAGAAAACAAATATTTCGACAAATCAAAATAATTTTGATACTCCACTGTTCATTTCTTTCTAGCTAAGAAAATGCATACCAAACTTGACAGTTAAGTTCGGGTACAAAAAGTTAGAGGTGTTAGTAGTATAGGGCGGCTCCCCATAGTGCCGCCCTATACTACTGGTGTTCTAAAATCTGAAGTATCCGCTTTTGAAATAATGAAGTCATCAAAAGCGAGGAGTGAAAATATAAATCGTATTAATCACTAGTGAAATGATACGATATCATTTCACAATAATAATGAATGATACCACTTCTGTTTTTACCAGATATACACTGCTTTCACCGCGAACAATAATATAAAATGCATGCTGAGTAATTAACCCCATCAAGGTCAACAACCAGCGCCCAGTTGTTCAAAGCATCAATAGTTTAACGAGCTCGTTAATGACAAATTCATTATCTGTTGTAGCTAAGGTATACATTGCTATGCAAAAGCTGCTCACATTTTTTCAGCAAAAATATCGATGTATTTGCCCAATTTCAAGATAGAAATTTTAACGTCAGGTTAGCTAACAACTTCGTTAAGTTTTGAACAACTGGGCCCTGTTCTGACTTCTTAAATTAACCAATATCTCTCATTGTACCAAATACGGATTGAACAACAAAAAATTACATGACAAAACTTCTTTCCTTAAACATAGAACGAAGAGTAACCGTAACTGAAAAAGAAAAAATCTTGGAATGTTCAACGGCAAAACTTGATTTTAGGTGCGGTTTGTATTTCCTCATTCTTCGACATCATTGAGCTAATTTTGAGCAATTCTGAAAATAAAGTAAATAAGAAACTCTGGAACTGGTACAATTAGAACCACATCAAACCACATCAAACCCCCAACACGCATACAGTCCTTGAGGATTGAAAAAAATAAGAGCATTAAATGACTGTACGAGGAGACTTTTTGGGGTCATCCACAACAGCACAGCCACAAGAGCTCTCATATTGCTTAATCCGGCACTTAAGGAGTATGCAGATGAATATTCTGATCTACTATTGGATAGATTCTACAGTAAAATGCTGTAAGCGGATTGTGGAATTCCTAGTCACCCCACACGAATAAAGGGCATTGTGAGTCTGCAGTGCCGTTGACTGTTCTTCTTTATGAAATGTCATATAATTCTGGATGATCCATATTTGATAAGAATAACCATAGGCTACCATTTAAACAGTTGCATAATCATACGTCATAGTATCTGTATCAGATCATCATTAAGAGGAAGTACAAACTTTCAAATTTCAAATATGAGCTGAGCGGGGTGACCATGAATTTGCCATTTTACATAATATAAAGTTTCCAAAATAGAAGTTAAGAGACCCATGCAAGGCCAAATCACCAAGCACAACCTTCCTAAGGCATCGAAAGTGGACACTTAGTAGATCTTTCGCCATTTTGTACGAACGAGATACTGTTTGCTTTCCTGTATACCAAGCCCTTTTTGAAAAGTAGTGCAATTAACATGACTTTACTCCCGAAGGTAGCAAATTCATTCCTTTTATGATGCACTCCTCTCCAGAAGGGGACAAAACCAAGTTATAGTTACCTTGATAGTACATCCGTTCCTCTAAGGTTGAGTATGCGAGACAAGTAAGCATACAAAGCGAACAATATATGGAAAATTACCCATAGAACAAATACACAGGAACATCAAAAGAAATGCTGCCCAGTAACGTTAAATGGTACGAAAATCTAAAAAGTTGCCTTTGAAAGTAAAGGACACACACAAGAACGAAAATCGGAGACTTGGTTTTATCAATTCGTATACAACAATGTAGTTTGTGAGGCTGTATACGCTCCCTCCTCCCCACCCGCCCTACACACACACCCAGCACCGGCTTAAATGGTATTCGATTTTCGATATTACCAGGAAGGGCTCCATGATCCCAAAGGCAATAAAAAATATAATCTGCACTATAATGAAGTACGGGGAGACGTTTTACGGCCGCAACACGACACTTAACACCAGTTGCAGTGAGGTAAAATTAAAATCTTAACAGATGCCTTTTGAAACAAACCTGGTTTGATGAGCAGCGCTCGTCCTTAACCCTGATACAGTTCCAACTAAACATAATTGTGCATTCCGCGTAAGGGTCTCCCTAATCATCAGTGGATCAACACAGAACGCATGCAAATTGAATTATCAGTGTTTGTGATGAAACACAGATTAGGACTCGATCACACTCATCTGTGGTCAGTGTTTCTGCTAGTGATATTGTTGCTCTGACTTTCAGCCTGCTTGTAGTCAAACCTTCATTTGCTTCACCGTAAAGATTGGTTTTGTTACATATGTTTGTCTGTGTTGATCCACCAATGGGCAGGAACGCCCCACATGCATACCGAAATAATGTGTAGCTGCAACTATATCAGGCCTTAGGGCGATGGTAGGACGTAAATAAATATTTTCTGAGAGGGTAGATCAACCGAGGTAAGCAACACACCAAAGAAAGGAAAATGGCAGACTCGGTTTTATTGAGTCTTTTCATAAGAAGAACTGTAATATGCAGCACTGCTCAATTCATATCTAAGGTCAATTCCCTTGGGGACGTGTCCGTTTCCCTTAAAGAAGTCATTTCTACCTCGGTAACGTCTGACTTTTTGTTTCATTCTAAGAGCGATAAAGTTGTTCATTCGATAGCAATTTGTTAATTTAGTTTGTGAAGTGTGGTCGATAGATCGTAATTGTTGCAAGTTTACAGTGTGTCGACACCGTGTCATTGTAATCTAATAGACCAAGTGTAATGTGATAATGCAAATGAGCCGGGACACAGCAATTCCAACAAAGTGACCTGTGCGGCCAGCGAAGACTCAGATCAGACTGCGCATCCGCGCAGTCTGATCAGAGTCTTCACTGTCCGCGTGAAGAACTTTTGGGTCATTTGCTATTCATACAGCGCATAATGAAGACACTGATCAGACTGTGCAAAGGCGCAGGCTGACATGTGTCTTCTCATGGCGTTCACGACATGTTGTAGGAATTGCTGTGCCACGGCTCTAATAGTAATTGAATCAGCTTGTTTTCTCTGCCAAATGGGAAGATGGGATACTTTTCTTTGGGATATATTACTCCTTTCTGTTTTTTCTTTCTTGAGAGTAATTAATACATTGACCACTACTTGGCAGAATGTCCAGTGATAAGGCAAACTTATACAAGCATAGTTAGATATTTTTTAGCCCTGGCTACCTCCATACTTATTTGTTTGGAAAAGGCCTAGCCTATACATGTATATGTTTGCTTTATCGATGTTTATCCTGGGTAAATAAAACGTTATCCATATGCGCGTGGTTCAGTCCGTTCTGCGGAGGACACAAGGTATCAGTTGTCATTTCCGTAACTTAAAGGTAAAATTCTGACAGGAATCTACGAAAGACTTGAAGTGACTTCAGAGTTCTCACTTCCTACTTCTCACTTAAATTTTGTTTTAGAATTCAGAACAGCCACTCGAATGGGTTGTTTATAAACACATAGAGAACTGCAAGGCGGTCTACAGGAACTTGAATGTTATAGTGACTTGGTCTATAAATTCAATAAGATTGTTGGCAAAATTGCTTTATTTTGGAACAATAAAAAAAATAGTCACTCGCTATAAAAATATAGGTTATAACATGGATATTCTGCGGCAAGCCGCATATACATGGTCATTAACCCAATAATAGCTAATATCTTTGCTTCCCTCTTTAATTGCACAACGGTGGGTCGGTCCTCAGACTAATGACAGCTCCTTCTTCAACCTGTTTCAGATGGTTGGTGCCTTGCGATCAATGTCTTATATCACCATTGAGTTCTTTGCTTTATTACATTATGATAGTATTTGTGATTGTATGTGTTCACTGATGAGGTAAAGGACCCCTAGACGGACAAACATGTGTTTTTAATTTGGAGGTGCATCAATGTTAACCCATTTACGTCGAGTGAATTAATCTATCTTCATTCTTCGAACCGGTCCATTTCAAATATAAGGGATGTCTGGGTAGGTTTTATTATTACCATGATTACAGAAATTCCTGTGTTGAATACAAACAGTGCAGATCCTGATCAGACGCCCTGTTATGCGGCGTCTGATCAGGGTCTACACTGTTTGCCAATGTCGCTTTTATGGGACGCTGGGCATTAATAGGTTGACCGAGGTTTCGCGGGAGTAAAACTAGTTTTAGCCTCCGGTAGTTTCCTGCTGACCGCTCCTAGGCTGTTCCTCTGTTGTTGCAGTTCTCCTTGTCCGTGCGTCGTTGGTTTCATAAGTGGTGGTTGTTTGCTAGAAAAAAAAAACAAAAAAACAAACAAACAAAAAAAAAAAACAACAAAAAAAAGAAAAAAAAAAAAAAAAAAAAAAAAACAACAACAAAAAAAACAAACATGTTTGTTGCATGACAGGGGATAGTACTAACTAACCTTAACCGTTGCGATTTTCGTGATTGCGTAGACTACGACAATGTATTTCGTGGTATTTCAGGACACTGGCTAGGTCGAGACAAACAAATGCATAGCATGTTACTAATATATACCTTATCCGCTGTCGAAAGGTAATATTCAAGACTCTTTGTTCCCTTTCATGCAGTCAGCTTTTCATTAGCGCTATACCACTACAATTTCAATTGCATCATTTTTGCCAACTTGCACCAATTAACATATGGTGATATAGTTAGTTTGCTTTTTAACGGAAAAACAATACATTTTTATTGGTTGGGGTGGAGGTAGCTCTGTCAAAGTAATTTCGTCGCATTTCAGAAAAGGGGTCTACTCTTAAAGGGAATAATTTGCTCCTAAGGAGAGCAAAATCTTTACTTTTAGAGCAGACCTCTTTTCAGAAGTGAATGTGTGTGCAGGAAACAAACTGAAAGTCACTTTAATTTTCTCCTTCGTCATATACTGCGGAAAAGCTGGCAAATGTATGCAGTATACTTAAACAAAGTTAGACACTATGGATAGATTCTAAATGAAAAAAAAATCTAAACGAAATGACCTTAGAGCGCAATACAAAACACACATGCACAAAAGAAAACAACTACGATGTCGAAGTTTTCAGGGCAAGACCAGGCCATTTCGACAAACTAGACCTCATCAGTGGCCCTCATACTATCGATGAAAATAATATAAGTGAAAAAGCCAGGAATAACTACAATCCCGAAGCACAACCTACCCGAGACACCAAAGAAGGAGAGACGAGGAACAAATAATGAAAAAAAAAAGAAAGAAAAACAACATCAAAAACGCTGCACATGAAATTGCTTACGCAAAAATGAAGAACTATCTTGGAATGAGCAGTAGGAAATATTGGGGGTCTAAACCAGCTGTACTCGCGCCCAACCTCACCCTTTATTCCACAAAATGCCACAAAAATGTTTCAGTTTCGCCTTATTCTCTAACTGTCACACTTCAAAAGGAAAATGAAAAGATAAACTGTGGGCTAAGACAACGCATGCGGATGTAGCTTTCTATCATAATGCGTATTGTTCTCGGGAGAATACGACGTAATAGAATTTGGCGAATCATTCATTTATTAGGCAACGAAATTGCGCGAGTAATGTCATTACTTCAAACTTTATCGCCTATCGCTGGCTAGTTCATACTCTAATTGACTGTTCATTGAACAGAGGCATCACGGGAGTAAGTTAGGTGTAGAAATAATCAGACAATAGCTGGGACATCAAGCTCAATTGTAAGACGGTCATGTTAGTGTGATGATTAAGTGGTGTATAGGGAACTATAGCCAATCGCCTTCTGTCAGTTACAATACATCCAAGCTCTTGTCTTACTCTTCTTTCCATACTTTTTGACAGCCAACAAATATGGGCTGGGCTACTTGAAAAAACCAACCTATTTTCACAAGAGAACAATGCTTATCGCATGTGGCAGGTAATAATTTTTGCCGCCCGACCTATAAGTGTCTGTCAAAAGGTGCGCAGGCTGGTCTGAGTTTTCGCTGGACGCACTTGCAATCTTGTTGGAAATATGCATCGGTTCATATAATTAAAGGAACAACTTCCTAAGGTAATGTAGCTGCCCTCATCACCTTCGCCGGCTGTTAGTGCTTACTAATTAGAAGCCTTTCTTGACTAACCGGTTATTTTAGATGCTAAAAAATCAACTTGTAATGGGTCAGGGTAAACACACTTTCAATTATGCAACCTAATTTCGAATATCGAATTTCCCATCATATTGAATCCATTTTCATGAATCTGTGGCAATATTTACACCATCCTTTCCTTCATTTGAGGCAAACGTTATAATTATTATTTAAGAAGTAGTTCAGCTCTAGTAGTGATTTAAGTAATAAATCACAGTTTGGAGATCAGTTGTAAAGTTTATCAAACCGTTTTCATTTTTTGGTGGTGAAAGTTCCAATATATTTAAATAGGCGTGTTTTCGTTATGCTATGCACAGGATGAACTGAACATTCGCATTTCACATAATATGTTCGAAGACACATCAACGCTTGATGTGGCCATATACTATTAAAGGAGTATTGAAACACTCAATAGTTTTTTTTTTCGCCTAATTTGATAAGGGAAACTTTTTTTTACACTTTCCTGCAAAATCAACGTCTTCTGAAGAGGTTTACTCTAACAGGAAAAAGAAGCTTCCAAAGGAAGTAATAACACATTCTGACGTTACATATATGTCCGTGTTCATTGTTCACATGTACTTCCATTATGAATTGGCATGGTTTCTTAGAACGTAGATAGCTGTGTATTGTTTTCTGAAGAAGGCTTTATGCCAAAGTATTTAAATCTTAATTGTACACTTCTTTTATTTTTAGGTTCTTTGGATCATTGAGTTTATATTGATAATTTTTTTTTTTTTTTTTTTTTTTTTTTTTGGAAAATTTATGTAAGGGTCACTGATGTGGCCTAATTGGGCAAGGCTAAAATGTTGCTAGTCTGGGCTGTTTTCAGTTTTGCGAGCGTGTTCATTGCTCTGAATAGTTGTTCCTTTTAGAATATATTTGCTATCTCTTTGCTCTGGAGTGTTACGCCATAGGCGGCCAAGACGCACCGAGAGTGACTTCCAATTTGATTAAGTTCCAGGTTGAGCAATGCATAACTGTACCACTACACAGAAGACTCTAACAAAGTTAAATTAGAATATTTTAACAACTTTTCTACATGTACTATTTCCAACATATATAACACAATACAGACAAGAATACAATATACAATTCCAAGCAAGTCTCTTCACGTTGGCACGGTCGGAGACCATTTGAATGAAAAGTAAGAAAAGTGAAAAGTAAGAAAAATGTCCATCGACTGAATTGGCCTACAGAGTGTCAGACCTTAAAATTGTAGGTGATACGACGTAATGTGTACACAGGTGCAACATGGCTAGATTAATTCTAAAGAAATTCATTTCATTACTAGTTTTACGTTATGCCGCTTTTCAGCATCTTTTCATACATTTAATATTAAATCATTTTATTACCGTCATATTTTCAGAATAAGATACTGTATCTGAATAAAAGCCCATAAAAAAAAAAAAAAAAAAAAAAAAAAAAAAAAAAGAATATGAAATGTGAATCAAGCCGATCCACCAGAGAAAAGGGCTTCCGGTGCTACTTGGTATATACTTGGCATATATGAATGACAAATACCTTAATCAGACTGCGCATCAACAGGTTGCTGTTTTTTTGTTTTGTTTTTTTTAATATTTTTTACAATTACAGTATTTAATTACTTAAGCAGTAGTGAAAGCTCTGATCAGAATATATGGAAGCACAAGGGAATCTAGGCCGTCGGATGATCTCCAAAGATTCAGATTTATTTTTCCCCATGCCGCTGCTACATGGTACCTAAGATCATCTTATAAAGCCTAGCAATATGGTTAGGATCTTTTTGATCATAAACATTTGAAAGCTATGAAAACCCCCATCTGACTGCGCAAACTCGTAGCCTGGCTATTTGCCAAACATGTGCCGTAATTTTCTTGTGCTCCTACTCATTTTGACGCTTACCATACCGGGAAAAATTCAGAAGGCGAAATATTTTTATAAGTAATACCCTTTTTTTCCCAGAAAATAAGTTTTGACCTTTCATGCAAATTGACTCCTTTACATGAACGGCCAAAGCATATTTTTCAAGAAAAGACAGTTTGCATGAAAGGACAAAGCCTATTTTCTGGCAAAATAAGAAAATTGTTTTCAATATGTCGTGCTAAGCGTTAATTTCATTTCTTCATTTGTATTGTACAATGCTTTATCGTCGCTAATGTCATACGATACTCCAGTACTTAAACTGTCTCTAAGGCGAATTTATATCCTCTGAAATTGTTAGCTTAATATTACCAATATCTGTTGTTTTGTTTTCGTCTTTATTTCTTGCGTATTTGAAATCAAAATAATATTAAATTGGCCGTACCATATGGAAAGAAATCTTCTTGGTTATATGCGTGCAGCACAGCCCCAGATCAGCCTGCGTATGCGCGCAGCCTGACCAGTGTTTTCTATTTCCGCTTATAGAATCACAGGAAACAGTAGAATACATAGGCTTAGAGCAATGACCCTGCCCAGAATGTACGTGCAGATTTACTACTAGTAAATCTGCACGTACATTCTGGGCAGGGTCATTGCTCTAAGTTGAACCTTTTTTTTCTTATTTGTATATGTACCGAAGGCAACTTTTCGCTTGATGATATAACAGTCTTCAGAAAGAGATGATCAGTCTCCAATGTCGGCAAAGAAATATATCTGTAGAAGTTAATTTTTGTTTTATAGTTTCTATTTTCTTGTTTCTAGTTCGTTATTCGGTTTAGTGTTTAGTGTTTCCTAGTTCCTGGTTCGTTATTTAGTTGACTGTTTCCTATGTCCTCATTCGTTATTCGGTTCACTGTTTACTGTTTTCTATGTCCTCGTTCGTTATTCGGTTCACTGTTTACTGTTTCCTGTGTCCTCGTTCGTTATTCGGTTTACTGTTTTCTGTTTCCTATGTCCTCGTTCGTTATTCGGTTTACTGTTTACTAATTCCTGTTTCCTAGTTTCCGTTTCGTCATGCGTTTGCCGTTTCCTTTTACCTTGGTTTGCTTTGTCGTCTACAGTTTCTTGTCTCCTAGTTCCTCGTTCGTCACTCGTTTACTGTATCCTGTTTTCCAGTGCCTGGTCAGTTACAAATTCACTGTTTACTGTTTTCTAGTTTGTTTTTCGTTTACTGTTTCATGGTTTCTTATTCATGGTTACTTACTCAGTTTACTGTTTGCTGGTTCCTGTTTCCTATTTCCTAGTTCGTTATTCGTTTAATGTTTCCCTTTTGAAATATGCTTGTCAATTTGCCAGGAAACTATGTGAACGGGCTGGGTATTTTCTATTCGCTGCGTAAACACAGAAGACATTCTATCGAATACAGTAGGCAGGATTAGATATTTACCGATCCCATTTTACCCTAAATATTTCGACACATTATCTTCTTACTATACTTGTCCTATACAATGAAAGAAAAAGTCTTTTTGACTACTGTAGATACAGTTGACTCTCGTTATCTCGAACTCGCTTATCTCGAATAACCGCTTATCTCGAAGTGAAAATCTTGTCCCTGCCTAAACATGAAAATCTAACAACAAGTAAAAAATATTGTGGAAAGAGGAGAAATTACTTATTTCTCCTCTTTTCCACAATATTTTCGATATATCTCTAACTTCAAGAGTCCAATTACATATATATTTGTTAAATAGGGTTGTTTGAATTATTTTTTCCTCAATTCTGAAAATCTGATATGTCGAGGTACGGATATCTCGAAGTGTTTCAGAGAGTCCCTTGGAATTCGAGATAACGAGAGTAGACTGTATGTCTAAAACTAGCTGAGTAGCAAACAGTGAAGACCCTGATTAGACGCCGCGTGCTGCGGCGTCTGATCTGGGTCTACAGTTTTTGCTTGGGTCTTTCTGCCTTGATACCTATTCGGTGCTATTTGCACTATATAAATGTTGTTTTTCTTCTTCTCCATAATTTGTCAGGAACGGATTGGAAGCCGTGTGTCGGAACGGCGTTATATTTTCTTCTGTTATAACCAAGAAAGGCTGCTTTTTCTTCAGCTAGTATTCCACACATATAATATTACAGAAGTAATAACAAGTATCATGAAATTGACATCTGTAGAGCTATTAGATATTATTAAAGATTGATTTGTTAAAGACAAGGCTCTAATATACTAAGCCTAGAACTTGAGCAGCTCTTTATGTTTCCCACAGCTGAAACACAAAAGCTACAATAGTCAGGAAGGTAGAAATTACAGGGGAGAAGAAACTGATATAGAACAAGTGCTAATTTCCAATCAAAGCATTTTTGAATGGCATTTTATTAAACCATTTCACATTTGCAATGATAATCCCGGAAAACAAGTGAGAGGGATAAGATATCCACGCTCTCTGCTGTCCATCCAGCATTTTTAGACATATTAACAGAGAGTAAACTAGAGCATGGTTTTCTAAATATAGTCGTCTGGGTACACGCGGACACCGAAGACTGACCAAGATCAGCCTGTTCACTATCGTCTTATAGAATGATTGGATATGGCAATATATGTTGCTCTCCGAATAGAAATCGACCTGTTGCAATATATGACCAGCACAGACCCAGCTTAGCTTGCCATCACGAAAAACATGCCTATCTTGTTTAGACTCCTTAAACCCCCAATTTTATATAGTAAAACTTGGGTTTACATGGGTATACATTATTTTTAATTATTTCTGCACAAAAACATGGATTGTGGATACTCGTTAGATAAACTGTGGGTACTCGTTAGAACCGCCTCGCTGAGGCGGTTCTAACGAATACCCACAATCTATGTTTTGAGCAGAAATATGAAAAATATCAGAATTTTTGTCTGAAAACTTTCTTTTTTTTTTGGTGGTAAAATTTTCAGTATATTTGGAAAGGCTTGTTTACGTAATGCGCATCCGCACAATTTGAACAGGGTCTCCCATGTTCGCTAATAGGCTGTTTGATACCTGCACATTTTTATCAGCGATCAGTGTAGACTCAGATCAGACTATGCGGATGCGCAATCTGATCTGAATCTACGCTGGATACATATGTTATGTCGGCGATATGTATTTAGAGATGCTCATGTATGGACTAACAGGAAACAACTAGGTCAGTATGCACAGGCTGATCAGGGACTTGATATGAACCGAGGACTCCTTCCCATAATCCAATACGAAAAAAGCCAATTCAAATATATTGAAAATTTCGCCACCAAAAAATGAAAGTGTTTAGATAAAAAATTCTGATATTTTTTTTATATTTTTACTCAAAACATAGATTGTTGGTACTCATTCGAACCGTCTTGCCGAGGCGGTTCTACCGATAACCTACAATCTATGTTTTTGATGTTTTTGAGCAGAAATTAGAAAAATAATGTAAACCCCTGTTAACCCCAGTTTTCGTATATAAAAGTGAGGTTTAAGGGGGTCAAAATTATACAAGTATACTCGTATTTTCGTGATGATATTATTGAGGCATTTTTCCTCTACGACAAACCATATTGGACGCATCTGAAAGAGTATTTCGCCATTTTGCAGGGGTAGATATCTGTTACAGATTAGTAGCCGCATCCTTAGTACTTCAAATGTTTCAAAGTTAAAGTTAAACTTAAAGAAAATAATTTGCTCCCTCTGCTACCACATTTACAAAGCAACAAATATTAACTATTACAATGTCAGAGATAGTACTGTCCTTCAAGGTGAATCCATCACCCGCACATGTCATTTATATCACATCAACATGTTCTATTTGCTATTCTGATGTGCGTCTTTATCTATTTCTCTTCCAGAAAACTTCGATCAACTTTGAAGTAGATTATCTACAGAAAGAATAGTTTTCCACATTCGGGGACGTTTGAAAAGATTCACATATGGATTTACGTTAAAATCTAAAGCATGATAAAACGAAATGCATAATGATACCAGCTTAACTACTATTAAGTTTATGAGCTCTGAGAACCTTGATTATAACAGAAATAACTTTTGTGTGATGCATTTTAACGCACGAGAATTAACAACTGTACCTGCAAGAGGACGCCGGACGGGAAATCAGGAAAACTCAACTCTTACAAGGGAGGAAAGACGGCGGAGAAGACGCGCTACTCAGAAATACCGCTCAGCACATGCAACAAGGGAGAGAATTCGAGTAGAAGCTTTCAATGTGGCTTTCTCGGAACTGCGGAAATTGTTACCTACGTTACCACCAGATAAGAAATTGTCAAAAATCGAAATACTTAGATTGGCGATCTGTTACATATCATACCTAAACCATGTGCTGGATTTAAACTAAAATGGATGTACATTGTGTAAAATGTGTTACCTGAACGGATTTACTTTCTAGTCTTGTTTGTGAATTCCATCGATGAAAATATACTTGTGCACAATGTAACAATGTTACATGTCTTACACGTTTCGTTATTTGATAAACTCTCCTCTCTTTCCTGTTGGTATACAACATATTGACTTCATCAATGATGGGCGTGCCAAGCAAAAAGGTGTACGCGGGGAGTATGCATAAGCGAAGGCCGAAATCAGCCTACGCATCCGTACTGCCTTATCAAGACCTTTACTGTACTGTTACAGAATCAGTTGACACTTTGCCTCCAAGTTACTTACCCTACAGATTTCTGCATATTGGCATTCAGTTTTACAATGGCAAAAAGTGAAAATATTTGAGTTTTTAAAAAACATGACTATAATAAAAAAAATTGTGCATAGGTATTTACGACAAATGGATTTGCATTAAATCATGATAAAAGTTTGCAAATTTACTTCTTCTATGTAAAGTGCCAAGCAAAAAACGATTTTCTGAAAGATGTCGGAAGCACAGTAGGTCTACACTATGTGCTCCTACCGGTCTGTCTGAATGCTTAAAGCAAATAAGATGATACAGACAATCAATGGCCCATCCATCACGAAAACACGCCTATGTCATTTTGACCCCTTAAACCCCTTATATAGTAAAACTGGGTTTAAAAGGGTATACATTATTTTTCTTATTTCTGATCAAAACATAGATTGTGGGTACTCGTTAGAACCGCCTCGCCGAGGCGGTTCTAACGAATACACACAATCTATGTTTTGAGCAGAAATATGAAAAATATCAGAGTTTTTTATCTAAAACATTTCAGTTTTTGGAGGTGAAAGTTTCTATATATTTGAATAGGCATGTTTTCGTATTGCAATCGATCTTGCAAAGTCACTGATGAGAATGCGCATTTTGCGCATTTGCAGAATAATTTGCCTCTTTCGCATTTCGCACTAAGCTGGGAAAGACCGTTTCGCTTGACGAGATCCATGTTTATTATGGAAAACCAAAGAAAGAAATCCTGTTACAAGGATGCATAGACTGACCGGAGACAGATTTAGTTTTCCAATGATGGTATGATATTTCATTCCATTTCCATCAGTATCTGGCCCCGAGGTTATAAAACTTTTTTCGTGCTCCGCTCAACTGAGCATGAAATTTTCTCTGCTACTAGATATGAAAATGCCAACAATACATGTCATTTCATATTTATTAGCAGAGAAATTTTCACGCTCAGCCATTTTTTACCAGAAAAAAATTGCAACTGTTGTTAATTTGAGATTTGTTAGCAGGAAAATGTTCATGCTCAGCTGAATTGAGCATGAAAAAAGTTTTATAACCTGGGGCTCTGGTTCAGACACGTTTTTAAACTTCCAGAATATAATCTGATTTAGAGTCATTATGTACACAAACGAGGTGCTGTATCTATATTTAATATGTTTTCTATATGAATTGCTATATTATTGTATTTATCAACTATTCCCAGGTAATTGAATGACGCCACTGTCCATAAATGACATCACCAGTGTCAGACTTATATGACGTATCTGGAAAATTAAGAAATGGCGTCCGACAATAATAAATTATTAAATGCCACTACAATAATTTGGTGATTTCCTGACTGTCGCCAGGAAATTAAGAACAAATAAAGGTACATTCAAAATATGATGTTTCTCTTTTCTTTATAATTTATTATTTAGAACTGCATATATTTTGTATAAGAACCTCAATTGCATATATACAAAAATCCCATGAATTAGACTATTGGCTATACAATCATAAGCTTTCACAAAAAGCTTGGTCTATGCTTAGCGCACAATCACAGAAAAGTTTTTTTTATCTACGGTTAAGAGAAGATAGCCTTACATATATTACTTGACTTTCGTTTTACTGTAGATTCTTTTTCAGAAGGAGCTTGGTATTCCGGAAAGCAAACAGGGAGTCAGAAACATTGTGCCCTTGTAAAATGCCGGGAAAACAATCATGTGTATCTGTTACGATAGAGAGCAGGTTGAATATATTGCACAGCTGTTTAGTTTTTTTTTTGTTTGTAAAATCGATACTCGCAATTGACTATAAATAAGCTCCACTGAAAGTATACGGCAGAGGGCAAACCAGTATACGACGTTAAACGTCTCCGGTGATCTTTGTTGATTTTTTTCGACGGGGTTTATTTATAGTCAAATGTGGGTATCGATTTTGCAAAAGCACAGAGGAACGATATTTTGCAGTTGCCTAAGATAACCGTGATTCAAGAATAATTTAACATTTATACCTGCAGGTAGAAAATGTACTTAAGCAGCTAAAAAGGGTCCTCGCGTCCTAAACGACTGTGCAATATATCTAGTTCCACTATGACCAGATGCTTATAATTCTACTTACAGGGTTTGCAGCTTCCTAGTATAGAGTATATGACATGTTGTGTGCGGATTCCCTATCATCTAATTGGCTTCTGACTGAGAGCTTATCAGGAATACAAATAATTACACATGCCAGTTGTTCAGTCAAAACTAGTCAACGCTTAGCATGCTAGGGAAAATTTTCAGCAGACGACATTTTGAAAAAATTTTCTTAATTTTTCAAAAAATGTCAAACCCTATTTCCTGAAAAAACAAAACTTATCATTAAATTGTCGTCTGCTGAATTTGCTCAGAGAGTGGTAAAGGTCAAACGACCACAGTAAAGGTAAAATTGAAATCAATTCTTAATCTGATCTTCTTAACTTATAGGAAGGGATATACAAACATATCACTGCTGCAGCCAGCTAGCCAATGATGTGCCACTTTATTCCTGTAAGTCGTTTCCGGGATCATAGCCCCGTTAGTAGAATTATAAGCCTCTGCCATGATATCGTTTATGATTATTTTCCATGATGTCTTCTGTAGGAATATAAGTATTCTGTAATCACGAATATTTGTATTTGTACTTAAATACAATTGCATTAAATACAAATGGGTATTACATGTACTAAATATTATATAAAAGACACAAAAACATATTGTTAATCTCTACATATAGTGCTTCCTAGGTTTTAAATTGAAATCAAGATAAGAGCCTGACCTGCAGGACAAATTAGCTTACTTAGTAAGATATACAGTTAATGAGGGGTTCTACACTAAAAGGAAAGAGTTTGCACATTTGGGGAGCAAATTCTTCCTCTTAGGGTAGACCACTAATTAAAGGGAGGTGAAATCAATTTGACGGTTTCTTCCCTGAAATTATCATCAATACCCCTAAAAGATAATGGACGCTAGTTTTACGGTGGACGAGACCATCGATTTTATGGAAATTAATGGGTAACAGTTTACGAGCGCCCACTCCTTCTGAAAAGTTAGTGGGGCTAGTTATTTTGGTAGTTTTCCATTATATTTACAAGGAAGATAACTTTTACAACTTCCTGTTTACTTTGTTTTACTGCACACCAAGCCCATTCTAAAAAGGATCTACACTAAATATAAAAAAGTCTTTCCTTTTAGAATAGTGCATCTCTTCTGAAATTCTTTCCTTCTATAATTTATCCTTCTACAAAGGGGTCTACTCTAAATAAGAGAGAAATAATTTGCTCCATAGAGAGAGAACGCATCCTTTTTTTTAGGATAGACCCTCTTTAAAAGGGAGCGGGGGAGGGGGGGGGGGCTTTGACAGAGCTATCTTTTGTGAAAGAATATCAATATCCTTTATATAGATGATGGACGTGTAAGAGTTTTAGGGCGGAGAAAGCCATTAAAAATATCATTGAAATTAATAGGTGACTACTTACGAGCTATCACTCTTACTGGAACATAACACACGTTTAGAAAGAGAGAGTGAAATACTGTAATTGGACTAAGGAAAGCTCAAGGTCATATTGTATTTCATCTGTTCTTAGTCTAGTTGGATAAGGAACACAATGAAACGTTGACATGTACCGACATTTTATTTTCCTAAGATGCCTCTTAATTTTTCTTAATTAGTCTCTGCGGTGAAGTCTGTCCGTATCAGATTGTCAATTATAACGGAAGGAAGCACGTGCAGCCAATTCTCAGGTAATTAGTGTTGCCTATTAAAGGGAGAGGAGATTTCATAAATTGCCAATAACACCTGTTAAATCTCAATATCTGAAGACAATGACTTAACACGGACCGCGACAAGCACAACGACCCTTTTCATAATGTGAGCCGTTGCGGCGGCAACGGCTCACATTATGAGAAGGGTCTTTAGGGGTATGATGCCCAGTAAATAATCCGAAAGGCCTGCACGACAATCTTCATTGAGCACTCTTTGGAGCTCACAAACCCAAAGATCTTTTTCATAATGTTAGCCATTGCAACTCGCATTACGTGAAGGATCTTTGTGTTTGTGAGCAACACGAGAAAATGTCCAGTGAATAATTCGACAGACATGCATTTCCAGTCTTAGTTGTGGACTCTTTTGATAGGCAAAGATCCAATGTTTGTTCGGATGAACAATGTAGACTGATCAGAGTAGTGCGCGGATGCACAGACTGATCTCACTTATTGCCTGACAGACACAAGTGTGACAGTACATTATGATAATCTCACATGGCTAGGATCCGGATGCTTAAAAAAATCACCACGTGAAGTTCTCCATAATTTATGACCACCAACCCTTCCAAATTTTCCTCTTTTTGCTGTATAAAGATTTGTTTGTTGAATTAAGGATTTTGCCTAAATGAATAAATTAACATGTCGATACATTAAGATACAATGTATGGAAAATGTTCGAAACCGTTTGTCACAAGCCATCTTGCTATACAGCTATTCTAACGTGCCCAGAAATTGTAGGATAGCTATTCTTTCTTCTTCCATTACGTCGTGACCTCCTAGGAGGACTCACAAACGATATACATTGTACAGTTCGGGTTGCAGCTGAAGGCCTACAAGCAACCATTTTGAATTAACATAGGGTCCTTTAACCTGCCCAGGGATGACTTTCCCTGCAGATGGGAGCCTCTATTTAACGTCCCGAACCGAAGGACGGCGCACTGTTTTCATGTCCCCTACCCCCCCCCCCCCCCCCACACGAAGGAAAGCGCTCACCACTGCGCTACCACGCCTTATTTTCATAAACTGATAATGGATCGAATACCGTATTTACCCTAATTTTCCGGACATCATCACTCCTGACAATACATGTCATAAAAGTTGGATTAGTTCATTTCACTACCTACTGATATGTCAAGAAGATCGCTGGATGAGTGGCAAACAGTGTATACCAAGATCAGATGGTCTGTCTGTCCGAATACTTAGGATAAATACGATACTACACCAGACCCCAAGGTTATAAAACTTTCTTCATGCTCAACTCAGCTGAGCATGAATTTTTTCCTGCTAATAAATCTCAAATTACTAACAATTGCAAATTCTTTCTTGCAAAACATAGCTGAGCATGAAATTTTCTCTGCTAATAAATATGAAAATGCCAACTATTGTTGGCATTTTCATATTTATTAGCAGAGAAAAAAATTCGTGCTCAGCTGAGCTGAGCATGAAAAATGTTTTATAACATGGGGGCCTAAAAACTCACGCAAAAGGCAAATTGTCAATAGTTTTTGGCGACCAAGTATACTGTTGGCATACATATATTACATATGCACATGGACATAATGGGAATTTACTAGCGTATCCAGACAATCCATCGATCTAACATCAGATCTAGTATTCCTTTCCTATAATTATGATAATGTAACTGGAGTGTCTCGCTATAACCCAGTGGTAGAAGCGGATTCAACGGGGTTGTTCGGGGACTCGTTTCTAACCCATTTTACTCAAAATTTCATTTTCATGGAAAAGTTTTGTGCGCTAAAATATGTCAGATTTGCAGTGCTCCCCAAGTGGCACTCTTCTACCAAACAATTCGGGTCAATTTCACTCCCTCGCCGCCCAATCCCAAATTGTGAGATAATGCAGACGCAGTACCTGTAACACAGGCGTGTGGGTTGAACTGGGACTGTAGGTAGGCAAATATACTGTTGGTCAATAAGGTTCTTCACACATGATTCATTTGAAAAATAACCGGCCAAAAGTAAAGAAGATAGGTATATCAAGTGTTCTTGCAAATAAATGTATACCATGTTTATTCTGCCTATAGTTTTATCAAATAAAACCATAGGCAGAATAAACATGATATACATGCATTTAAAACATTTTATTCATACATATTTACAAACCCTCGTGGGCAACTTAACAATTGCGTTGATTTGACGAAATAATCCCCTGTAGGTAAAGTACCCATAGGGGCAACCTACCATAGAGCTAGAGTAACAATTGCATTTATATGACGAAATGTACCAACGTTAGTAAATTTTACCCCTAGGGGCAAATGCGAGTTTTATGACGAATTGCTCTTAGGGATACATTTGGCCCGAGAGACATCACGAAAACACGCCTATATAATTTTGACCCCACTTAAACCCCTCTCTAATATAGTAAAACTAGGATTTACAGGGCTATACATGGTTTTTCTCATTTTGCTAAAATAACATAGATTGTGGGTACTCGTTAGAACCGCCTCGCCGATGCGGTTCTAACGAGTACCCACAATCTATGTTTGGAGCAGGACAATGAAAAATATCAGATTTTTTTATCTGAAAAGTTTCCTTTTTTAGGTTTTAAAATTTTCAATATATTTGAATAGGCGTGTTTACGTAATGAAAAGCTTATGCAGTAAACGGGGTATAGTGTATCCAATATACTTCCACCTGCAGAAAATGATACTAGAACTACGAAATTAAATTAGATTAATATTAGTGTGATTTTAAGGTTCACTTGTTCTATTGAGTCGTAATTATACCCTGTCATTGTGCTTAAGACTACTGCAACATGGCTCTCCTCCCCAACAATCCGCCCTTGCGACCTTCTCATACGCACAATTACTTGCACTGGTGAAATGAACTGCACGGATCGTACAAATGCTGAAGAGCATTTATGAGATATGAATTCTAGATCACATTCCCCATCTACGCATTCTAGTCAAAATCAGGAACGCCCCTGTCCGACAGACACTCTAGCATGCAATGGCGAATTGTAAGGGCCTAGATCGTGGTCAGGGCTGCGCAGATGCGCAGACAGACTTTGTTCTTTGCTGATCGCATATGTCATACAGCCGATTCTTCCTTTGAAAGTCCAAACATGGAAAATGCGCCAGGTGAATCAAGTTGTGCAAGGTGTACAAATACTAGACCCTAATCTCCTCTCATAATTATGGGATTTCGTGACCCGTGGAAAATTTGTTTTTGTTATTTTGCAAAAGCAAACTGCAGTTCAAGTACAAAAATTCGGGTTGATGACCCCGTAAACTTTCCCGCCCAGAAACTTAACCTTTAAACTGCAAAACAAATTGTAGCAGGCGACATATTGTAATTGACTGATTGTTATTTTTTCAGAGAAAATAAGACCTGGCATTTCGTGTGAATTATCTGCTACATTGCAGCAGACGAGTTATTTTATCAGTATTTTTTCACTGAATTCGAAAGTTTTTGCGAATTTATAACAAAGACAGATGACACTGAAGAAATGCGCAACTAGATCTAGGATTTCATCTTTTTTCAGTAAAGAAAATGAAAAATCTGAAAATTGTGCAGAAGCTGATCTCACTTTATGATCACCTTACTTAGGGAAGAGTGAGCTTGTTGCTTGGCTAATCATTTTACTACAGCCGACTCTCGTTATTTCGATTTCGTTTACCACGAATAACCGCTTATCTCGAAGTGGAAATTTTACATGGAAATCTAACAACGGGTAACGAAATATTGTGAAAAAGAGAAGAAATTTCTCTTCTCCTCTTTTTCACATTATTTCCATTTATCTCTAATTTTAGGAGTCAAACTACATATTCATTTGTGAAATGTGGTTGTTCGATTTATTTTTTCCTCAATTCTGCAAATCTGATATGTCGAGATACGGATATTTCGAAGCATTTAGGAAAGTCCCCTGGACTTCGATATATCGAGAGTCGGCTGTACATGTTATAAACATCGATAACAACAGGTAAGAAAATATTGTGGAAAAGATGAGAAATTGCTCCTAAGGAGCAATTTCTCTTCTTTTCCACAATATTTTCCATGTATCTCTAAATTAAGGAGTCAAATAAAAAAAATTCATTTGTGAAATATAGTTGATCCATTTATATTTTCCTTAATTCTGCAAATCTGATATGTCGAGGTAGGGATATCTCGAAGTATTCTAGAGAATGCCTTTGGCATCGAGATATAGCGAAAGTCAACTGTATGTGCTCTAGAGATGGATATTCCTGTTCTTTCGCTTTTCCTCTCTGTAGACAGCGATCTGCGAAGTTCAGTTCCTTTTCTCCGTGTATCAGCTCAAACGATTTGTCCGATTGTAAAGGGTTCCATGATACATATCCGTCATTGACGTGAACACTCATGTCTAGACTGGCTCCAATCGTTTCTGAATTTGTCTTTTTTATGTTGCTCTTTCTATCACTTCATGTAGCCTTATTTGTCTATTTAATCCATTACGAAAACATGCCTATTCAAATATACTGAAAATTTTACCACCAAAAAATGAAAATTTTCAGATAAAATTCTGATATTTTTAATACTTCTGCTCAAAACATTGATTGTGTGAGTACCCACAGTCTATGTTTTTGAGCAGAAATAAGAAAAATAATGTATACCCCTGTCAACCCCAGTTTTGCTATATAAAAGTGGGGTTTAAGGAGGTCAAAATTATATAGGTATGTTCTCGTGATGCCCAGTTCACAGTTTTACTGCAGAAACCTCATTTTTTAACAAAGGAGCAGAACTGATTAAAATATTACAGACTAAACTAGGTGGTATGGACTGTTTCGGGCAATAAATTTGCCAATTTACTGAATATCTGAAAAAAGAAACGAAAGCATCTGCCACAATATATTAGAAAACCATCCAAGCGGGCACATGGTGTTTATATAACGTTGCATTAACATTGACGTTGCATCGACGTAAATGCGACTTGCATAAACGTCACGTGTCCGCTGTGATCTCTTTACTAATTATAAAACTTATGCATAATAACATTATAGACAGGAAATTAGGCTGTTCCAGTTAATGTAAATACTTGACACTTTACGGTCGAAAAGTTTTATATTGAATTTTAACCCTTAGACTGCGGCATAAATGGTAAATCAGGGTTGTTAGTGGGGGTACCCCTACTTAAGCAATTACTCCCGGGCTTGATTTTCCCTCGAGTTAGATGGCATTTTCAAACATATTTTGCCGATGCATTTTACCGGAAATGTAACCGTTGTTCCTAATCCCTCCTCACTGGAAATGTTGGTGTTTTTATTTTATTTTTATTTTTGTCAGGAAATCGTGACAAAACTGTCAAAGTGTGTTCCCAAACTGCTGACAGCTTGAAATTCGGTATACTCGGTCTTTATTAGCGTGGGTGAAATCCAGAACCTAACTTTCTAATGAAAAGCGGCGTGTTTGTATGAAAGTAGGTTCTTTCCTGGGAGACTTTCTCTGAATGATTGCACCTTGTGTATAGTAAGTATGAGAGGTTTTAGAGATGGCGTACCCCTCCAAAATGACAATAGCCGTGAATAGCATTTTATGGGTTAATAGACAAAAGCATGACTGAGACAAGGTAATATTCTGAAACCCCGGATTCAGTTATGTTAGGTGAATAAATATATGTAGCAGAGACAAAACTTAAAACTTTTTATTTATATTTTAAATATTTCAACAAATATTCAACGCCATTATTTTAGCAAGCAAACGGACTATAGATCTGGAAAAGACATGCAGACTCAAACAGCCGGAGAAGGCCCAGTAACTGCGCACACAAACTACCGTCCATGAACATTGTACATGTGCATACATGTATATCTTATCCCATTACTAAAACACGCCTATTCAAATATATTGAAAATTTTACAACAAAAAAAGGAGAATTTTCAGATAAAATATTCTGATATTTTTTATATTTCTGCTTAAAACATAGATCGTGGGTACTCGTTAGAACCGCCTCGGTGAGGCGGTTCTAACGAATACCCACAATCTATATTTTACGCAGAAATATGAAAAATAATATATAGCCTTGTAAACCCCAGTTTTACTATATTAAAGTGGGGTTTAAGGGGGTCAATATATAGGCATGTTTTCGTGATGAGTCCTTTTTCAGTCATAGATCTTTTGCCTCAACATAACCAATACCAACGGACATGGTGCTATATCGTATTTACCATAAGTACTGGGGCAGATATGTCTGGGAAAACAGTAAAGACCCAGATCAGACGCCGCAGTGCGTTGTGTCTGAGCAGGTGTCCTCACTCTTTGCCACGGAGACATATCAACAGGTACATGTAGTAGGATTGTGTTTTTATTCGTCCAATTGTTTGAAAAGTATAATAAGGAATATAGGCGTCCCAATATATAGGATAAATACCTGGCATTTATAATTCTCTTGTTATTAGAAGTGAGAACTCTTAAATAATTAATGATATGGAACTATTAAATCTGATTTCCATAATCAAAACATATGGACCGTTCCACGTAAAAATCGTTTTTTTGGCATACGCAAACAACAGCGGTCCAGATCAGCCTACGCAACCTACCATTCTGACATAGCTTTAGATAATGCGCTTATTTCCAACCCACAATTAGAAAGTATTGATGTTTTGCTTATTTCTTCACGAAAACATATGTTGTTGGTAATCACATAGGCGCTCGTAACGAGTAACCGCAACATATGTGGGGAGAATTAAAAAAAATTATTTACTACCCGATCTAAACCTATGATTCTGATCAAATCTTTTGATTTTTTTAGGTATCCTATAGTATGTAATACATAAGCGAAACGTAAAGACTCCGACCAGACTGCGCAAAACTGCAGACTGACATTGGTCTTAAATCTATGAATACACGCTGAAGGTCCGTTATCCCAAGGCACAAGTCAGTTAAGTACATAGTTGCCATTGATACAACATGACCAGATGTTGTCCGTGGCTCCTATACAGAATTACGACAAACATACAAGAATTGGAAAAGAACAAGACGGAACAAGACAGGCCTGTCCAAGTATTTAGGGTAAATGTCCACGTACGAAAATTTTCGGTTTAACTGATCAATGATTCAAACAATAGACAGGATGGATTTAGAAAACAATAACCAAGACTCGGGGATTTCTGAAAAACTTGAAGAGCTGCGATGATCTCTTGAATAGTAGGAGGCTGTGAAGCAGAGGACATGAAAACATGACTTCTGAAAAACTATTAAATTCGCTGGGACAGACCGCTAAGATATGTAGAAAGGCGCTCATTGCCGTGAATAGCTGCGCAGCGGTAAGTAAAACTAATATTTACTGGTCGTTTTTACCGTATCCATTCGGTCAGACACATCTACACAAACAATGTAGACCCAGATCAGACGCCACAGAACGCGGCGTCTGATCAGGATCTACACTGTTTGCCACAGAACCCGCTTTTTTAGACAAAACAAGTTCTGGTAATATATATAATTTTTAAGATATGGTTAGGTCTTATGGTGTGTGACTATTTAGGGTAAATACCGCAAGTTGTAATTGTTTACATTTGCCCATATATGTTTTCTGTTGTGCCATTTTACTCTTTTACTGGCATGTAAATTATCTGCAATGATTGTTTGATATTTCCTTTCATATATGCGCACATGTAGCATCATTTATATATCTGTTGAGAGTTTATCATTAACAGTGCAAATGATCTGTTTACCTGAGGCCTTGCTTTTTTTTTTTAAGAAAAAGGAAATAAAATGTAAAATTTACAAATAAAAGTTACATGAGTTGAAATAGTTGGAAAACAGAATATGCCCTTTTCGGGTCCATACTATCTAGCCCGCTGCGACTTGATAACTGAGCGTGAAATGTAAACATTACGCGATAAACACAACGTGCGAACAGTAAAAAGTGTATCTTCCCTGTCAACACCACTGTGCCCATATACGCAATGTACACAATGCACCATAACCGAAAGGGATACGCAAACTAAGTGTTTCTCACCAATGCTTGAGGCAAATGGGCCCAACTTACGCTGTGATTCCGGAAAATCACAAGAACAAAATGCTCCACATAAGCTGTCGCATGCCCTAATTATACCCTTATATGTAATAGTACTGATTGTTAATTTGATTTGTTGTCTTATTTACTTATGCTGTCATTGTAATTACGACGGGTTTCCGTACAAGACTCCCAGTTAACAGTTTTGTTGCAGAAACCTCTTTTTGAAATAAGAGATATACCAGGATGGAATTTTTCATGCTAGATTATATTCGTAAAACGGTTTGCTCTCTCTCTCTCTCTCTCTCTAACAAAGTACCAAGCACCATACTGTTAAACGCATGAAAGATATATACTACTGTGCTTTCAACATCTTTCGGAAAGTCGTTTTTTTTTTTTTTTTTTTTTTTTTTTGCATGGTGTTTCATAGGGAAGAAGTAAATTTGTAAACTTTTGTCATGATTAAATGCAAAACCATTTGTCGTAACTACCTATGTATGAAACATTTATTCTAGTCATTGGTGTTAAAACAAAATCAAATATTTCTTTTTCCCATAGTAAACATGAATGCAAATTATGCAGAAATCTGTAGGGTAGGTAATTTGGAGGAAGATTTTCAATAATTTTCGCTTGTTTATTTTTTCTGAAATTTTCACAATATTGTTGTGAGACATACATAATTCAAATTCAACAAAAAAAAAAAAAAAAAAAAAATACATATTTTCTTAAACAAAAATTAAAAAAAGAATCACTTTACTATAGAAATATGCATAGGTCAGACTAATTTTTGGCCGTAAATTTAAATTTAGGTATTTGAGAACAAAACACAGAAACAGAAACAAATGGTTTCTGATAAGATATGGTCAATCAAATCAAAACTTTTTCTTTAAAATAAAACGCCAAGCAAAAAAGTCATTGCAAAATATGTCGAAAGGACAGTAAGTACGTATGTATTAGATAATTATTTGTTTTTCAAAGAATACATGTATTATTAAATTTGATTTTAAAATATAAGCACTTTAGTTGCTAATTTGGTTTGTTTATTAGAGTAACTACTAAAATACTTTTTGTAACTGCCAAGTAATATTTCAATATTTCCTGTGACCATGGGAGACATTTCGCATTGAATGTAAAGGCTTATTTTCTTGGACAAGAAAAAAATATCATGAAATTGTCGTCTTCTGAAATTGCACAGAGTGTGATAGCTCTTAAAGGCAAAAGCCTACTGAATTTATTATGTGCTTGACAATGTTCAGCTGCATACAACTAGCATCCTGATCGAGATCCTGATGCACATTTGATGCAAATTCGCCAATAAATATAAAAAGATATAGAAGATGAAGTTTTGATAACTGTGAGTATGGGCACCACTGATCTGAACATTTAATGAGCTACAACAAGTGCCATATAAATATACTACTTGGCCTAAACGACCCTCGTATTTTGGTTTGAGATAAAAGTAGTTTTGAGTTAAAAGTTGAACCGTTATTCACCATATAGCAAACTAAACCAATAATAACTTTCATAAGTTTGACTTCAGCAGTAGTTCTAAAGGTAAGAGATAGTGAGATTGTATTCGAGCTTTAACTCATTCAAGACTGGAAAACCCTAAACGGGTACATACGTAACTGGCACACAGTGCAGACACAGATCAGACGCCGCAAAACCCGGCGTCATACGTAACTGGCACACAGTGCAGACACAGATCAGACGCCGCAAAACCCGGCGTCTGATCAGGGTCTCCACTGTTTCCAAATAGTTCAACCATGTTTCTTTAGGAATATTTATATCATATCGCCTGACACAATCGAAAATGGACTCTTCCAATTTATAGTGTGGGAGAGTTTATTAAATCTTTAATGGGTTAAGAGGTAAAATTTTAATAAAGTTTCCTGTGCACAGGAATATTATGCTTATATGAGCTAGTTGATAGTATGTAAGCAAACGGACAGTGTACAGATACAGTAAGTACTCGATGACTCGAACACCGATGGCTCGTTTACCTTGGTTGATTCAAACTCGTTTTTGAGTCCCTACGGAATTCTTCCGATAGCTCACGAAAACAAATATTTAAGGATTTTTTTTTATTTTATCATGAAATTGTATGTTGTAGGTACTCATTAGAATCGCCTCATCGAGACAATTCTAATGAGTACGCACAACATACCATTATTGTCTAGAAGAGCGAAATAAATCCTTAAACCATTTGCTTCATGACCTGGCGTCATGATTAACCCTCAGTGGCTCGAAGTACCCATATCTCGAACCAATTTCCATGGTCCCGAAGATGTTCGAGCTGTTGATGTTTTACTGTATATGACAAAAACCTATTTTGCAGACATGATTTGTATATGTTTTGGATGACATTACGAAAACATGCCTATTCAAATATACTGAAAATTTTACCACCAAAAAATGAAAAATTTTCAGATAACAAAATTTGATATTTTTCATAATTCTTCTCAAAACATAGATTGTGGGTACCCGTTAGAACCGCCTCGACGAGGCGGTTCTAACGAGTACACACAATCTATGCTTTTGAGCAAAAATAAGAAAAATAATGTATACCCTTGTAAACCCCAGTTTTACTATATAAAAGTGGGGTTTAAGGGGGTCAAAATTATATAGGCGAGTTCTGGTGCTGCTGTTTTGCTTTTCTTTGGTTTGTGGTTAGTGTACTGTCTGTCATGGTTTGTTTGCTCTTCCTCTTGGTGTCAATGGTAGGCTGTGATTTATGATTGTGGCTATTCCTGGACTTATTCTTTACTTCAGTCGTACCCCAACGGCTCGAAAAAGATTGGGCCTTGACAAAATGTAGCGCCAGGTCAGGAAGCAAATGGCGATAATTTAGGGAAATCTTTTCGATCTTCTACACAATAATGGTATGTTGAGTGTACTCATTAGAGTCGCCTCGATGATGTAATTCTAATGAGAACACACAGCATACAATTTCATGAAAACATAAGAAAATTTCCCTAAATATTTGTTCTCTGGAGCTATCGGAAGAATTTCGTAGGGACTCAAAAACGAGTTCGAAATAGGCATGGTAAACGAGACATCGGTATTGAGGTTCGACTGTATTTTAGTTAGGTTGCGATGACATCACTTACTCTCAGAAATGACAGTTTCCTTAATGTTTTATTCTTCAAAGCCCAGTCAAATTTTAAATTATTTTGATAAAGTTTTCACCAAAATGTTTCTTTTAATAGCTTTTGCATATCATGCATATCATTTGCTGAAGCTTTAAGCGCCAATCACAACTGCAGTGAACGACATTTTTTCATGGAAAATAAGTCTTAATATTTCATGTGAATCGTCTGCCAAGCACACAATTCACATAAGATGTCAAGACTTAATTTCTTAATTTCTGTCATCTGCTACAAATTTTGCTTGGCGCTTTAAGAGTTAATACTTTTCTTGCTATCCAGACAGTCGCTGTCTTGCTAGTAGCAGGCGGACTACTTCTGCGATTTGGACAGGGTTTCCTTGGTCCTCACATTGCCGATCTTGTTCAAAGTCTCTCCGACGTAGCAAGTGGTGCCGGAATAGACGTCATGGATTTGTCACAGTTTGATTTTGGAAAAATTCTTGCGGGGATGGCGCTGACGATAGTTTTACTGGCTGTTGGTACGGGTCTGCTTTCAGGAGTTGGAATGTTTGGAGCTAAACAAAACCTTTTTGTCTTTACAATAATGGTAAATTTTGTTTCTAACGATTGCGATTGCATGCATTTTAATATTGCTGCTTATTGAAAATAAAATGGTGTATTATATATATATATATATATATATATATATATATATATATATATATATATATATATATATATATATATATATATATATATATATATATATATATATATATAGGTGACTCTCGTTATCTCGACCTCGCTTATCTCGAATAACCGTTTATCTCGAAGTGAAAATCTGGTCCCTGCCTAAACATGAAAATCTAACAACAAGTATTGTGGAAAAGAACAATTTCTCCTCTTTTCCACAATAATTTCAATATATCTCTAACTTCAAGAGTCCAATTACTTATATATTTGTTAAATGTGGTTGTTCGAATTATTGTTTCCTCAATTCTGCAAATCTGATATGTCGAGGTACGGATATCTCGAAGTATTTCAGAGAGTCCTTCTTTGGAATTCGAGATAACGGGAGGACTGTATAATATATATATATAACAGCTTATGTGGGCTTTATTTTGAAATTGTCTTATTAATTTATCCTTTTATATGTATGTAGTTTTTGCGCTCAACTGACGTTATTGGTTCGAATATTTGGCACGTTAAGCTGGTTTTCGTGTAACGCATACCACATTGACATTGAATTCTAACTTCTGCGCTTCTTCAAGTAAAAATATAAATGAAGATTTACAGGCGATGTCATAATTACGAAGCGTAGCCTTCTGGAGGCACCAAAATAGAAGAGATGGGGAACAAAATTAATAATAACACAAGAAATGACACATATGCATACCTCTTGATAAGGCGCTTTTTTCAATCAAAAAGTGCCTGTTTTTGTCGAGAAATAAGAAAAATATTTACATGATACCCACTCTTATCTAGACCTATGATATGAAACCACGACGCACAAAGAAGAACTGCAACAGAGGAATCGCCTTGGAATGGTCAGTCGAAAAACTACTAAGGGGGTGGGGGAGGGTAGGTGATAGGAAGGGGGGGGGGGGGGGGCATTGGAGCTTTAAACCAGTTTTTGTTTGCGCGTGACTTCACCCTTAATTCTAATACAGCTCAAAATTTCAAACATATATTCGGGCAGCTTATAAGGGGTCCTCTACCTAATATGTGAAACATCACAGTGAAAACACATATAATTACACCCACTGTGATGAAACAAAGCAAAGGGCTCACTGGCGCTCTGAAGCCAAAAACACAAGAAAACCACAAACAGGATCACGACGAGCCCGACTACAGACATTGACAGTCAGGTATTACGAAAACACGCCTATTCAAATACACTGAAAATTTCAAGTTTACCGCCAAAAAACGAAAGTTTTCAGATAAAAAATTCTGATATTTTTCATATTTCTGCTCAAAACATAGATTGTGGGTACTCGTTAGAACCGCATCGACGAGGCGGTTCTAACGGGTACCCACAATCTATGTTTTTTAGCAGGAATAAAAAAAAATAATGTATACCCCTGTAAACCCCAGTTTTATTATATAAAAGTGGGGTTTAAGGAGGTCAAAATTATATAGGCATGTTTTCGTGATGCGTAAACCGTCTGAAACAGATGATTGAGGACCGATCCAAACTGTTGGAAGGTCTCTTTCGAAATACCTTTAAATAAAGATAAGAACAGCAGTCTTCAGTATGTTCCCAGGTGTAGAAAATCATCAGAGGTCCACTGAAACTATTTGTATGCAAATTGAGCTGAGGTGGTTGATTTTGCTTTATCTGAAACAATGTCGAAAACCGCACAAAAAATTCCAAACGGTTAAAAACTTAATATCAACACTTTAAACTTGTTTTATTATATTTTCTCATAAAACTTATAAAGAGTGGAAGGCTACAATATCTAACCGGGGAGATGTGGAAAATTTTTCTGTTATGTCCACTCATATAGATTTATGCGGTGCAAATGCTGATCAAGTAATAAAATGTTTGGAACAAGCTTAAAAAGAAAATGCAATGAATAATGATGATAAAATAAAAATAGAAGAAAAAAAATAATCGCGTTATACTCATTTACAGGGACATTGACAAACAGTGTAGACCCAGATCAGACGCCACATGTGGCGTCTGATCAGGATCTGCACTGTTTGCATTATATTCAGACATTTCTACAATTTCTACCCCGTATATTACGATTTTCAATACATAGTATAATAGTAGGTCCATATACATGTTAACATAATGGTGCATTTTTTTTTCTATTTCAGTACTGTGTGTTGTTAGCCTTATGGATCATTTCTGAAATAGTTGGTGCTATTATTATTTTTGCCAAACGTGATCTGGTTAGTAACTTTATTGCCATACGCTAGAATATAAAGAAATTATCACGATCACGTATTTTTTCTTGTACGGAAACCCGTCGTCACAATGACAGCATTTGTTCCCAAAGATGTTGTCATTTAAATAGACTTGCTGTAGTAAAGAATCCTAAATGAGCAGACTACTATGCAACAAAGGCTTTCTTTTGTTCTTGTTTCTTCATAGAACCGATGTTTGGGATATTTGTTAGAATGGCCTCATTGAGGTGATTATAACAGATAGCCAAAATATATATGTTTCTTAATGTATTAAATACACTGTTCTTGCTTGACTTCTAATTAATTACCTCTCAGCGAAGGTTTTTGCCAGCCAAATTATAATTATATCGAGTTTTTGTCGTTATATAGAGTGTCGGTAAAAAGAAGGTTCATTGTATTTACCATAATTAATCGCCTTAAAATTTGATGTTTTTACTAAGGCTGGATAATTAGAGCTGAAAAAAATCGATTATCAAACCTGCCATTGCGATCAATAATCGACTAGTAATCACTGAAGATTTGGTCAGACAGGCGTGAGCAAACAGTGTAGACCAAGATGAGACGCCGCGTTTTGCGGCGTCTCATCAGGGTCTACACTGTTTGGCACTCATCTAGCTATTTTTAGACACAACATTGAGATGTAAATTGTACTTGTTCAAATTTCAGATAAAGCATGGTAAGGAGTTGAGGTGTCTGAATGCTAAGGGTAAATACGGTAAAGTAACGGACACAGAAATCAAATGATCGATTATTGGAAAATCTGTAATGATAATCATTTTTTGTGGAATTTATCGATCAATTAATCGATTATCCGGTTAATTGTGCCAGCCATAGTTTTTACTCGTACCAGGCGATAATACAATCATTATTGTATGCTTTTAATTTTCGTTTTGGAACTTTTTCCTGTGCTGTTGATATGCAGTTAAAATTTGTATGCAGAGATTGCCTTCATATATAGGACGTTATGTTTGTTTGTTTTATTCTTGTTTTACTTCGCTTTTAACAATCTTTCAGTCAAATCGCGACAGTGTCTGGATGTTTCAGAGAGCTCAATGCTTACTTTTAGAGAGCTGCTTCACAGGAATATTACTTCAAATATACATTACATAATATTCCACCCAATCACATTATACTAACTGACGAACCCCGCTGGAGGCGGAACTTTACGACGCTTCATCAGCCTTCTACCGTCTCGATATGTCTTAAAGATTGTTGAAAGGGAAATAAAACACCAAGCTATTATCATCATCATCATCATCATCATCATCATCATCATATACTGACTGACACCAGGCTAGTCGATTCTGATTCCCAGCTCTACATTCTTAATGTAGAGCACCAAGCGAAAGAGAAGCTAGCACCATTTCTAAAGTGTATGACTCGGCCTGGGACCAAACCCACAACTTACCGGTCTCAAAGCAAACGCTCTACCAGTTGAGTCAATGTGCCGGTACAGGATGTTTTGTTTTGATATTTCAGATCGATAAAACTGTCATACCGTCTCTAGTGTCTGCTTTGAAACAGGAATATCAAGGTTTCAACGGAACCGATGCTGTATCACAAACCTGGAACTTAATTATGGTAGTGGTATGTAAATAATCTATCCATTTACACGTAATGCGCTCCATGCTGGGTACAGACGACATCTTGAAATGTTTTCAGCAGAAAATAGAATTTGACGTTTCATGCAAATTGTCTCCTGAGTAGTATAGGGTGGCTTCAAAATCTTCGTTATTCACATGAAGGAACTTTCCAGCCTTGTTTATCCAAACACAATCGGTAAACCGATTCTGACAGTGCAGTTCAGTTATTTGCGGTCGATATTGTAATACGTAAATTTTGACCATGATGCTTGATGTATTATGATAAATCAAAACAATGCAGATGAGAGCGGTTGCCTGAAATTCTATAGGCCGGTTTATTTCGGTGGAAAAGATCCTAGTACCTCGGCTTGTGTCACACATTTTACCAAACGCCGTAGACTTGGTGCGTTGTACTGCCCAGTATTCATATTCGTACGCCGATATTGTACTAAATATAATTAAAATCATACTTTTTGAAAAGTTTGAAGCTTTCATTGGTTTTGTTTATTTATTCTCTATTCATAGGCATTAGACTGTATGAAAGCTAATATGTTTAAATACAGAAATAAGCTTTTTATTAGTGTTAGCAGGGAACTATTTGTTAGGTAGATATTAGGCTGGTAGTAATAGGAAAACGGATTGTCCAAATGTGGTATGTTAAATCTAGTGGCAGTTTGGCATCCGCCCCATAAAACTCACTATCAGAGGACCAGTAATGCTTACCTGTGTAATGATAAGAGCCGCAATGTCAGAATACGTACGATCGGATATCTGTGCCCAGCGAAGATTCAGTCAGGCCTTTGATGTCTGATCAGAATCGTAACTGGGCATATTGTGGATAGTCAAGGATGCAAAATTTCTTCATGCGTAGGCTGATTTGAGACCTTGTTGGGCGCATATGTTAGAAGGTACGTTTGCTCACATGGCTGTTCATAGTAATTTTGGGTGGCACCCAATACTATTGCTGTACCTCCTATGCTGTATCAAAGCATTACTCCGCAGTAAATTTCCACTATTAAGACCACTTTGGGACTCTTTAACCCTTGTCCTGCTGAATAAATGAAGATGCCACGCCCTTTTCAAATTTTCAGCCAATCAGATTACTTGATCCAGATTGTTGATATAAATTCACATACTAAATGGCAAACAGTGCAGATCCAGATCAGTTGGCTTCTGAGAAGCCAACTGATCTGGATCTACACTTTTTGCAAAGGCAGGGCATATTCAAGTTCAGAAGGACAGGGGTTAAAAGTGGGGTGGTCTTAACAGTGAAAATAGAATACGGTAAATGTCTTAAAATGTCGAATATAAATATTCCATACATTTTGCTTTTATGCAGTTGTTTCGTAAAAAACTTAGCGGGATGGCAAACAGTGTAGACCCTGATCAGACTGCTCCTTCAGGAGCACTGATCAGGGTGTACACTGTTTGCATATACCGTTTTGTCAGTAACCTTGCAAAAAGTATGGGACTGACAAAAGCTGGTCTTAATAGTGGTGGTCTTAATTTCAAGTTGTCATAATAGCGGCATTTTACTGTATTTTGAAATGTCGAATTTACATTTGGTATGTTAAAATTTATTTTTGTTATTTCTCGTTAGTTTTCCTGTTGTGGTGTAAACAATTATACCGACTTCCTGGGCTCCAAGAAGTGGAATAGAGGCTATTATCAAGAGGGCTGGTTCTTCACGCTTGCCACACCTTTGCCTTGCTGTGTGTTTTCTGGGAAAGCCGCTGATGATTATTCATGTGCTGTAAATCCACAACCAAACACCTCAAATTATTTAAAGGTGAGAACAGTGGCTACATACGAACTTACCGTAGGTGCTTCTTAAAGATAATTTTATTACCTTAACTAGTCTGTGTAATGTGTACTCAGATGTTCTACAATAATATATTGTGAAAATAGGAGTCCAATGTTCCACAATAATATATTGTGAAAATAGGAGTCCAATGTTCCACAATAATATATTGTGAAAATAGGAGTCCAATGTTCCACAATAATATATTGTGAAAATAGGAGCTCAATATTCCACAATTATATATTGTGAAAACAGGATCCTGTATGTAGGAATATACATTATTAGGTGGATTTCAGAATTGTTTTTGTAAAGTTTTAAAACTGGTTTTCAATTTGTTCAATACTTCTTGCTAGCGTTTTATTTGCACAAAGCAGTCTTAATATATTTAACAAACCCCAAGAGCACGTATATTTTACATGGTAGAAATGACATGATGCGCTACGCAAGAAAATGACCCTATGCAATTTGCGGGCAATGCAGGCCCTGATGTGCATGCGCAAACGCGCAAGCTGATCAGGGACTTCGTTGCGAGCTTACAGAATGAATGGATACTGTAGTACATGTCGATGAACAGAAATTATTCAGACCAGGCTGCACGGATGCGCACGCTCATCCGGACCTTAACTGTTCGCAAATGGCAAAAATATATTTTTCCTACGTTCCGCATCACATGGCTAATAAAGCTCTTGATAAGATGGTATGTAGGCAAATGTTGTTTTTTTATTATTTTTCTATCGAAACATATGTTGAAGAGGCATTTTACTAATGAGTACCTACAACATTTGTTTTTGTGAAGAAATGAGAAAAAAAAATCAATATTATAGATTTGAAAATAACCACTCACCTTTGAAAAATTGTATACTTCTTTGCCTCAGTTCTAGATAATCGCAGGCAGATAGAGCACGAGCGAAAAGAAGCACGAACCCTATTGTATTGTAGGGTGCATTCCACAGTTTCGCGCTTGTGATCATGGGGAAAATGCAAATATTTAGGGTTTGGGCTAGAAACCAGTCTGAAAATACTCGTTGCTGCAGATTTTGGCAAAACCTGAAACTTTATGCTTGTCAGTTGTTGTTAACATTTAAAAACAACTTTCCTTGAGGCTATTATTTAACAATTCTGTCTGGTACGTATCAAGTTTTACCATGTCATAACGTGGAGCTTGCTTTTCAGTGAATTTTATTGCAAAAAAAAAACGACGTGGCTTACAGGTATTCACTTTGTATACAAGTAGTAGTCTGTAGTTGCTCTGTCAAAGTTTCAACTGTTCAAGGACAGTGCGCGCTCCTGGAGTTGAGTATAATCTATCAAAACTGCACTTTTTGTGTAAAATTGGACGCAGTCGGAGATGGGTGGGATATTTGTTTTACATTTATGCAACAGCAGATTCTGGTACATTGTATACCTTTTATGATGATTAAATTATTATTTGGTATGTTTGCAATTAATTAATACAGTACTCAATGAACATATACTGTTATATTTACTGTGATTGCATTTTATTTGTGTGACGGCCATGCACAAGTAGTAATGGAAGTATTGACTGTGGAATGCACCCTGTACATCCTGGAAAAGTATAACAATTTTTAGTAATTCGTGTAATAATTGTCAGAGATCAAAAATGATGACTCTTGCATATATACAAAGTATAATAATTGATACATACAGCTGACTTTTCATTTATAAAATGTTTATTCAGTCATTCTATTTCGGCAAAATGCGTGCATTTTGACGAAACTATCCTTCATTTTTGACTAGTAGCAGTACACAGCGTAAAAGTGTACAGTGATTGGTAAATACACCTGATTGGCCATGCTCATATCACAATTAAATAGTGAAAATGCAGTTAAAGCCTGCATTTAGGACCTCGCTGTATGTTTAAAGTATTTTGATGTATTCACTCAAAAACGTATATGATTATGTAGAATTGACCTGACATGTTTATGAAAAACATAATAATTTATTACGTTTTATCTTTTTATGTTCCTAACCAGTATTCTCAAGATCAGTTTAGCAAAAGAAGACGTTTTAGTGGTACGCAGCAAACCTTTCACTTTGCACATTTATGATTTACATTTAAGAAAGTCAGATTGTGTTGTTGTTGTCAACTTTGTGGTACACCGGAAACATGTTTATACTTGTATAGGCCACTATAATTTATTATTAATACAAACGTATAAATTTGATATTTTTCAGGGATGTTACCTGGAACTGTGGAGAATTTTAGATAATTACAAATCGATTGTCATCATCATAATCAGCGTTATACTTCTGCTTCAGGTAAACCAGGGCCCAGTTGTTCAAAACTAAACAAAGTTGTTAGCTAACGTGACGTTAAAATTTCTATCTGGAAATATGGCAAATACATTGATATCTCTTGCTGGAAAAATGTGAGTAGCTTTTGAATCGCAGAAGCTACTGACAGTTTTGCAGCAAAATATCAATGTCTTTGAAAATACCTTTGTACAAGAGTCAACGAGTTTGTCATTAACAAGCTTCGTTAATCCAACGATGCTTTGAACAACTGGGCTCAGAATTTTAGTCTAAGATACGTTATAACCACTCTATTTACCCTAAACTTTCGCAATACGTTAACATGCCTATGTAAAATATTTTGTTCATACATGACCTTTCCAGTTTCTTGAAATGAACAAAGCCAAAAATTTGCGGTAATGAACACACATTCACACATGCGCGTAAATTAATAAAAATGGTTGATTTTTAGTAACAAATACTGGTCTCAGAAAGTAAGATTTTTTTTCATTGGAATTATAGTTTGCGCAAGTAAATATTAAGTGTTTTTTTTTCTGCTCGAATCTATGACTTTTTAACACAAGTTTCGGTATAGGTATGATGATTAAAATAATGCAATCTATATTTTCTGTAATTATTATTAGAAAAAAAGCAAAACAAAACAATAACAGTTGATAGTACGGGTTCCAATACATATATAAAAATGCTAATCCTACAGTCGGAAAGATATACAATATATTTTGATATAGGAGGACAGTTTGGACATGCCTGTATATAAAACAACTGTACAGCAGATATGCAAATATTGCATTTCGCGAAAACTGACATCTATCTACGGAGGCCCAGTTGATGCTTAACAAAATACATGTATACAAAATCTTGCTTATTCAGATTAAATTCATAGAAAAGAAAAAAAAATGATGTTCAAAACAGAAACCAGAATGTTTATTTTCTCATGTGCATATGCAACTACGAAGCCAAATGTGACACTGAAGCTGTTTTCTGCATTCAAAGGAGCATACCCTGGTTTACTGCCTGAAACCAATTTTAAAAAGTTCGCATGCATACTGTATTTCAAATACACCTTCTACTTTTTTCGGTGTCATGTATTAGAAGATTAATCAAATTGGATTGACACAAAAAATGTCCGATTTCTCATTCAGTGTGGCCACAACAATAAACTTGAAAGAGAACACTTGTTTTGGATATTTTACGATATCATTTTGAATGACACATTTTAAATTCTACCAGACACCTTTCGGGCGCTCGTGCTTATGATTTTTCTATTAAATTTATATACAATACACTTTTATATAATTATGTAAGTCTTTAAAATGCATGCTGAGGGAGTTCTCTGCAAATTTTGTCAAGTCCATAATTTTAAAACATTTGTTGACGGACTACACTCGGTAAGAATATATGAGGACCAAACACAATAGGTCAAGTATTTTCCATAAACATAAGTGTTCGTCATAATTTCATAAAGTACAAGCCGTTTAAATAATCACGACAAGTATCTTAAACTCCCAATGCACATTTATATTTTGACACCAGTTGTACATTGTAGATTAATGTAGTTGTACCTGTCAGTATATATCTGTGTCCATACACTTAACATAACTTATGGTCGCTAAGCAAAACTCGAAAACAGAACCATGCGAAATGCATGCATTTCACTAAAATTCAATGAGTTTCAGATTGCTATACAGTAGTTTTATATCATGCAATATTCAGGCTTGATATATATATATATAACCAAAAAGCAGCTGTAAATCTTTCCGATTGTAGGATTGTAGGATTGTGATTGTGATTATTTGCAAGATATGAGAAAAGAGAGCCCTGACTATGATTATAAGATGATCAGCCAGTATATTTTGAATTTTTCGAAGGATACGCATTAAAGTTGAAATAGCTGGAACATATCTACCTACACTAAATAAATTCAGACATAATTCTAAAAGTATTAAAGTTAGCCTCATGAATGTCGACTCATTAATAGAGGGAAATTAGTCGATAATGTAGAAAATAACAGACTCGGTTTTATATGAGGACTAATGAAAACAGATGCAACAGTTCTCACACGATTTGACCTATTGACCTTCAGACCAGGCCCCCTTGGCAGGGTCAAGAAATCTGTAATCTGTTACGCTAGTATAGCATATGGGAAAACTACAACACATTAGGTTTAAATCCGAGCTATGGTGGAGGAGGCAATAACATAACGTACAGACTGACGGACGGTAACGAAACACATGAAGACAAAGCTCATTTTCTTACTTATAGTTTGTAAGACATCAAATAATACTTGAATCACAATGTACTATAATGCTTATTTAGCATGTTGGGTAATATTTTCAGCAGATGATATCATGGAGTATTATTATTTTTCTCAAAAAGTGGTCTTTGAATTTCATGCAAATTGTCTCCTATTTTTTTTTTCTTCAGAAAATAAGCTTTGTGGTTTCATGCAAATTGCCTCCTTATGAGACAATTTGCATAAAATCTCAAAGCCTATTTCTAAGAAAAATAAGAAAACAAAATTCAGTTTTGTCATTTGCTAAATTTGCGTAGAGAGCGGTAAATGTTAATTAATTGTTGTTATTGTTTTCAGGTGATGTTATTGGCATGCTCAGGATTTTTGACCCGTGCGCTTCGGATTGCTTCAAGGAAGTCAAGAAAAGACGACGGAAAGAAAGATAAGAAAAAAGAATCTAAGAAAACCAAACGGAAGAAGCAGAAAGACACAACCGACCCGATTCAAACCGGTAATACCGAATCAAATACAGAAATGCGATATCATGACAGTAACATAAGGACAAGATCACAGCGGCCAGGGTTGTTTCAAGCCCCCTTTCCTGGACTACCTAATCACCCCTATTCACCATCTATGCTCAATATGATGCAAAATCGTGGCAGTAATTATTTAGCACAGCTGGTTGCAGCGGCGTTTCTTCAACAACACGCCCCAGGCTTTGTTGAAGACCCTTTCAATAATTTTACACAGGACCAATACACTAGACAAAGACATTCGGAGCCCGCTGTTGTGGTGCGAAATATCAGAGACCTTAGAAGACGGCGAAGTTCGCAAGAGCTAGCTGTTAGCCTGTACACATATCCGCCATCTTATGATGCAGCAGTAAGTCCGAGAATTTTGACTATTGACGAGGTTACGCCACAGGGTGCAGGGTCACCTAGCTGGCCCCGTGACAGTTCTTGTCATAGAAGTCCTTGCAATGATTGGCATGGTGTTTCGGTAAGAGACTATCCTGTCCGGACAGTTGCCATTGACGATTTCCGTAAAAGGGCCGAATCGTGTCCAGCGAGTGATCGAACGCTTCCGAGTATACCACGGAATAGGGCGGAAATTACAAGACAAAACAGTGGCTATTTTTCTAGATCGCCAGTTGTCGAAAGTGACAGGACCGCTTGTATGATAGTCGAGGAACCTGCTGCTATTATACATGAAGATCCGCCCTGTACTTCACCAGCTAAGGTAACTGACCGGGGCAAAGCATTTCCTACAAGGTTCCATGCGCGCCCAGTGCATTCACACAGGCTGACCAATCTTCGCTGTCCGCCTGAAGACGATTTGGATTCTTGGCTACCCAATAAGTGTCCTGCGAGGACCCTGATCAGACTACGCGAAGGCTGATCTGAGTCTTTACTGGGCGCACATGCTATATTGTAGCAAAATGCTGTGGCCCGGCTCAGCTGTAATGAAGGCACACCATATTTAGCTTAAAATAGTATTAACTTTCATTGCCATAGGCGATAATAATAGGCTTTTGCAAACAGCATAAATCCAGATGAGACGGCTTATCTGGATCTACGCTGTTTGACGTTAAGTCTTTCAACTTTACATATAAACTTCTTTCCAAGCAACAGTTTGTTAAAAAAACAACAAAAAACAAACAGGGAAGGATTTAAATTGATTCTACTAGCACAAAATCTTAGTTCAAACATATTTTATATTCCAAATATTACATGATTAGACACTCTGATATCCGGCGCCTGATTACTAGAAGCCGCATTACGTCAACACATCTATGTAGAATGTATACTATAAGGTTATTGCACTGATTCTATCGGTATGGCTTTCATTTCTGTGGATTTTAGCGATCTGTAAGTGCCAATAAAAAACTTACAAACTGTGTAAAGCCCAAGGGGCGTTATGTTAAGTTTTTGAGTGATCCGCTGCGTTTACACATCGATAAAAATTACAAAAGGTAAATGTACAGTGGACTTTCGTTACCTCAAACTCCAAAGGACCAGAATTTCTATTATGAGATAACAGTACTTTGAGATAACAGGAATTAAAATTTAAAGAATATATAGAGGATATTCAAATGTTTGGAGTGAATATGACTTTTATTTCATCGAGTGAAGTGAAAAAATGTATATTTCATTCGTGCCGAAGGCACGAATGAAATATACATTTTTTCACTTCACGAGATGAAATAAAAGTCATATTCACTCCAAACATTTGAATTTTCTTTTTATTATATACATCACTTTCGATAGAAGAGATGCAAATCTTGCATTTGCAAGGGAAAGTCTGACACGCAGTTTTGTCCCTTGGCGCCATGACGTTCATGTTTTGTTTTGTTTGGTGACGTTAGATATGACGTCAGAAACGCGCATTGGCGCGTAAAAATAAAATAAAAAGAAATTTACTCTTTTTCAGTGAATACCATAAAAATTTTCATCTCGCGTAATGAAAACATTAGTGTAAATAAGAAAAAAGTAGATCCAGATCTTATATTTTTCACTGCTCAGAGGAGTGAAAATATAAGTTTTATATTTTCACTAGTGAAAATATAAAACTTATATTTCACTAGTGAAAATATGCATTTTATTTCATTAATAATTCTCTATATTTCATTACTTTGTATATAATAAAAACTAACATTATGGATAAAATTAGTTTGACTTAAGCGGTAGTTTGAGATATCAGTGTGTTAGATAACGAGAGTCAACTGTTTTTCTTATAATTCCCTTTTCGGTCATGCTGATGTTGAAACCGTGATTTAAATAATTTATTTTGGAAAACTTCGCAAAGAAAATAGTTCCAGTATCCATATTCAGTGGATTTATCGAAGTATAAAAGCCATTTCAAATTTGCCATCGACCAATCAAATAGCAGTAAACTAATTAATTTGGGCTATTGGTGAATATTGTCCTGAGTTTGGATATCAATATCTGGACAATAACCCATTTATTATAAAGCTATAAACAATTTGCGTCTGTTTCAGTTGTTTGTAGCCTCATTAGGTATTTTCAATATCTAAAATTCATACGCTGCACAAAAGCATGACTAAATTGGCGCGACGATGACATAAAAGTAACGTAAAAAAACGGTAACATTCTGAGGCATCAGAGTAAAGGTGCCATATTAATTAAGTGTGACGATATTGCTCGTTCCTCTTTTGTTTTTAATAATTCAATATTTATAGCGATCTAAGCCATAGGTCTGGAACCAATGAGAAGCGGGACAGAGTTAGAATAATTCAAGCAGAGAACAATTGCGTAAACTTTACATGATCACGATAATTCTGAGGTATGCCTCTGTTTGCACAAGAGCCTCAACGTAAGAGAAACGTACCTTCAGACATATGCACCCGGCAAAGATTTAGATCACCAACGCATTTGCGCCGTCAGATTAAAAATTTCACTGAGCGCATTTTGGATAGCCAAGTATGCAAATTTTCTTTATGTGGACAACGAAGACTCTGATCAGACTGCGCGGATGCGCAGGCTGATCTGAGTCTTCGTTGGGCGCACATGCCAGAAGGTACGTTTTCTTACATTGCGGCTGGTTGGCTCATATGGCTTACCCTGCTTTTTATTTCAGATAGTGGACGAGTGTCAGAGGGAGGTGCAAGGGCAGACAGTAGAACGACACACAAATTGTCCGAAAGGTCACGATTCTCCAAAGACCGAAGGTCGCCGCGACTGTTGTAGGCAGCGAACATTTATGGGTGAAATATTCAAGAATTCGAAGTTCTCGCAATCTTTTAGTGGATTTCCTAATAGCAAGACGACATAAACGTACCGTGACTTCAATGACTCCGATAGTTCTGTGAGCGATAGTTTTGTTTACCGTGGTAATTCGAACTCGTTTTTTGAGTATCTAGGATATTCTTCCTAGAAAACCAAAGTTCAGATATATTCTATGGAATTTACTTATTTAAAAATATATATTAGAGTCCAGTGAGTGAGTACACTTAACATATCATTATTTCATATAAGCTGTAAAGACATCAATAAATTATCCCTCTTTGCCTCCTGACCTGGCGCTGTGATTAACCATCTATGACTCGAACTACTGATGTCTAGAGCAAAGGCGAAGTGTCAACAAGGCCTGTTTTTGGACTCAAGCCGATTTTCGTTTTAATCCTCTTAAATGACCTCTTATTTATTGGCTTTATGTATGCAAACTATATAGTGGAATGGGTCAACCGTTTGGAAGATATGTTTAAATTAAATGGTAGGGGTAACATATCCCTAACCCTAACCCAACTGGTGATAAATAAATTTGCATATACAGCTTGGCAGCTATTATATAACTTTATAGCCTTATATGACTTTGAATACATATATTTGACTTCTTAAATGCATGTTATTATTTCTGCTTCCAAACGGTTTCTCCATTCCACAAAATAGTTTGCATACATAAAAATACATAAAACGTTATTTAATAGGATTAAAAGGAAAATCGGCTTGAGTCCAAAAACAGGCCGTATTGATACTGCCTTTTTCTATGGTCCCCAAAATGTTCGAGCCATTTAAGTTGGATTGTATAGCAAAAATGTAACGTTGCCGTGCAATGTGAAAATATGCCTTTTGGGCATATGCGGACATGGAAGGCCTAAGGCAGCGTGCGCATGCGTTGACATACTTTAACCGCTCTCAGAACTGTTGGATACTGTAGTGTATATTGGTGTGCAGCAAGGGCCCTCAACAGGATTAGATTGGCTTATATAGAGCTTTTCTGTTTTATATGCTCCTGAAGCCTCTGTTCCGAGTTTTACCACGACATTCGTTGGTTGAGTTAGTAACTCGCCAAATTTCGAAGAAATGTGGAAGAGATGCCTTTGCATGTCGTCCGGAGTCGAACACACATCTTTATGTCTCGTGTATTGTCGGGAAGTGTATACGAGAATTTAAAACTGTTTAATGTTCTTGCTGGTCCAGGTGTTCTCGTAGCAATTTTGCAACTCATCCGTACATTGGCGAACAACCATCGTTGACGTATTGGCATATTGTCGCGTGTTCTCGTATGTTATCTCCGTTTTAGAACAAATGCAGAGTCAAGGCGACATTGTACGAACTAAAACGGGTGGCCTACGACTGGCTGCGATATTCTATATAGAGATATGGCGAGTTTACTGCGATACTTCTTCAAGTTATTGAGACAAATTTTCGACAGTGTGCGGGCTTTCTACGATTCTTTCGGGGTTTAGGCGCGATTACATGACACTGTCCTATAACTAGGAGTTGCGTTGTTTACAGCATTCAGGTTACGTGTAGCGTTCATACAAGGCAGATCGTATTAATTATGGTTTCAAAGAAGAAGGGGAAAGAAGGCAAGTGCCTCCTGTTCCTTCTATGGCGGAACAAGTAATGCGGTTGCAAGGTCATCCTTGTTATGCTCCCCGCCCCTCGCGCAAACTGTGTTAGTTGAGTGTATACTGTTTTCACGTTGTCCGTCCGTATGTCCGTTCGTTACATTTTGGTCCTTGCGGGTGTATCTAATAAGCATTGCTTATTGACCTTTCATGTTTCAGCTCAAAAGCCAAAACGACTATGAACATTGTCTTTTGATGTGCATCTTCACACACACACACAAACACACACACACACGCACACGCACAAACAAAAAACAAACACACACACACACACACACACACACACACACACACACACACACACACACACACACAATGGTTCAACTCGTACAGAAATCGCATTTTAATCGTATCGAATCATATAAAGTCGTTCTACGTCGTACTTAATCGTTCCAATGTCACACACAGTCGTTTGTATGTCGTAATATATACCGTACTCTATCAAATAAACTCGTATGCAATCGAACAAAACTCCTATAAATACGTGATAATTCTGACTAAAGCCGAAGGATTGTCAAAAGATGTCTGAAGGAATGTCGCAGAAACCCATATGAAATCGCAAGAATCTCGTGCAGTATGGCAACTATGGCGAAAGATATCGTGGTACACACGTGCAAATACTTGATCAAACATTCACAGCGAGTAATGGCGAGTTTCATCATGCCGTATGTCGCCAGATGACGCCTAAAAAGTCGTGACAGAGTGACAGGGGCATGAACAAACATGCTTTTCGTTCCGTATAATATACCATCGAATTTCAATGGTTCGAGCATTTTGGGACCCTGGAAATTTGTTCTAAACATGGGTACTTCGAGCCACTGAGTGTTATTCCATGGCGTCAGATTAGGAGGCAAATGGTGATAATTTAGGGATGTCTTTTCGATTTTCTCTAAAAATAATGGTATGTTGAGTGTACTCATTTGTACAAACAACATTTTCATGATAAAATAAGAAAATGCCCTGAATATTTGTTTTATTGAGCTCTGGTAAATATTTCGTAGGGACTCAAAAACGAGTGCGAATCAGCCACGGTAAACGAGCCATCGGTGTTTTGAATCATTGAAGTTTTACTGCATACTATACGATGCAGAGATACACTTCCATGGGAGAGAACTCTATCACAATCAAAATATCTTTTCCTCCAAGAGTAGCCCCAGTTATGAAAAGTTTCAAATACTAATTAGACTTTTTTTTCTGCCCGCGAACTTTGCCTCCCTTTGCAAAATGACCGCAGAAGTTTTAACCCATTTATGCCTAGCGTCCCATAAAAGGGATAATGGCAAACAGTGAAGACCCAGATCAGACGCCGCAGAACGCGGCGTCTGATCAGGGTCCACACTGTTGGCATGTAGGACAGGAATTGCTCTAAAACATGGTAACAATAAAAACTTAGGAGATAATTCTTATATTGGAAATGAACCGGTCCAAAGAGTTAATGAAGATGTCCACTCGGCATAAATGGGTCAAAGTGTATTCATTCATAAGTAACCTGTAATTGTATTAGCTGAAAAATACCACCATATATAACACTTCTTCGCTTGATAATTCAATTCATCAATTATTCAGGACATTATATGACAGGTACGACAGTAGTATAGGGTGGCAGGTGTCCCCATAGTGCCACCCTATACTACTTACGATTGTATATTTATATTTTATATGCGATGTATGGATTATTTCTTTTTATTCTCAGCGAGTCTCGTCTTTACCAGACCGTAGTGGAGAAATATTTCTCAGAAAAAAAAAATTCTCATTAATTTTGTCGGACCTCGGCCCAAACCTAGCCACCTCTGACCTATGCGGCGACGTCTGTGCGTGTTGAGGTTTTACGGCCCAGTCAACCCATTAGAGTAATGTCGAGCGCGGTCAGTTTACCTAACCACACTTTTTCCTAGGTAGTCTTAGTCCTCTAAGCGGTTAAGTTAAAAAGATTAAATGATAAAGGGAACCATCAAATTCAAGCTGTTATCATTTAGGATTTGAAAAATATAGTATGAGCAGAAAAACCAAAAACAACGTCTTTTGTTTTAGTTTTTTTTTTTTTTTGTTTTTCTTTTGTATCCGCTGTATAACGGGTTAGCACGTTCAGTTTGAACGCCGGCATATTCAGTCTGAACTCATTGCAACAGGTATTAGAAGTAATACAGTAAACCCTCGTTACAACGAAAGCCTTTGTTCCCAAAAATGTTGCCATTAAAATGAATTTGCTGTTATACAGAATGATATGTAAGAAAGGCCTTGTTTTATTATTATTTCTCATTGGACATACTGTTTTGGATATTTGTTAGAATCGCCTCACTGAGGCGATTCTAACAAATATCCAAAAACGTATGTTGCTTGAAGTTTTAATGCAATATTCTTGCATAGTTTCTTATTAACTGTCACCTCTTTAGCGAAGGTTTCATGACATTCATATTGTCATTATTATGAATTTCGTTGTTGTATCGAGTGTCGGTATAAAGACGATTGACTGTATGTAGAACACATTTTCCTGTAAATATATGAGCCGCAACATGTGAATTAAAAAGTCCATTTTTGAGCCAGTCCATGCATGATAGAGAAATCTCACTCGAGGAGTGGGAATTTCAACCAGGGACAAGGCTTGCCGATTCACTGGATGAAATTCCTACCCCGAGGGTGAGATTTGTCTATCCTGCATGGACTGGCTCATGATGGATTCTTTTTCTTTCACCTTTAAGTGGATTGTTCCTAGGACGAGCATGGTCATGTGAGATAGAAGTTTCTTCCACCTTTGCCAATATGAGAAGAGATTTTCCTATCCTGCATGGACTGGCTCATGATGGATTCTTTTTTTCTCACCTTTAAGTGGATGGTTCCTAGGACCAGCATGGTCATGTGAGATAGAAGTTTCTTCCACCTTTGCCAATATGAGAAGAGATTTTCCTATCCTGCATGGACTGGCTCTTGATTGATTCTTTTTTCTCACCTTTAAGTGGATTGTTCCTAGGGCCAGCATGGTCATGTGAGATAGAAGTTTCTTCCACCTTTGCCATTATGAGAAGAGATTTCCCTATCCTGCATGATTCTTTTTTCTCCCCTTTAAGTGGATTGTTCCTAGGGCCAGCATGGTCATGTGAAATAGAAGTTTCTTCAACCTTTGCCAATATGAGACCTCCCTATCCTGCATGGACTGGCTCATGATGGATTCTTTTTTCTCACCTTTAAGTGGATTGTTCCTAGGGCCAGCATGGTCATGTGAAATAAAAATTTCTCCCATCTTTCCCCATGTGAGAAACTTCTATCTCAAATGACCATGTGACTTTTAGGAACAATCTACTTAAAGTGGGTGAAAAGGAATACATCATGGGCCAGTTCATGCAGGATAAGGAAATCTCACCCTCGGGGTAGGAATTTCAACTAGGGCCTCTGCAAGCCTTGTCCCTGGTTGAAATTCCTACCCCTCGGGTGAGATTTCCCTATCCTGCATGAACACTCATGATGGATTCTTATATTCTCACATTGCAAAAAAGCCTATCTCATATAGGCAAAGGTGGGAAAAAAACATACCTTCTGACATGTGCGCCATGCTTCCGCGCAGACTGAACTGTTTTCGTTGTCCGCATGAAGAAAGCTTTCATCCTTGGCTAGCCAAAATGTGCCCAGTGAAGATTCTGATCAGACTGATCTGAATCTTCCCTGGACGCATATATTTGAAGGTGCATTTTTCTGTCTCTACGGCTATTATAGTGAAGAAAAGGAGTACAATGTATATAGATTTCTACGTAATAAGGCGGAGTTTCACAATATCCATGATGGTGGGCGCAATAACCAAATATAGCAAAAAATGCAATGGCTATGAATAATACATTTAGCATAGACGTATTAGTGCAATATGTTTAAGCATCGGGTCGACTTTGAATCAAAGAGCTCTGAAAATGGTAAGTGGTAAACAATGCAGACCCAGGTCAGACGCCGAAGAATGCGCATCTGATCAGGTTCTCCAGTATATGCAAATAGTTGAGCCATTTTTCTTTAGGAATATCTAATCTAGATCACAAAGCCTGACATACCTAAAAATGAAATAGGACTCCTTCAATATATAGTGTGGGGGAGTTTATTCAGTCTGAAAGGGGTTAATAAAATAAAGACAAGGTCTATTACCAGTCGACTGGTAATAGCAATTTTACATTAATATGGCTATTACCAGTCGACTGGTAATAGAAAGTTTACAATAAAATGGCTATTTATTCTAAAACCGCTATTACCAGTCAGGTAGATAGTTTACTAGTCTTTAAGATCAGTTCTTGTAAGGAAGAGGGGTGGTCATTTTGCCTTTGGTTTTTGTATGTTGTTGTCATCAATTTATTCGTCCTCTTGATGCACGAGGTGGGCTGTATTCTATGATTGTGGCTCTTTCTAGGCCTCCCAAATTATCACCTTTCTTGTTAGATACTGAATGGCTTCTCGTATTTCATAATGTATTTTTTGTACAGAATCATGACTTTTAGGAGAACTCCCTGATTTAAACCAAGCTTAAAATGTACCTGTCTCAAAACCTATCAGTATAAAATCGACAATTCAACATGATCTCCAATAATGTTCATAGTTTTAGTGAAGGAACCCCATAAGAAATATTTTACTACCATAAACATATTTGCATACATTTTTGTAATAATTATATTGAATATTGAAAATAAAAAACTGATTAAATTTTAGCTAAGAATAAGAACAACAAGAAATGTATCTTCAAATTTATGTACGTTCCAGTTCTTGTCAACCTATGATTTTTGCTTAAAAATATGCCACATATGTCCTTCCTTGATATGTGAAGCTTCGTAAAATTTGAAAAACCGGTGAAATGTCTATAAAATGCAATACATGCTGTTATATTGGTTTAGTGTAATTTTCAAAATTGTTATCGACTAATCAAAGACATCCCAAATATTCTGAAATCCCTTATATAAGTAATTGATATCACATTTAATCTATTTTAAACATTCTAGAGAAACCAATTCTTAAGAAAACAGATTAAATGAGCATCAATTATCAAAAAAGCACTTGGGACATTATATAGACCCTAAGTAATAAGTTTATACTCAGCTTTGCATTACATGTGTATTGATCATCCAATAAATTCCTCGATCAAGATTAATCAACATTAATCTTCGCTTTAGGCGTAAGGCAGGGTGACCCATTATATGTTTCCATCAATGGTCTCATTTCCTGATAATAGAAAGGATGTCTTTAATGTAAAATATGTATAAATCAAGGTGAGCCATCAACTATTTCTTGGTTGAAAAGGGTCTACCAAGTACCAAGTTGTTGAGCTAAATAATAATAGTAAATCTAAACTTAAATAATCTTTTCCACACATTTGTATCTGATTATTTGTAACTTTATTATATATTGTGTTTGTCGTCAAAGGTTTGGATTGGCAGTCTATTCAGTATTGACTTTGTTTTCTTTGTGAGTTTATAGTGTTTATACCACGGTCTCTTGGTTGTTCTTTATTTGATTATTCAACCAACTTTCTTTTTTTTTTCATTTTTATCTCTGTTTTCTGAGTGATAGGAGCAATTCCGTCTTGCTTATTTATCTTGTACAGTCATTGTTCGAACTTAACAGATAGCTTTCTATAGGAATGACTTGTTTGTGAACGCATTTCACTGCTGAATTCGTTTATATTGTTTCTGTCATTTATAGGGCACTATTTCACTATTTTCGAAGTTTCGGACAGACCATCCTTTCAATACTGACGCTCCAGCTTTCAATTTGTTTGGCTGTCTACAGCACTGCTTTTGATATTTTCATAGTTCAGTTTTACAATAGTATTAACAATCATTAATAGTCACTTCATAGTAAAGGACAGGCAGTCCATAGTCATTTAGCTACATATTGATGTTTTTAATCAACGATTGTAACTTATATGAACTAGTTTGTGTTTTGTATAAATTCTGTTCATAGATGCATTCTTGTTTATATCCACATTTGTTATATTCCTATCTTACCTTTATTGTGACTCTTCACAATTTTATACAGACAACCCATTCAATATTGAAGCTGTATATAGTCTATCATTTCACAACATCTCAGTGTTTCTTTTAAATTATTCAAAGAGTGCTTTTGTTATCAGTGATTTCTGAGTGAAGGTTTATGGCTCTGTCTGATGTAGCTAAAATTGTGGTCGGGGCTAAATAGTTTGTTTCCTATGGGTGAACACAAATGATTGTTGAATTCTTGCTTACTTTTATAGCTTTTATACGTTCCTTTCTGTTGTATTGTCACTGTTTTAGACCGACAGTCCTTTCACTACTGAATTTGTGATTTCTATCATATGTATAGCATCAACAGCAAAGCTTTTCATTACTTTTAGTTCAGTATTCCATTACTTATTCATCAATTGTTACATCATAGTGAAGGATGGGCATTCCATACATTTGTTAAACAACAAACTGAATTGTAACTAAACACTACCCTTTATTTCCTCGGGCACTTTGCTCATCAGACCGCAGTGTATCCGCTGCCATAAAAAAAGAAGTTCAAGTCATCTATACTACCTTAAGTTTTCAGTCCATACTTCCTAAAGTGTTCCACAGGGTGCAATTTAAGTATTTCTTTGAGTTTCCACAGGCTGTAATAACCAGAACATATGCTTCGAAGCAAATAATTTATAATGATCCAAAAGACCAAAACGGAATGAAACAAAAAAAAAAAAAAAAAAAAAAAAAAAAAAATCACCTAAAAAATAGATCAATTATTGTGTGTATTTTCTTTTTTGCTGTAATCTGGGTTGTCATATTTAATGTTCAAAATCAATATGTTACCGGTTTTCAGTTTGTAAGAATTTGTTTTGAAATAATCCAGATATATATGGCCTATTTTCAAATATTTAAATGAAAGATTGACGAGAACAAGAACCCAGTTCAATTAAAGATCAAATTTGTCAGAAAGTAATTACGCAGTTGAAATTTTGAAGCAGCTTTAAACTTATTTAAACATGAAAGTCCCAATGTCATACAAATAAGTAAATGTATGCTTTTACTGTTTTTATCAGCAAATCTGACATCTGAATTACGAGTTACGGATGGCTGTGGAGTACGTTTTGCAGGGGTACACGTATGTTATTAAGCACATTAAGACGGACCAGCGACTGATTTTTGCAGTACAAATGTTGCAAGAAATAATTAAAAACATGAAAACCTTGTTCGAAAACAGTGAGATAGTGAAAATCACAGTCTGTTAATGTAGACATCTACATACTCCTGTTTACAACATATATTACAGGGGAGCATAGCATACACATTCCATAGACTCGTTAACGTAATGGTTATATTCCGTGCTTGTGGCTAAACCTAAGTTAATTCGTATCTATTCTTACCAGACATGTGCTCTATTCCAATCAGCGAAGTGCTCAGTACTTTGGTATAGGTGATATAACTTCGACATGGTATAAATTATCATTCCGCATTTTTCGCTGGAATTTTTATTGCTGCAACAGTAACCTGAGCTAAGGACACTATCGAGTTTTACGGCTAACGAGCAAATAAAGAAAAATAATTTTGGTAATCAACTGTCACATATTTCATAACAAAACCGCCATTATAGATTTTTCATCGCAGCATTAAACATCCACAACAAAATCATTTGTTTCTTTTATTTTAACCCTTGTCATGCTGAATAAATTAAGATGCAACTCCCATTACATAATAGCAATTTAATTTAACTTAAACAAAAACATAAGTGAATATACCCAGGAAATGCCGCAATCATGAAGCACTGCCTTCCCGAGGCACCAAAAGGAGAGATGAGAAACAACTTAACAATGACAAAACAAATGTCACATTATGAAACTACGACGCAGGAACGAGGCACAAACAAAGAAGAGCTGCAACAGAGAAACCGCTTTAGAACAGCCGCTTTATATGTCCGGGTTTGACCTAGGAGAAAACTTGAATGCCATAAAAGCGACTTTCCATCAACTTTTAAGCCGCCTCATCCACAATAATGCCAATGCAACGCAGATGAAGCTTTACAAACATGAAGTAACAGTTGATAATTCAAGTTCAACAGGCTTATTGGTATCTAATGCAATTTGACTGGTTAAGAGCACTTTGAAAACAGAATTTATACTTCCATAAATCTACTGAACAGTGATCTCGGAACAATTTTATTTGCGCAAATTTCTAAAGTACTCTTTTTCATCCATATTTTCAACGTAAATATAACCTAGATGGAATGATCATAAATGACTTATATTTTTGCGGTCTTTCACACACGTTTATACAACGATAAAATCCTCAAAAGTAATATTCATTCCTATATTGTTTTGTGATGTAATATGCATTTTAATAACGTTGTGTGCTATCTGATGCCTTTTCATTCGGCGACTCGTACAGTAACATTGTGATAAATATATACTGATGAAAATTCCAAATACTCGCAAAAATTTTGCAGTATAAGAAATACATTGGTTATAGTGCAAGACAATATGATGACCAAATTCAATAACATTTCTGTATATGGCGTAAAACAATTCCGTTCAGTTCCGTAGCGGGGCGTTTTGACCTGGTATCAGGTGGTAGAGCCCGGTACTTGTTTCTATCACAAAAAAGGTGACGTGCACGTCAACATTGAAAATAAGTAATACATTGTGTAATAGCTAAATGATTTTATGTCAGAGAATTTTTGCTTGATAATATATCTCTCCCTTAATAAGTGCTGACTATGCATTGTGTTAAAATGCGCACAATAATCTGCCTTAAATATACAAGTTTACACAGGCTTGAGATATTGTGCAATCTTACAACTATACTATATTTAAGGGGAATAGATACGCTTGTAATCGAGGCAACGGTCACAAAGGTTTACCTCCCTTCCGAAAAAGTGATCAACTCAAAAAGGAAAGAATTTGCTCCCGTGGGGAGCAAATTCTTTCATTTTTGAGTTGACCACTTCTTGGAAGGGACTTGCCATGCAGGAAATCAAACAGGAAGTCATAAAGTTGTCCCACTTGTACAAAATGGCGGAAGAGCAACTGTATCTGGTCTCTTTAAACAACACCTGAGTCAGGTGGAAAAATGACATTATACTGTTATCAGTTAAGTCAAAGTGGGATGGTTACCCTGATATAAAGTATCAGAATATAAATATATAGTCAACCATTTTAATTGTCATTGTTGATATACACTCGTTTACTTGCTGTTTTCTTTTAAGCTGACGTCATAGCAAAATGAAACGGTTTCTCGTGTTTGTGATACTTCTTTATTCTTCGTTTTACCTTGTATCAACGGACCAAGGTAAATGTATTCATTAGCCTTAGTTTTAGATAAGACACTCTTGTAGCCAAAATTAGTGATTTGTTTCTTATTTCTCCACAAAAACATATCTTTTGGGTACTCCTTAGAAACGCCTCGACGAGGCGCTCCTGATGCGTACCCACAGCACATAGGTGACAGTGGCGGCCGGATAGTTCGGTCGATAGAACAGTAATCCGAGGGTCCCTTGGATACAGCTGTGCAATTTGCTCACCCTATTACATTCAGTGGCTCAGTGGGGGTCCACGGCCATCGATATGTTCAAGTCTCGTTAGACCGGCATGGTTCCGGGCAGATTCGGGGACGCAGTTATAAAGCAGGGGAAATGTGACATAAACGGCCGGATAGTTCTATTGGTAGGGCATTGGAACGGTAATTCGAGGGTTCCGGGTTCAAGCCCAACGTACGGCTGTGCATTTGTCTTACATTTATCCTTTTACATATGATTTCTTGAAGTAATAAGAAAAATATTTACATGTCACACCTCTTGTTTCAAGCTACGTATAGCTCATTGGATATCTGGGACTGACCGTTACAAAAATATGCCTATTCAAATATACTAAAAAATTCTACCACCAAAAAATGAAAACTTTCAGATAAAAAAATTCTGATAGTTTTCATACTTCTGCCCAAAACATAGATTATGGGTACTCGTTAGAACCGCCTCGACAAGGCGGTTCTAACGAGTATCCAAAATTTATGTTTTTGAGCAGAAATAAGAAAAATAATGTATACCCCTGTAAACCCCAGTTTTACTTCATAATAAAGGGTTTTAAGGGGGTCAAAATTATATAGGCATGTTTTCGTGATGGCAGTGAAACAATACTATTAAATCTCATAATCGTTAGAGCATCCGTTAGCGTTTGTATGTGTAACTTTGGAAATGTGCGCACAGCAAAGACCTTAATCATCGGCACAGTTTAATTGGCGTATTCGCTGAGCGCTTTTGGATGGCAATGGATACAAAATTCTGCTGGTGGAGGGCAAATACAGATCCGAATGCATAGATGCGCAGCGTGCTCATGTCCGGACTCACATTGTTAGAATGTCCGCGAGGGCGTATGGCAGTATATGGAGATAGATTAGTTATTTGGATTTTTAAAAGGTGACATGGAATTATGTTGACCCGAGGCAGGAAATATGACTCGTGTCCCCTGTCAAGACTCCAAATAAGCAAACATACCGCAACGCTTTATTGAAAGTTTTCGTAAATTGGTCGCCACAATAGCTTGCGACGTCATGAAGCACGCTTTCAAGCCTTGTATTTATTTGGTACAAAAGTCGCTGGCTGACAGATGACGTAAAATAATTTTATGAGAACTTGGAAGCGGTTCAAGTTATCGTCTGACGCTTAAACGGACAAATAATGTTGTGTTAGTTAGACAAAATCGAAAATAGATTAAACTAAAAAACAAAAAATGATTTTTAGCTTTGTTTATCCATTAATGCGGTAAAAAATAAAAAAAAATGTGGTAACCGAATTTTATTATCCAATCAAATGCCTGGAAATGTTTTTCCACGGGGTTACAAACAACCTTTGACCCCTGCAGGCACACAACGTTGAAACAATGTCGATTCAAATTTGATCTCTGCATTCGATTTCTTCTGAAGAGAAAGGGGGCGGGGGGATAACACACTTTAAAAAAAAAACATCACTGTAATAAATATTTCGGCCTATGGCCTTCTTCAGTAAAACAGAACAATTTGAAAGGAATTCGAGGAATTCCTTTCAAATTGTTCTATTTTACTGAAAAAGGCCACCGGCCGAAATATTTACTAAATAGTGATGTATTTAAAAGTGCATTTATTTATAGTACAACGGCTGACAAATCATTTTGGAACAAAACTGAAATTTCTGTAAACATTTAACTCGGGTATAAACCTTTAAAGCCATTTGGCTATCATAGCAACGTGTTTACATTCATCAAGTTTGATTTCGAACGATTTTTGAAGAGTATTTACAGTGTTGTATTAAAGCTCGACCGAACCACCAAAGCGTTAGATCTCTTCCAGCAAACCAACCACGGAAGCGTATAATTGTCGTTTCTCTTATTATAATTTTATTTCAGTGAAACCCCATCCCAAACCAACAGTATACAGCGTTATTGAAGGACATGATCTCCGTATTAACTGCATAGCCAGAGAAACGCCTGACGTAGAAATATTCTGGGTAAAGAATGACACAAAATCTCAGTTCCGTGAGAATGGCACATACCTTACATTCATCAACATTCATCGAGATACGGCAGGCGAATATATCTGCTACTCTCTCAATGTAACAACAGACAATTTTAGTACAACGGGCTCGCCAACATTAGTCGAAACAGTCAAAGTTGATGTATTATGTAAGTTATTGTTAACCCTTGTCACTCTGAATTAAATAAAGTGCCACGCCCATTTTTACTTTTCAGCCAATCAGATTACTTGTTCGAGGTTGTTAATACAAATTCACATACTTAATGACAAATCGTGTAGATCCAGATCAGTAAGCCAACTGATCCAGATCTGCACTGTTTGCAAAGGCAGGGCATATCCCAGCTAGCATTCTACGAAAATCTACATCGGGCCGTCATCGGCCCGTCAGCTACCCTGACGGGCCGATGACGGACCGATATAGATTTACGTAGAATGCTGACTGGGATCCGGGTTCAGCAGACCAGTGTTCAAGATTCCAGCGAGCCGCACCATGTGAAAATTTGTCTTCAGCATATATATGCAGACAGCGCAGGCACAGAATACATTACGTAACAAATCTATGTAATTTAACCCCATGTTTCTGTACACTGTATAGTGAAAGAGAGGTACGTATGCAGGGGATTATATTAGTAGGCGATTTTCGTTGACGAGTTTACAAGATAACGTGGGTTTTAAACTCTATTTCAAATTGGGCTTTTTTATGTCTATCAAGCTTTTACACTGAAAAATATGTCTTAATGTGCTTTGGAACCGAACTGTTCTCCTATTCCCTGTATTATATGGTGAAAATAATTCATAATGAAAATTTATATTGTGGTTATCCACTGGAAGCGCCTAAAATTAATATAGACATCTCGAAAACAAACCTATATAATTTTGACCCCTTAAAACCCTGTTTAATATAGTAAAACTGGGGTTTACAGGTGTACACATTATTTTCTTATTTCTGCTCAAAAACATTAATTGTGGAACTTGTTAGACTCGCCTTTGGTGGTAAAATTTGCAGTATATTTGAATAGGCATGTTTTCGTAATGGAAAAAACACAATGATTCGAAGGTACGTTTACGGAAAACTATTCTTATGATAGTGGGATAGATTATGTATAAATATTGCACAAACAAGTGCAGATTAAGTATTTATATTACTTTCGACAGAACTTTTTATGTCATTTGTTATCCTTAAACTGCATACAGAATTAAAGTGTGATTTTAAAATCATTGAACCTAATGGACATTTGGTAATATTTTTGTCAGCAATGAGTTTATTAACTCAGCCAATATTTTTTAATTATATCTCTTCAAATATGATGACTTGATACAAAGACCAGATCATAACAGAATAAATGCAGACTTTTATCAGATTAACTCATTTATGTCGAGTAGACTCTTCTGCCTTAACTCTTAGACCGTCTATTTTCAACAAAAGAGGTGTCTAGATAAGTTTTGTTATTATCATCTTTTAAGACAATTCCTGTATTTAAGGCAAACAGTGTAAACCCTGATCAGACGCCGTGAATGTCCCTTTTAAGGGGCGATAGTCACAAATAGATTAATTATTTTATTTTATTTTATTATATATATATATATTTTTTTTTTTTGAATAGAGTACTAAAAGGCAAGAATTTGCTCCCATAGAAAGAAAGCGTTTCCTTTTTAGTGTAAATACCGTTTCAGAACTGGGGAAAATGCTTCCGTTTTTAGAATTTACGGCATTTTACAAGGGTCACAAACAACTAAGCTACTCTGTCAGAGTTTTCTTTCCTGAAAATGCATCTTTATCTCAATTACAGATCCTGCTGAAATAACCGGCTTTTTTGTCGACAAGACAGTGGTTATGCAAAACAGGCAATTTCAAGTGCACTGCAATTTCTCCGGGAATCCCATGCCTGATTTCGTCGTAATGAATAATGACACAAAACGAGTTGACATCATCGCCCACGGCTCCGTTAATGTGATAAATACAATACCTAAAGCCCGGTGCGAAGATGCAGGCCTTTGGATGTGTACTGGACGCAACTACCTCAACAATCCAGAAAGAAATGCGACGCGTGCAGCAAACGTTACTGTTCTGTGTAAGACCTTGTTTTCTTATTTCAACATTGCATTGTGAACAAATTGATACAGAAATAAGTTCTCTGAAAGAAGGCTCCTTTGTATGCAAGAAACACATCGAGAAAACGAAAATAGCTGACTCAGTTCTATTGAGTTAGTTCATGAACAGTAATGTATAAGGGCTCTTTTCTCATCCTTTGGTTCACAAGAATTTGCTACAGAAAATTAAGTAAATTTCTGTTTGAAGTATACAGAATAAATAAATAAATAAATAAATAAATATTGACAACCTGCTAGTGTATTAGTAAGGACCCAATTGTTCGAAGCATTGTTAGCTTAACGAGATCGTTTATGACAAACTTGTTAACTGTTGTAGCTAATGTATTTTCAAATACATTAATACATTTTTTCAGCAAAAAATACCAATGCATTTGCCGTACTTCAAGACAGAAATTTTAACATCATATCAGTTAACAACTTCGTTAAGGTTTGAACAACTGGGCCCAGATTGCCAGGCACCTAATGCAATGTAATGTGCACAGTGGAAGCAGGGCTATGTAAGAATTTACATTTTTGGCGGATTTAGAGAATTTTGTAGTTTTTAAATCAGCTGCTTTTTAGTTTGCAATATTTGTTTCTACATAAAATCAACCCCCATATGTTTTATGACCAAATCTTCCCAATTTCCACATTATATCGTGAAAATGTCATGTCTTACATAGCTCCAGATAAATTTGTTTTCTATTTTTCTACAGACATAGAAATAGATGTTGTGTGCACTCATGATGGATATGCACATCACAAAGTCACACCTATATAATTTTGACGCCCTTTAACCCCATTTTTTTATAGTAAAACCGGGGATTACAGGGTAAACAGTATTGTTTTCTGCTCAAAACATAGATTGTGGGTATTCGTTAGAACCGCCTCAACGAGGCGGTTCTAACGAGTACCCACAATCTATGTTTTTAGCAGAAATATGAAAAATATCAGAATTTTTATCTGAAAACTTTCAATTTCTGGTGGTGAATATTTCAATATATTTGAATAGGTGTGTTTTTCGAAATGAGTTGTGTGGTACATGTACAGACCATCCAAACTGATACGTTAGGTAGAGCGTTACAGTTTAATGTTAGTCAGGATTAGTCCACTGCTAAAGAATATAGGACTGCCTGTAAAACATGCAGTGTATGTGAAGAGGTTCACATACTGTAGTGTTATTGCACTGATGTTGGTGAATATTGTCCCGAGTAGGGATATCAAAGGACGCGAACTTACTCGCGTCCTTTTTATATTCAAACGCTGGGCAATATTCACCAATATCAGTGCACTAACCCTTATATTATATAGCTATAAATGTTTATTATATAGCTATAAATGTTTCGCTTCATTTTCAGTTGTTTGCGCAATTTTAGAGCCTACGGAATTGCGTGACAATCTTTTGATCGAAAACGTCATGAAAGTAACGTGATATAACGGTATATGTAGCACTTAAAGGCATCTGTTGCAGGAACTTTAAACATCTTTATTCCTCCAAGGAAGAAGAAACCATGGCGTAAGATTTATTTGTATCAGAAGGGTAACTTTGACTCTATGAGGCGAGATTCTTCAAACTTTGCAAAGGATAACTATTTCAATGGTCATTCTTGTTCTCGTTTTGTTCAGGAAAACTTCAATTTGATAACTTCCTTCATACAGGAGGCTGTAGATAAGTATGTTCCCTGTAGCCTTCGTTCCTTGGGTTACATCTGAGATTAGAAAGAATGTTCGAAAAAGGAATAAAACTTATGCAAAGGCAAAAAAGACTGGCAGTAGTAAACTCAGATCTAAGTTTCAGGAAATGAGACAGCAAATCAAAAATGATATCAAGAAACAGCATGACTTGTACGTTAACAAATTAGTTGGTGACATTAAGGTTAATTCCAAAGACTTCTATCGGTATACCAACAGCCAGAGGAAAGAAAGATAATCAGAGTATCCCTCCTCTCAAAAGGAGAAATGATAATGGTTTAGCTGAGACTGAAACTGAGCAGGCTGAGGAGTTCAATGGTCAGTTTACAGATGTATTCTCCATAACTTCGGAAAGTGAGGTCACTCTACTTGATAAGTGAACTCCGCCTATGAGCGACATTCACGTTTCAAATGAAGGGTTATAAAAATGATGAAAGGTTTGAATCCCTCAAAGGCTTTGGTACCTGATGAACTTCATCTTAGAATCCTTAAAGACCTTGCGGCAGAACTTGGCCCCGTATTTCTCATTTCTTCAAACAATCTCTTGATAAGGGTGAATCCACAAGGAATGGTCTTTGTCAAACATCTGCCCACTTTAGAAGAAGGGCGATAGAGCTTTACCAAGTAACTACCGTCTATTGTCCTTGACGTGTGTTCCTTGCAAGATGCTGGAACACATAGTATGTACAAATGGTATGGCTCATCTTGATGAACACGAGCTTCTATCAGACAGGTAACATACTTTCAGGAAGAACCGTAGCTTTGAAACTCAGTTGATCACAGTAATAAATGATTGGGCTAAAATTTTGGATGCAGGAGGTCAAGTAGATACATTCATATTGGACTTTGAGAAGGCCTTTGACACTCCTCTTCATAAACTTTTGGCAGTTGTCAGTTTCTGGCGAAAGAATGTGCATAATACTGGTTAACCGCTTGGAGGACTAAGCCTGCCCAGTAAACGTGTGGTTAGGTAAACTGACCGCGCTCGACATGACCCCATTGGGTTGACTGGGCCGTAAAACCTGAACACAAACAAACAAACTCCGTGGATATGGCGTAAGTGGTAAAACTTTAATATGGATTGATTCATTTCTGTGCAACAGGCAACAAAGGGTTGTAATCAGCGATGCAAAATCGCAGTGGGCACCTGTTTTGGCTTTTGTGCCGCAGGGCCCTGTTCTCAGTACACTGTTTTTTTCCTTGTATATAAATGACATCATGGTTGAAATAGAATCTGAGATTCGTCTGTTCGCTGATGACAGTGTCTGCTATCGTCAGATTGAAAGCATTGAAAACGAATCGAAACTCCAAAAGGATATTGATCAATTGGACAAATAGGCCAGGAAATAAGGTATGAGATTTCCGCCCGTGAAATGTAACATTATGCAGCTTATTAAGAAGCGGATAAAAAGATTAATGCAGTTACTCCTTAGAAGGAACAGTCCTTGAAAACGTGGATAATATTAAATGCCATGGTGTGACACATTCTATGGATTTCAAATGGAATACTCATGTAAGCAATGTTCGCACAAAAGCAAGCAGAACTCTTGGTTTCTTAAGACGTAATCTATCATCATGCCACCAAGATGTTAAGAAAATGGCATACAAGGGGTTGGTGCGACCAATCTTGGAGTATGCTAGCCCTGTTTGAGACCCACATGGAATAGTAGTCCAGAAAGAATTAGAAAAGGTTTAGAATCGTGCATTTAGGTTTGTGACTGGAAACTACAACTTTGAAACTGGAAGTATGACTAGCATTCTTGAACAGTTAGGGTGGGAGTCTCTTCACAAGAGAAGCAAAGGATGTAAACTCATATTGCTATTCAAAGGTCTGAAAGGTAGAGCTAGTATACCTTGTAACGACCTTCAACCCCCAAAAAGGTGCAGTAGGAATCGGCACCAAATGGCATTTCGAGTGCCATATGCTAGAACTGACATTTACAAGTACAGTTTATTCCCATATACCGTTGGAATGCACTCCCTGCATCTATAAAATCCTCTGTTAAACGTTCTGAGGACCCTGTCGCTAGATTCACATCAATTGTGAGATCTAGAGACTTGTCCTCGCAATCGTTGGCCCTGGTAAATGAATGTCTATTGATGTATCACCAGTAAAAGCTATATCAACTATATCGAGTAATATCTGTACGCTTGCTCCTGGTATTTTATCGCATATTTAAATTTCAATATTTATAGCTATATAATAAAATTACTGCAGTAACGTAATCTGATGTCCAGTATCAAGTCGAGTGGTTGTTCCAACATTACAAAATTCTGGAAACCTCCTCGAGACACGATATAAATTATCAATTCACGCTACTGTTGTTAATAATACATTTATTAAATACCTTCAAGTTGAAAATTCATTAGTAATTCATTAGTAAATCGCCATTTACAACAATAGCTGACGTCAGCCTATTTTTCTGAGAAAATGAGACTTGACCTTTCATGTGAACCGTCTGCCATAAAATAATTTCTTCTAATACAAGTGTGAATGGTGTAGTATACAGAACTGCTTAAACATTCACCATTGTTTCAAATGTTGTTGGCACTTACCAACCCATTACGAAAACACTCCTATTCAAATATATAGAAAATATCACCTCCAAAAACTGAAAATTTTCAGACACAAAAACTCCGATATTTTTTATATTTCTGCTCAAAACATAGATTGTGGGAACTCGTTAGAATCGCCTCAGCGAGGCGGCTCTAACGAATACCCACAATCTATGTTTTGAGCAGAAATATGAAAAATAATGTATACCCCTGTAAACCCCAGTTTTACTATATAAAAGTGGGGTTTAAGGGGGTCAAATTTATATAGGCATGTTTTCGTGATGCGATCAGAATTCATGTTATTTTTGTGGTTTAAAGCTACGCACAAAAAGGATAATGAAACGGTAGTGAACAATTTGGTATAGTCTGTGGGCATTTGTGCGCCGACAGGATTAGAGAAGAACCATGACCATATGATTTTGAAGTAGTTTGAATATTTGCATTGACATTCAAGAAACGTATACATCTGGTAGAATTTCTACCTATTTGACAAGGGAGATAACCTTTATAACTTCCAGTTTGCATTAGTATAAACCAAGCCCCTTTTGAAAATGAATACTGTAAAAGGAAAGAATTCGCTCCCGATGGAGCAAATTCTGTCCTTTTAGCATAGGTCAATCTTCAGACGGGAGGTAAAGCAATTTTAACAGACTTCCCTCCTTGAAAAAAGGGTATCCATTTACCTTAAGTTTATACGAGTCGAGTCAAGTAGTGACCCTCTTTCACATATCTGCTATTTGTGTAATTCAGGTGCACCTCACCCGAAGGAGGGAAATCGATACAAAGTACATGCTACTCTGGGAGCCTCAGCCTTCCTGATCATGAATAATTACGGTTATCCAAAACCAAATTATACATGGAGTCACAACGGGCGGGTTCTTCCTCGAGAACAGCACAAAGATTTTGGTTGGGTTTCTTTCCTGAATATTTCCAATGTTCAAGTAGAAGATTTTGGACTTTATAATCTGAATATTGTGAACGCTTACGGAAGTTACAACCCTAGCTTTGAATTAACTGCGGACGGTAAGTTGTCTGTTTTGTTTTCTTTTCGTATTTTTCCGAAAATGAAAGATACTATAGTAAAACTTCATTGGCGAGAACATCTTTGGAATCATTGAAATGTGTTCTAGATATCGGTAGTTTGAGCCATTGAGGGTTAATTATATATCCAAATCAGGAGGCAAAAGGAGATAGTTTATGGATGTCTTCTTGATCTTCTATAAAATAATGACATGTTGTGTATACTCATTAGAATCGCCTTATCGAGGCGATTCCAATGAATACACTCAACATTTTTATAAGATAAGAAAAAATCCTAAAACTATCCCTAAATATTTGTTTTCTCGAGTTATTGCTAGAATTTGCTAAGGACTCAAAACGAGTTTGAATCAACCACGGTAAACAAACCATTCGAGTTATTGAAGTTTTGCTGTAATTGTCTTTACAATATGTATTGGAACGATGAAGAAGAAGAAGAAGAAGAAGATGATGATGATGATGATGATGATAATGATGATGACGACGACGACGATGATGATGATGATGATGATGATGAGTTAGATTAAACGACGGGTAAATCAATGAGAGTTTTTTTTTTACGTCAAAACGGTAATTTAAGACGTATGTTTTCAGACAGACAGGTCTGAGCAATAGTGAAGATTCAGAATCGAGCGGTTTTAGATACATCCAAAGGTTGTAAAATGAACCGTTCAAATTTTAGGACAAGTATGGTAAGGAGTCAAGCTACCCCAGTATTTTGAGTAAATACAGTAGTAAAGGTGACAATCAACCCTTTTATGCCAAGCGTCCCATAAAATGGACATTGCCAAACCGTGTAGATCAGGGTCTACACTGTTTGCATTATATACAGAAATTTCTATAAAATAATAAAAACCGTAAACAGACGCCCCTTCTATTGGAAATGGACTGGTACAAAAAGTTGTGGTAGGAGAGTCCAGTCAGCGTAATAGGGTTGTTAAAAGCATTTTCGCCTCATGTTTCAAAAGAAATTTATCCTAGCAGAACTTAATTTGTTTTTCTTGTATATGAATCCTTTCTACTACTTGGGCCGCGTCAAATGAAAAAAAAAATGCATTTAAGTACTCACAAAACGTGCGGATTTACGTTATCCTGCACATGCGCAAAGTCGCACCCGGACATTTACTTTCAGTTGAAATATTCTTTAGTAGCCAATGATTCTGCTTGCCGACAGTAAATTTCCTGATCAGACTGCAAAGTCTGATTGGAGCATTTGCTCTCCACACATGACCCATAGGCACAATTTTGCCTGGTGGCATTACGAAAACACACCTATTCAAATATACTGAAAATTTTACCACCAAAAAATGAAAATTTTCAGACAAAAAATTCTAATATTTTTCATACTTCTGCTCAAAGCATAGATTGTAGGTACTCGTTAGAACCGCCTCGTCGAGGCGGTTCTAACGAGTACCCACAATCTATGTTTTTGAGCAGAAATAACAAAAATTAATGTATACCCCTGTAAACTCCAGTTTTACTATATAAAAGTGGGGTTTTAGGGGGTCAAAATTATATAGGTATGTTTTCGTGATGAGACTGTAGCAATGGGGGGAGTAAAGCTGCATTATCTGAAAGGAAATCTTAAAAAAATATATGGATATACTAGAAAAAAGAATGCCGCCAAAGAGTGATATAATTCAGACTAAACGTTGCATCCCTAGTTTCTGAAAGCCCTTCAAAAATGGAGATTTCACTCGAAAGGAAATAATGCGCATCAGAAAAAAAAAAATGTTCTTTTTAGGGACCGGGTATTCGTGGTAAATTTTCCATCATTTTGCAAAAGAGAGACGACTTTTGTGACTTTATGTTTGCTTTTCTGACATCCTGCACCTAAGGGAAGGATGTTATTTCCTTTTAAAGTAGATCCCTTTTCAGAAGGGGTCGAAACAATTATGGCATTTACTTCCCTTGAAAGTGTACTTATTCCTCTTAAAATAGCCCCAAATAACTGGGAGGCAAATGTTTTTATGTCAGTTTTTTTTTTTCGGAAAATATCCGCTTGTTTTCTTAATTATTTAATTATTTTTCTTTGCAAAATGTGTTAACTTTTTTACCTACGCCGGTAAAATTACGTATAACATATATCGCATTGCCGGAAATGCGTGGTTACGATATACATGCATTTTGTCGGTTCATTTTTATCTGTTTGTAGGTTTACCCCAAAGACCTTCAATGGTGAGGTATTCTGATCTCACACACAACAGTGTTAAACTTAGCTGGACTTCCGGTTTTGACATGGGTTCCCGGCAGCACTTTTATGTGATAGGCCGATACCATGGAAAACAATATTCGGTATAAATTTCTAAATCCTTTGGAAAGACATTTTCGCTTGGTGTTTTATTCAACATATAAAAAAAAAAAAAAAAAAATACTTGTAACTGACAATATCTTAATGGCCAGAAATGGGTCTGACCTACATCTTCTTTTGTAATTTGAAATTTTGCTTTTCTCCACTGATTTTTAGTCATTGACCTTCCGTAACAATCGGTTTTTGCATAAATTCTAGTTGTGTTTACTTTAAAGAAAAATGAAAATATTGAATATTTAAAAAATAAAAAAAAACAAAACAAAAAAAAAACAAAAAAAAAAAAAAAAAAAAAAAAACAACAACAAAACATTGAATTGAATAATTATTTTGTGTGAATGTAATTACGACAAAATGTTTTGCATTGAATCATGACCGAAGTTTGCAAAAACTCAGTACAGTCTGAGTTAAGCGTCTTGCAAAACATGACTTTCTGAAAGATGGCGGAGGCAGAGTAGTAAGCATTTCATGTATCCGAATAAAATACTGTCGCCATTTTAACATAGTTGTCGTCATTTCAGCTTGTCTTAAGGTATCGAAAATAAAATATCTGTCTATGGAATGATTAAAATAGTGCGGTAAATTCCGAGGGTACCACTCGGTATCAGCACGCTTGTTTGATATTGCACGCTTACTCGAACGCTTCGAATATAACCGTCACATGGCGTTGTTTTTGATGATGTCTTAGGGTAATGACGACACTCCAAAATTCGTTCTGAATTTGTGCAGGCTCTGAATTTTAGTTTATACAACTATTTCATACCTTTCTGGGCGACAGTCAAACCTATCAGCTCCGAGGGGCTGATAGTTTTGACTGTCGCCAAGAAAGGTATGATATAAATGTTTTATTCCCAACTCATATTTTAAAGGAACTGTTTTCTTTTTATCGCTATGATCAATAAACACTGGTACTATTTGATCACGTGAGCGGAAGATAGTCCAAAATATGAGCCCGAGTGATAGTTCTCTGAGAACCGGTACAGTATGGCTGGATTTTGTCACAGTCGAAAAGACATTAAATAGTCAAACATGCTTTATGACTTCTCATATAATTGGATTTGGTAATAAAATAAAAGGTCTATTTTGACCGTTCCAGGCGGTTCGATTGTTGCAGATTCGTGCGCCGATGGTTTCATATGAGACATTATTGGTTTCTCATCTCTCTGTTTGATGCCTTGAGAAGACTGTGATTGTGGTATTTTCTGGTTATCATCAGCTATACCATTGTTTTCCTATTTTAGGTCCGACGAACATTTGAAGTTATAAAATGAGTTGATAATGCAAGTTTTAAACTATATGTTATGAAAATACTTTAATAAGCAGGTATGCACCGTGAACACATTTCCCAGTAAGCATTCTCCTTAAATCAATATCGGCCCGTTTTCGGTCCGACAGGAATCCTGTCGGACCGATAACAGGCCGATATAGATTTAAGCAGAATGCTAGCTGGATTAGTACTAAGTTAATGTTTTTAAGAGCACAATACGGTTATTGCTATCATACATGCATATATAAGGAATACATTACATGACATTATAATGCCATTTGCTACTATCAAAATATAATTGAGTATAGAATAAAATTCATTTGGATTTTATTGTGTTTCCAGTTTTCCGATAAGATATATGATAACTCTGGTAACCATGGAATTAATGACCATTTCGAATATATGGTGACAAGCCTGCTCCCAGATACTTATTACCAGTTCGAGATAACAGCTTGGAATGCACACGGAATACCCGTGTCTTCTAATAATACAGTTGAATTTCGATCTAAAGGTTGGTATTTCTCGAAGTGAATGTATGTTCATCAAATATCGGATAAATGGTAAAGGTTCGATCAAATTGATCTGTCGCTTTTACCTTTTGATTAGTAAATTTATATTTCTAACATGAGATTAACGTTTTCCAATCGAGCCTAATGGAAACTTCACCGGAATCAATGTACAATAATTCACGTCGTCAACGTAGTGCATGCAAAAGGGCGCGTTTGATGACGTCGCATTGATGTTGGCAACATTAATTCAGAGATACGATAAAAATCATTTCATTTCAAGAACGAGAGACTAACTGACATTTTACAGGCTGTCAGGTGTCACATTTTATGATTGAATTAATACCATATATCAATTATTAAACCTTTCTTGGATTAAAAATATGTCTATTTTTGAGGAATATGGAGCCTTAAAGCAAAGATTAAACCTGCATGAACATCGGAACGTTCGATAGAAAAGATGTTTTAAAGAACAAATGTACAGTGTACGGTTAGTGGGTAGTGATGACTGCGTACTTGAATGCACTGGTATGTTAACACTTAGCATGCTGGATAATGCAGACGAAACATTTTTTTCCTATTTTTCCAGGAAATAAGATTTCATCAAAATGTTTGTCATTCTTTCAATACTTTTAGACCCATTAAAGGATAGTCAAACAGACATGGTAAAATTTTAAGTGAATTATGATGCCGAGTCCAAATATATTTAGTAATTATGGTACAATTCTATACAAAATGTAAAAACAAAAATCCCTACCTACCATACCTATGTGACCCTAGACACACACATTTTTTATTTGGTCTTATTTACAGCTGTACCACCTACAGAGCCACCCACTGTAACATACACGTCATTAGGAGTGATTCTTGGCTCTACTTTCGGCGCACTGGCATTCGTTGGTCTACTGGCGTTTCTGGTTTATATGGTAAAATACAGGACCATGAACACTTCATGTAAGCAAATGTATACTATACGAGCCGCAACGTCGGGAAACGTCCTTTCGGACAAATGTCCCATCGAGGATTCAGATCAGCCGGCGCATTCGCATAATCCTATCAGAATCTTCACTGGGCGCATTTTGGATAGCAATGATGCAACGTTACTTCATGCGGACAACGAAGATTCTGATCAGACTGTGCGGAAGCGCAGGCTGATTTGAGTCTCCGTTTGGCGCACACATTAGAAAGTACGTTTTCTGACGTTGCGGCTCATGACCTTAGGATTTGGACACCGTAACTCCTCCTCATACTTGTTCTAAAAATAGAATAAGTTCAATTTTACTGCTTCTTAATGTGTCTTAACCATTGTCATGCTGAATAAATTAAGATGCCACGCCTATTTCTAATTGACAGCCAATCTGACTATTTAATACGGATTGTTGACATAAATTTACAATCTGATTGGCAAACAGTGCAGATCCAGATCAGTTGGCTTCCACGGAAGCAAACTGATCTGGATCTACACTGTTTGCAAAGGCAGGGTATATCCGGGTTCAGCAAGATCAGGGTTAAAACTGCTGGATGAGTACGAAACAGTGTATATCCTGATCAGAAACCGCGTTGTCTGATCTTGGTTTACACGCTTTTCTCAGGTCCATCTGCATGAATTATGGGGGTAAATGTGGTAATCTTTATTGCCTGTTTATTATGGTTGATAAGGAACTTTCGAAACAGTATAATTGTATAGAAAAAGAAGCTAAGCTTTTAATTTATGGCTAATTAAGCACGTGGACTAGAAGAATCCATAACTGTTCTTCGACTGGGTTTCTGAAGTACTGAGATGTCTGCTTTTGAATTCAGGCATGGCCACTGTTAATAGCAAACAGAAAAGTTTGTCAAATATAAAAGACACAAAAACAAATATTTCCGTGTCTTGTTAATACGACCCGTGATTGAATAAAATCTGTAAACGTGTATTTAACTTAATAATTTAACACTTGTAGCACTTTAAGTAAAATTATCAGCAGACGACTTTTTTTTGGACAGTCATTTGAAAACTATATTGGCAGCCTTACCCATATGTACGTTGGGTACTTCATTGTTTATGGGTTGTTTACGTCACAGTTATTTCTGGTAATGCTTATATCGTGCCCCAAAAAGATAAATCCTATTGTTGTTACTTTACTGTTTGAAGTTAACCCTTGACCTGCTGAGCCCGGATATACTCTGCCTTTGCAAACAGTGTATTCTGAAGTAGCCAACTGATCTGGATATGCACTGTTTGTCATTAATTATGTCAATTTATATAAACAATCCAGATCAAGTAATCTGATTGGCCTAAAATTAGAAGTGGGCGTGGCATCTTAATTTATTCAGCAGGACAAGGGTAACACAGATGCAACACAAATAGTACATTCGCTAAAAGGTCGGTTTTAAGAAGAGATATATAGTGTAATGCCTACAAAGAGTACTTTTCAAAGGGCTGACAAATTATCTTAAATTTTCAAATTTTGGCATAAAATAGTAGATAGAGTACTTATTAAATTTTGTATTTGTATTTGTTTGATTTTTTTTCAGATGATACAATGAATGAAAGAACAAAAATAAACAAATCGACGTCTATTGAACGGGCCGGTCAGATGGACGAAAGGAAGTCCCCGATACCATAAACAAGCAGCATCATGCACTCGAATATTTGATACATGTACAAAAACAAAACAAAACAAACAAAAAAAAAAAAAAAAAAAAAAAAAAAAAAAACGCTGAAAGTATGTATTTAATTATATGTGTGTTCATCTTACCTAACGGATATGACTGTAAGGGACACTTGCTATCTCGACTTCGCTTATCTCGAATAACCGCTTATCTCAAAGTGAAAACCTGGTTCATGTTTAAACATGTAAATCAAACAATAGGCAACAAAATATTGTGGAAAAGAGAAAGGAGCAATGTCTCCTCTTTTCAATAATATTAACATATATCTCTAATTTCAGAAGTCAAATTACATATTCATTTGTGAAACGTGATTGATCGGTTTATTTTTTCCTAATTCTGCAAATCTGATATCTCGAGGTACGTATATCTCGAAGTATTTCAGAGATTACCTTGGACTTCGAGATAACTAGAGTCGACTGTACTAGGTCAGGCTAACCTCGATAGCGACAGTCAGATCGATACGTGCGTATGCGCGCGCGTATGTATGTGTATGTGAAATATAACGATTATGCCAATCATTGTCATAATCGTAAATAAAGTAGAAGGCGTTGTTGTTTGACAACTATCGTATTTATATGTCTAGACTACCATAACATGTCATTAAATTCCCGTAAAATCATTCTACAGTACTTGCCAGGAACCCAGGCTTGAACACTACAGATGGAAAAAGGCGAAATCCGCTGACATCTGAGAGACAATAATAATCAGCATAATGCAAATAAACACAAAAACAAGTAAGATAATTTTAAAAACCAAGTGTACTACAGCATCAAGTAGTTTTATAAGCACTATTTGAACAACGGTTTTGGTCTGTTTCAGTAGCGCAGTTGGTAAAAACGAAGGATGTTATATCGCCGCTCTGGTCAGAGCTTGCATGGCGTGGTTTAGAGTCCCTGCAAAAACACTGAGTTTTTTTTCTTAGGATTACTTCTCCATTATAGGTGGAAGAAGCCAAGTTGGCTGAGGCAATTAAAATAATCCAAATTACGTAGATAAAGATATTGAGCTTCTAAATATCAAGTGTGCAGTGCAGCGTCAGTAAGCTTTTTAAGCTCAATATGAATAGTTTTTTGTGGGGTTATCTGGGTAGCACATTTGGTAAAAACGACGAAACTTCAGTGCTAGGCGACGTCGCCGCGTTGGTCAGAGCTTGCATGACGTACGCAAAAGCGCTTTGATATTTTCTCGGGACATTTCACTATTACGAAAGGAAAGACGCAAAAATATACATGAACTACCAAGGAAATGCCACAATCACGAAGCACTGCCTTCCTCAGTCATCAAAAGAAATAGAGATGAGAAACATACAATGACAAAATATAGGTCATATATACATGTATATACAATTTACTCTCGTTATTAAACATGAAAATCTAACAACAGGTAACAAAATATTGTGGAAAAGAAAAGAAATTGCTCCTCCTCAGGAGCAATTTCTCTTCTTTTCCACAATATTTTCAATATATCTCTAACTTCAGAAGTCGAATTACATATACATTTGTTAAATGTGGTTGTTCGTTTTATTTTTTCCTCAAATCTGCAAATCTGATATGTCGAGGTACTTCAGAGAGTCCCAGAGACGGCTCAAACAAAGAAGAACTACAACAGAGGAACCGCCTTGGAACGGTCGGTAGAAAAACAACAGGGGCGGGGCATAAACCAGTTTACATCGTCGCTGCAATAGTTTGAGAGAGAGAATAATCCATATAACACAAATAAATTACAAATACTGGACTCTTAACCCTTCTCATGCTGAATAAATTACGGTGCCACGCCCACTTCTAATGTGCAGCCAATCACATCACGAAAACATACCTATATAATTTTGATCCCCTTAAACCCCACTTTTATATAGTAAAACTGGGGTTTACAGGGGTATATATTATTTTTCTTATTTCTGTTCAAAACATAGATTGTGGGTACTCGCCGAGGCGGTTCTAACGAGTACCCACAATTTATGTTTTGAGTAGAAATAAGAAATATATTTGAATTTTTTTCTGAAAATTTGCCAGTTTTTGGTTGTAAAATTTTTAATATATTTGAATAGGCGTGTTTTCGTAATGTATAACATGATCCGGGTTTTTGATAGAAATTCACGTATTTAATGACAAACAGTGCAGATCTAGATCAGTTGGCTTCTTCACACACTGTTTGCTAAGACAGGGCATGGCCTAAATACCTAGTGTATAGCAGCGTCAGTTAATTTTGTTTGTGGTTGTCCCGGTAGCGCAGCTGGTAAAGACAAAGGACGGTGCAATGCTTGCCGCATTGTTTAGACCTTGGATGGCGTTAGAATCGCTGTTTAAGCATTGAGATTTTTCTGAGGGTTATTTCTGTTTTATGTACGGAAAAATTCAAGAGTTGCTTGAGAGAGGTAAACTAATATCTGTATGACGTCAAAATTTACATATTTTAGCCTGTTGAACCGTGCATTGTACTGATAAAAATACCATACGTTCATGCAATGAATAATAGGTTTTACTGAAATGTCTGAAAGAATAATCCATCGGATCTTCAAGGCAAACAAAACTAAACAGAGATAATGGCAGACTAGGTCTGCTTGAGACCGTTCATCAGGACAAAAAATGAAGAAAAGTCATTCAACGATGAACAGACGTGGTTCAATTGAAAATTCTATACAATCTCAAACCGTTCAAACGGTATTTTACGAGATATAAATAATCATTTAAATAATCCATTTCAAATGAGCCCATTACGAGTATTGTTTACGCCTTTCCGAAGCAATGATACATTTTCTGAAAAAAAAAAAAAACAACAACAACAAAACAACAACAAAAAAAACAAAAAAAAACCAAAAAAAAAACAAAAAAAAAAAACAACAACAAAAAACAAAAAAATTAAATAAAAACAAATCACAGTCTATACACCACGCTAAGTTAACTTACATTATCAAATGGTGTAGCTTGTAACACCAGAACATACATATTCTGCTATTTAGCTTTTCATTACCAGGATCGGTAAGTTGATGAATAATTCATAGTGGTTGCATTCTCAGCAGGTATCTTCCCAGCTATTTTTAATGGATAACTATAAAAGATTTTGCAGGGACAATGGTATCAAATACTGCGTATAACATTTTCTAGGTTTAATCAACGTTATTTTGAAATAACTGTCAAATATAACATTGGCTTGAAAATACTTCGACACGAAGGTCTATCAAAACACAACTTTTATAAATACTGGAGGATTGCTAAAAATACTGATTTTTCGAAATAAATAAAATATTTTCACTCGTTTAAAACAGAGAGATTAGAACATGTATGCTATGCGGAAAACTTGCAGGTATGGTTGTCATGTATGGCTCATAACTGTAATTCCCTCTTTAAGTATATGACAACGGGCAGGGTCCAATATTGTATGACGGCTTCTTCCTAATTTTTTTTCAGTAGGATGGTTGCCGGCTGGTTGGCGTAGGATGGTTGCCGTCTAATATTGATGTCTGCGGTCAGGCCAAACATGGTCCAACGTGGATTTATGTTGCTCAGGCTTCAGATCGCTATTTAGCCATCCACTTTGTTCATAATTGCTTTGTGATTACTAGCGATTTACTGTGATATTTCTCTGATGCTGTAAAGGACTCTACACGGACTCATATTTTCGTAGCTGCATTAGAATTAAGGTCAAGGTTTCGATCAAGAATACTAAACTAATTAAAGCCTCCACCTATTTGTGTATCTGCTCACAATTCCAAAGCGAATTCATCATTTGCAGTTCTTTTTTCTTGCTTTATCGGTTGTTGCAACAGTGATTGTTGTCTACTGTGCTTTCGACATCTTTCAGAAAGTCGTTTTTGGCTTGGCGCTTTACACAGAAGAAGTAAATTTGCAAAATTCTGTCATAATTTAAATAAAGCCATTTGTCATAATTACCTAAATCAAATATTTTCATAGTAAAAATGAATGCAAATCATGCATAAATCTTCAGGGTAAGTAACTTGGAGGCAGATTTTCAAGAAGTTCCGCTTGTTCATTTTTTTTTTTCTGAAATTTTTACAATATTGTTGTGAAACATATAATAATTCAAATTCAGGAAAGAAAAGTAAAAGCTATTTTCTTATACAAAAATTCCAAAAACAATTACTTTACTATAGAACGTGCATAGGTCAGACCAATATTTGGCCGCATATTTAATTTTTGGGTAAATATTTGAGAGCAAAAAAAGGTAAGAGAAAAGTCCAGGGAATGCCACAATCACAAACCGCAGCCCTTCCCAGACCCCAAGAGGAAGAGGAAACCGACAAATCTAAACAAGCACAAACCGAACAAACGTACGAAAAGCACTAAGATTAGCTCTCTCTTCCCCAAGCGAGGTAATCGCAATACTAAAAGGACTGTAATAACACAAGAACAAAATGACACACGGAAAGACATATAACAAATTGCCTCGTAGAATAAACCACAAAGCAACAAAGAGTAAGACTAACACCGGGCCCACCGCCTTAGAACGGTCGGAAGAGCAAACCACCGGGGGGTTTAAAGCACTTTTACTGCTAGCTAACTTCACCCTGGGTCCCGATATACAGAAATACATAAAAATTCGGTTCGCATAAAGGCTCCCAACTCAGTCAATGCATCAAAGCGAAAACATAAAAATCAAATTAATCACTATAATAAACAAAGACGAGTACTCATGGCTAATTCTACTGTATGCCAGAGTAAATGAAAACCAATAGTTGAACCACGGCGGGCCAAGCCAAAGACATATCGTCAAGCCCCACTGGTTAAAGTTTTACGAAGAGGCCGTTATTGAGTTTGAGGCCCGAACCGCCGTCGTGCAATTAAAGAGTGAAGCATAGCCATCAACAATGATTAGTTTGACAACTAGGCATGCAGTCTGCCGCATAATATCCAAGCTATAGCCAATTCTTTTATAACGGTTAATAAGTTTTCTGAATTGCTCCGAAACGTGAGATTTACCTACAATTACTCAGAAACAGAATAAAAGCAAAAAAAAAAAAATAAATAAATAAATAAATAAAAAAAAAATAATGATTTCTGATCAAGTATGGTCAATCAGAACAAAATGTTTTCATTTAAAATAAAACGCCAAGCTAAAAAAGTCTTTCCAAGTGATTTCGAAAGGACAGTAGTCCTTAATTGGTTCTCATCTTTCGGTACTTCGGGATGACTTTGCTTGAAGTTCGTAATTATCCTTTTTTGGTAACTTCTTCGAGCCGAAACGTCAGTAAACGTATATTCGGACATGTGCGCCCAGCGAAGACTCAAATCAGCCTGCGCGAATACGCAGGCTGATCAGAATCATCATTGGGCGAAGTTTGGACAGCCAAGGATGCAAAGTTTCTTTATTTGGACAACGAAGACACTGATCAGACAGCGCGGATGTGAAGGCTGATTTGAGTCTTCGCTGGGCGAAAATATCAGAAGGTACGATTTCTCACGTTGTGGCTCATTCATACCTTCACAAGTGACAGTTCTTTCAGAAACTCTATTATTGCTTCGGAAACATATAAGCATAGCAGACCATGATTTTTGCTATTTTTTAAATTAATATTTATCTTTTTTTAATATTATTTGTAGGACCCTTATAAACGATCAACTCCTTCTTTGCTACGGTCAAATTCAGCAGATGACAAACTGATGATATTTCCTTATTTTTCTTAGAACGTAGGATCTGACACTTTATGCAAACTGAGGAGACAATTTGCATGAAGTTTCAGGTCCTATTTTCTTGAAAAACTAAGAACATATTTCAAAATGTCGTCTGCTGACTTTTTTACCTAGCTTGCAAAAAATTAAATAACTCGGAATTCCGGAAGAACAACATAAACTGTCACCTATTGAAAATTCAGCCTTACAAGTTATACCGTTCTAAACTTATTTTTAAAGCAGCTAAGCCCTTAAAATATAATATTCTCTAAACAACATATCCTGTTGAACGGAAGCAATTTAGTCCAATACATAACGAAAACACGCCTATTCAATTATATAAAAATATATAGAAAATTTCACTTCCAAATACTGAATTTTTTTCAGAAAAAAATTCTGATATTTTTCATATTTCTACTAAAAACATAGGTTGTGGATATTCGTTAGTACCGCCTTTGCAAGGCGGTTCTAACGAGTACCGACAATCTATTTTTTGAGCAATAATAAGAACAATAATGTATACCCCTGTAAACCCCAGTTTTACTATATAAAAGTGGGGTTTAAACGGGTGAAAATGATACAATTATGTTTTCGTGAATCAGAAACGACTATCCATGAACAGAAACAAGATCTAAATCACAAATCGTGAGAAAGTATCATTGTTCAGAGGGAATAATCATTCTACCATCTTGCTATTGTTTTATTTTTGTTCATGTCGCCTATGTCTTTAAAGCTATGGTTGTGTAGATCCCATATAAATGCCACGAATAATGCACTGAAGAACAGTACGTAAATCACCTTCGAAATTCTGTTACAAAGATTCGTCATACAGTTTGTGCTGTTGACGACTTTTAACCTAACACAGCATGGGAGTCTATTCGGTTTTCCCTGAAGACGTCTTCGCAGTGTAAGTAATCGATTCTCAAGATCATTTTCTCTAACATTATGGTCATGTGACCATATATTTTGAGTCCTTATGAAAGGATTACTGAGAAACATTTGTTTTGCGAAACAGGTTCTGTGCGCATGTTCACAAATACCAATCATGTCATTTAATATCGAATGGAGACAAACTGCAACGTTGGTTTCTTCGGAGCATTCCTGACGGTAATGATGATTTATGCAAAGTGTCTTTAGTGCATATGAACAAAACGCTGTTGCCGGATACCGAGAATCACCATTTAGAAAATATTTCAAAAGTTTGTAACATTTTCTGTGATGCTCTGACATATCCATTATAAGCATTATTTCAGCTGGCGTGAATGTTATCTGGAAACACAGAAAGGATTCGCACGATGTTTTCCTTGTACGGGGCATTAACATTGTTGAACCCATCTCTTCAGCATAGTTGTAGTATGTTGGACATGTTACACTGTCCGAAGTTATGATTTGTTGGAGTAAACAGTGAAATCTAATCACTGCACAAACATCAACTGATATTGGCAATTGATAATGGTCATTATCAATCCACACAAACCTTGGAGTGAACGCAGGACCATGTTTAGGTATAGGTCTTCTAACAGGTCTTATAGTATGTATAGGATAGAGAGAGCCAGATGGTGTCCAGATTTTGTTTAGTCCATCAAATGCTTCCTTTAATGTTTTGTAAAATATCGTTCTAAGTCCATTATGTCTATTTCTGACAAACCTTCCTTTAGTACATTTTAGCTTATCGTTCAAGAGTAAAGGCATCCACTTTCGCTTTAAATTAGGATCCAGTAACGTAACATGTACATGACTATCGTTATGAACACATCGTTTTGATATACTAATAGAATCAGGTTGTGACAACTCCTGGAGAACAAACTGAAAGTCAAATTCATCAGCTTCAGTTATCTGTGTTCCTTCAGCTGCACTTCCAACAAGAATAACATTTTGTACTTTGAGCCTTGAATCTAGTTCGCCGATTCTGTCCGACAGGTTATGTATCATTTCAATAACGGCATCGCGTCTATCGTATCTTTTATCGTTCCATTTGAAACATATGTCCTCAATATATAGTTTATTAAAGTATTTGTTTAAGCTCTGCTCCCTTTTTCCTTTAGATTTACTCAAACACTTCCCCATTCCAATTATATATGATAAACAATCCTTACTGAAATAAATGTTTTATCACTTGGTAATGGCAGATAAAGGTGTGTACGCGATTATCAGTTTGACCCATGTATGACTTGTGAACTCTTCTACTCTCTCATTGGACAGATTCATTTCCAATTTGAGGGTTGTCTGTTTTTTTTTTTTTGTTTTTTTTTTTTTTTTGTTTTTTTTTTAACACTATCATCTATTCTAATACTCCTCACCTATATACCCAATGGTTAAATTCAGTTATTTTTTTCAGCAACAAATCACTGGGGGGACGCTATTTGAGGCCGTTCCGACATCATTTGACATTTTGCTGACGTCGATCTTCGTTTCCACGATGTTTGATGGTGTTACGTCGTTTTTCTCGCGTCAACATGAATGAATGTAAACGTCAGCGTCACAGTCAAAACTGTTGACGATATTTCTTTATTCGATGGCGGAAAAGTGGAAGAATCTGAAGGATATAATTACTTTTTTGTCGTTTCTATATGTTCGAATCAAAATAGATCAGCTCTTGTGCGTGATTTGTTGAGTAATAAATCACAGTTTGTCGGTCAGTTGTAAGACGATTAATCACTCGCGCTCCGCGCTCGTGATTTTATCTATTTTGCAACTGATCTCCAAACAGTGATTGCTAAGTTTTTTACAATGTTTGTGTCACATCTAAAAATGTACCATATAGTAATTACCGATGACCTAGACCTAGACTGGTCCACGTAATCCGCATCTTTGTCGTATCAATTCCAGGCGCGTGTGTGTCCTAATTAATCCGCCTCATGGCAAAACTAACAAAATAGCATCTGCGCCCAGTAACAACTCTGAACCCCTTGGCATCTGCCCAGTCTGATCTGAGTCTTTGCTATGCGATCACTTGGCAGCTAAGAATCCAATCATTCTTAGAGCGGACAGCAAAGACTCTGGACAGGCTGGGCGGATGCCCAAGCTGATCTGAAATCTCTGTGCGCACATGCCATTTTGTTGTTTTTTTTTGTTTTTTTTTTTTCATGAGGCGGCTCAAATGGTCAGGTCTTATCGTGATGGGCAGATCCAATATTCTATATGTACATTACATTTACACAATTAAGCAGAATGTAAACTAGTAAGCAGCGACGTTTCATTAGGAGAGTTGGTATTATTTTTTTCTTCATAATACATATGGTGTGGGTACTCATTAGAAGCGCCTAGCAGAGGCGCGTCTAATGCATATTTGTAGAGGATTAAAAAATAAATATGTATTGTAAAACCTCGCTTATCTGGAACTATGAATGTCATGGCATTTTCACCATATGGTATGGAAATGAGAACTAATTTGCTATCATGAAATTAAGAGACATGCATGAAGTAAACAGGTATGCTAATTTTAAATTGTATGCTAATCAAAAAGACAAAGAAAACAAACTGGTGTAAAAACAAAAGGGAAAAAATAACAACTCCGGTCTAAATATAGGAAATAAAAAGTTTTGGAATAATTTAAATCGATTGTTAACCGTTATGAAAGAATATGCTATTGAGCATACTGCATGCCTAGTTATTTGCTTAACAAAATTTGATAGCGATTGGTCGCATTTCGGACTCACTGACGGTCCCAATCTAAATCTTACTTAAATGGGTAAGTGCTTATTACTATGTACTTCACGCGATCTTCCGTGTGCCAACTGTCTTTTGCTTTGACTTTCACTGTATATACTTTATGTCATGGGTCTAGTCTTTGTTCCAATGCAGTAATCTAAAAGAGATTTACTTGCAGTTTTTTTCTTCTGTGACGGTACAATGATTAGATAGGAAGTCTCTAAAGCCTAAGGTAAAGATTAGGGTCCTGCAGAACTGATTTAAACTCCCTGTGTTTTCTGACGTTTCTAAAGCAGTGGATCTAACATTGTACATTCCTTGGATTGACCTGTACTCTATGACTGCGGAGCTATTTCTGTTCCATCCTGTTTGATGCCTTGTTCTTGTGGGTTTTTTTCTGCCTTATCTATAATTTGTGATCACCTCACTGTGGTTGCTTGACTTATCGTTTACTAAAACATTTTGTCTATGATTGTTCGCTCTTCCTCTCGGTATCTCTGTTTATGGCGTTTCCTAAACGTCTTCTAAACACCAACTGTCTTATTAAAAAAATAGAAAAGATGTCCAGAAAAAGTCACAAAATAATGCCTACAAATAACACAAGAACTAATATTAACCAATTTAAGCCTCGCGTCCTGTTAAAGGACATTGACAAACAATGTAGACCCAGATCAGACGCCGCAGAATGAGGCGTCTCATCAGGGTTTTTACTGTTTGCATTAAGTTTCTACAAAACATGATACTAACAAAAACTCGACACCCCTTATCTAAGAAATGGATCTGCCAAAACACTCGGCATAAATGGGTTCATAAACTACAAAAATAAACAAAGCAACAAGCAACAAGAAGGTGATCACAATGCCAGACAGAACCCACAAACACTACAATAAGACAGTAAACAGAACGAAACATGAAATAAAAATAATAAATTAAATGCTAATAATAATAATAATAATGATAAATACTACACTACTACGATTACTACTACTACTACTACTAATAATAATAAAGAAACAACGAGCAACAGTAGAACTACCGACTTAGGACGGTCAGTAAAAAAATAGCAGGGGTTTAAATTGATTATACTGCTATCAAATCTGGTACATAATGTAGACCCCTGCTTACACATATCTTCATTATATATTATGGGAAAACCTAGTTACACATTAAATTGGTAACGTAACGATATGATTATGTTATTGTTTAGAGTCACGTATTTTATTTCAGATAACTATTAGATTACACGAACAATCCGATAACAAAATTAGCTATATTTTATCTCTTGTTAAAATACAATTTAACCCATTTATGCCTAGCGTCCCAAAAACGGGACATCGTAACAGTTTCGCGACGTCTGATCAGGGTCTACATTGTTTGAATAAGATAGATGAATTTCTATAGAACATGGTTTTAATAAAAACTAACTCGATACCCCTTGTATTAGAAATAGGCCTGTCCAAAGAGTTGAGGTAGCAGAGTCTATTTAACATAAATGGGTTAAAGAGAAGCATATTTATTTCCAGATTTAATCTTAATTTACGGACACATTAGCTCCATTATACTACCTGTTAATGTAGCTAAAACCTTTGGATGAAAATTAAACAGTTTAGGCCCAGATCAAGCGGCGCTTTCTATGATCTCCAGTCTCTGTCTACACAGTTTGTTATAGTTCGTAAATACGGTACTTCCTGAAAAACAGTATAATGATAAAAATCAGAGATGGTCATGGAAAAAGCGAGAGATATAACATGACCCGCCATATTCTGGTAATAATTGATCGTCACCCAAAGAACTATTTGTGACATAGCCTGATAGTAATACCTTGTTGTTAAAAGAACCATTTGTGCCATAGTCTGATAATGAATCCTGGTTATCCAAAAGGCCCCTTTGTACCATAGCCTGATTTTATTTAATGGACATCCAAAGAACCAGTGTACTATATCCTGATTGTGATTCCTTGCCGTCCAAATAATCATTTGTGCCACAGATTAATAGTAATTCCTGGTCATCCAAAGAACTATTTGTACCACAGCCTGATCATAATTCGTGTACCTCAACAGTCAGTTGTGCCAAAGTCTGATAGCAATTCCTAGTCAACCAAAGAGCCATTTGTCCCACAGCCTAATAATAATTCCAGATCACCAAAAGAGCCATTTGTCCCATAGCCTGATAATATTTCTTCGTCATTTAAAAACACCTTTTGCACCATAGCCTAATAATAGTTCATGATCATCCAACGGACCAATTGTGCTATGGCCTGATGTTATTCCTGGTCATTCAAAGAACTATTTGTGCCGTTGATAATTTATGTCGCTGATAATAATTCCTAGTCACCCAAACAGCGTTTGTGCTGTAGACTGATAATTACCTCTGACCATCCTATGAGCCATTTATTATAGACTGAAAATTAATCCTGGTAAACCAGACCCATTTGTACCATAGCCTGATAATAATTCCTGATCACCCAAAGAATATTTGTGCTATAGCCTTATAATGATTTCTGCCATCCTATAAGCCATATATGTCATAGCCTGAAAATAATTCCTGGCCATCATAAGATCCATTTATGCCATAGACTGATAGTAATCCCTGGTAATAAAATGAGCCTTTTATACCATAGTCTGATAATAATTACTGGTCACTCAAAGACTTATTTGTACCATAGCCTGATAATAATTCCTAAACACCCAATGAATCGTTTGTGCCATAACCTGATAGCTATTCCTAGTCATCCAAAGAGACATTTGTGCTGTAGCCTGATAATAATCCCTAGGTCACCCTAGGAACTACTTATGCTATAGCCTGATAATAAATTCTTTTTATCCAATGAGCCATTAGTGCCATAGCCTGATAATAATTCTAGAAAAAGTCACTCAAAAATCCTTTTGTACCATAGCCTGATAATATAGCTCCTGATCACCCTGCGAGCCAGTTGTGCTATGGCCTGATCGTTATTCCTGGTCATCCGAGGAGCTATTTGTGACGTTGCCTAGTAATTACTGTTCACCCAAAGAGCCATTTATGTCATAGCCTGATAATAAGTCCTTCAAAGAGTCATTGTGCATAGGCTGATAATAATTCCTAGTCATCCAAATAGCAATTTGGGCCATATACTGTGAATAGATCCAGACCCTTTTATGCCATAGCCTGATAATTATTCCTGGTTACCTAAAGAGCATTTGTGTTATAGCCTGGTAATAATTTCTGGCCATAAAATGAGCCATTTATGCCATGATCTGATAATAATTCCTGGTCACCCAAAGAACCTTTTGTACCATAGCCTGATGATTATTCCTAATCACCCAAAGAGTCTTTTGTGCCATAGCCCGATAGCTATTCCTTGTCATTTGTACTGCAGCCTGATAATAATTCCTGGTCAACCAAAGAACTATTTGTGCCGTAGCCTGATAATAATGTCTGGCCTCCAAAGAAACATTTGTGCTATGGCCTTATAATAATTCTTGGTCTCATTAAGAACCGTTTGTGCTATAACCTGATAATAATTCCTGGTAATGCAAAGAGCCATGGTCACCCAAAGGGCAGTTTGTATAATAGCCTGATAATAATTCAAGGTCACCCTGAGTACCGTTTGTGCCATAGCCTGATAGCTATACCTGGTCATCCAAGGAGCCGTTTGTGCCACAGCCTGATTATAATTCCTGGTCACTCTAAGAGCCATTTGTGCCATAGTCTAACAATATTTACTGGTAACCCAAAGAGTCATTTGTGCCAAACCTGATAATAATTCATTGTCATCCAAAGAGCCATTTGTGCCATGGCCTGATAATGATTGGGGCCACCCAAAGAATCGTTTATGCCATAACTTGATAATAATTCCTGGTCACCCAAAATGCATTTGTACTATAGGCTGATAGTAATTCACGGTCACCCAAAGAGCCTTTTGTGCCGTAGCCTGACAGTGATTTCTGGTCCTCTAAGGAGGCATTAGTGCCGTAAACTGATATCAATTCCTGACACCCGAAAAATCATTTGTCGTGTAGCCCGATAGTATTTCCTGGTAATCCAATGAGCCATATATGCCATAGCCTGATATTAATTCATGGTAAACCAAAGAGACATAGCCTGATAGTAATTCCTTGTCATCCAAATAATCAAGTGTGCCATAACCTTATATTAATTCCTGGTCACCCAAAGAGCCATTTGTGCCATAGCCTGGTTGTAGTTTGCAACTTGTGCCGTAGCCTGTTTATAATTCCAGTAGTATTAGCCTGATAGTATTTCCTGGTCATCCAATGAGCCATTTGTAGCATAGCCTAATGGTAATTTTCGATCATATAAAAAAAATGTACAATAGCCTGATAGTAATTTCTGGTCATCCTAAGAGCATTTTCTAGTCATCAAATGAGCCATTTGTGCCATAGCCTGGTCATAATTCCTGCTCACCTAAAGAAGTGTTTTTGCCATGGCCTGATAATAATTCCTGGTCACCCAAAGATTCATTTGTGCCATAACCTGATACTTATTCCTGGTCATAAAAATACCTATTTGTACATAGCCTGCTAATAATTCTTGTTTATCCAACTAGTGATTTATGCAAAAGCCTGATAGTATTTATTGTCATCCAATGAGCCATTTGTACTATAGCCTGATAACAATTCCTGGTCAACCAAAGAACTATTTGTGCTGTTGCCTGATAATATTTCACGGTCCTCCAATGAGCCATTTCTGACATAGCCTAATAATAATTCCTGGTCGCCGAAAGCGCCGTTTGTTCTCTAGCCTGATAATATTTTCTGGTCACCAAAAAAGCCGTTTGTGTCATAGCCTGATAGTCATTCCTAGTCATCCAAAGAGGCGATTGTGCCGTAGACTGATATAAATTCCCGGTCATCCAAAGGGCCAATTGTGACGTACACTGATAATAATTCCTTTCCATCCGAAGAACCCTTACTGCCGTAGCCTGACAGAAATTAATGGTCATCCAATAAGCCATTCGTGCTGTAGCCTGATAATAGTTCCTGGTCAACCAAGGAGCCAGTTGTGCCATAGCCTGATAGGTATTCCTGGTACTCAAAAGAGCCGTTTGTGCTGTAGGTTAATTATAATTTACTGTCAACCAATGAGACATTTATGTGATTGCCTGATAATAATTCCTGGTCACCAAAAGAGCCATTTGAGCTATAGCCTGATAATAATTCTTGGTCAACCAAGGAGCCATCTGTGCCGTAGCCTGATAGTTATTCCTGGCAACCAAAAGAGCCGTTTGTGCCGAAGCTTAATTATAATTTACTGTCAACCAATGAGTCATTTTTGCCATTACCTGATAATAATTTCTGGTCATCCAAAGAGCCCTTTGAGCCATAGCCTAATAATAATTCCTGGTCATCCAAAGAGCCATTTGAGCCATAGCCTAATAATAATTCCTGGTCATCCAAAGAGCCCTTTGTGCCATAGCCTAATAATAATTCCTGGTCATCCAAAGAGCCATTTGAGCCATAGCCTAATAATAATTCCTGGTCATCCAAAGAGCCATTTGAGCCATAGCCTAATAATAATTCCTGGTCATCCAAAGAGCCCTTTGTGCCATAGCCTAATAATAATTCCTGGTCATCCAAAGAGCCCTTTGTGCCATAACCTGATTATAGTCACTAATAATCCAAAAAGGCCATTTATGCCTATAATCTGATACTAATTCCTGGTCCTCAAAAGAACCATTTGTGACAATGTCTGTTAATAGTTTCTGGGCATCCAAAGAACCATCTGTTCTATAGCCTGACAGTCATTCATGGTCACCCAAAGAGCCTTTCTCCATAGCCTGACAGTTATTCCTGACCATTTAAAGAGTTATTTGTGCCGTAGTCTGATACAAATTCCTGGTCTACCCCAAAAACAACATTTGTGCCGTAGTCTGATAGTAATTTCTGGTCATCAAATGGGCCATATATGCCATAGCCTGATGATAAATTCTTTTCACCCAAGGAGCCATTTTTGTCATAGCCTGATAATTATTCCTGCTCATCGAAAAATCCATTTGTGCCATAGCCTGATAATAATTTCTGGTCACCCTAAGAGTCATTTGCGCCATAGCTTGATTATAGACCCTTATTATCCAATGAGCCATTTATGTCATTACCTGATAATATGTCTTGGTGATCCAAAGAGCCATTTAATGCCATATTCTTATTACCATTCTTGGTCGCCCAAAGATCCATTTGTGCCGTAGCCTGATAATGATTCTTGGTCACCCAAAGAACCATTTGTACCAATAGTAATTTATGGTCACCCAAAAAGCCACTTGTGCCGGTCTGGTAGTAATTCCTGGTCATAAAAAAAAAAAAAAAAAAACAAAAAAAAAAAATAAAAAAAAAAAAAAAAAAAACGTTTGTGCTGTAGCTTTATTATAATTCTTGTTCATCCAAGGAGACAATATTGGCCATGGCCTGAAAATATTCCTGGTCATCCAAAAAGCTACATGTGCCATTACCTGATAATAACTCCTGCTTACCCAAAGAGCCTTGTGTGCCACAGCCTGATTATAATTTATAGCTTGATAGCAATTCCTGGTCAGTCAAATGAGTCGGTTGTCAAGGCTTTCTTATGTGGTAGTTTATTGTCTATATTTTAAAAAAAAGCGGGTTGTCATCAAATTCGCTAGGTGGAATAAAATTGTCCGAAGTATCTAACGCTGTGGCATGAAATCGGACGAAACCCTGATATAAATATAACTGGCTACTGTTTAGTTGTTCTCATGTGGAGAATTCGCATGAAATGACAAATAAACGTCAAAAATTGCCTTTCGATACAAAAAAGCATACTACAAATAAGAAAATTGGAGTATCGGTTTTATTGAGACTCTTCATAAGCAGTAATGAAGTTTACAACACTGCTTACGCCTTCTAGCGTATACATTAAAAAATAACAAAGGAAATTAACTATAATTTACATTATGGTGATGTACGGGGAGAAGTTCTACCGCTGCCATATGGCACTATTTACACCTGCAGTGTAGTAAATGAAGCCTATTTTTCTTGGGAAAATAAAAAAAAATAGTTCAAAATGTTGTTTGCCGAAATATTTACCCAGCATGCCAAGTTTTAAGTCGTTACCTGATTACAGGCACATTCAGTGAAGACGCAGATAAATATGTACAGTTTTCATGTTTCCTGTTTCATCAAGATTTGAACAGTATTTAATGGATCAGGCCGTCCGGATATACTATTATATAACAATTCTCATAAGTAGCATCATCAAAGCACGCGGATTACTATATTACAAAACTCATCAGAAGTTTAATCAAAGCGCGCACATTACTATATTAGAAACCTCATCAGAAGTTTAATCACAGAACATGGATTACTATATTACAAAATTTCTTTCTAGTTTGAACAGATTAGTCTAGACTTTTGGAGCAGGAATGAAACAAAAAGTCACTGAAGTTTTCTACCTTGTGAAAAATCTGCCAAGTGCCTCACGTCTCTTAAATAAAATAAGTAGCAATACAAGAAAAATGCCTAACGGCATTATGGACGGGTTTTTTCCCAGAGGGAAACCAAAAGGTAAACCTCGGACAACACCCAACGCATGACGCCAGCTTCGACATCGCTATTTGAAAGGACGGATCAAAAATCAATTTTGGCTGCACAAGCTTTCGGCTTCAGGGGAGAAAAGTATACAAAGAAGAAAGTCAGAGTTGTCTCTCTTGCACATAACATGCCTACTGGTCCTTATCTGTGCCTCTACCAAATGTTTTCAAAATATTTTAAACCATTAAGTTATGAAGTGCACAAGAATTTGGCTTAGAAATTTGTTCAGGGGAGATAACTTGAAAAAAAGAACAAAGAGATTTTTGTTCTTGTTTGTGACACTCTTTCTTGATCTGATGTATGTCCATACTAAATATTATCAAATTCTTTCAAACAGTATGGGACTTATGGCCTGCACAAGATTTCATTTTCAGGGAAGATAAGTAGATAACAAAGAAAGTGAAAATTGTCACTCTTGCACACGGTACCTCTTCTGGTCCTTATCTATGTCTCTACCCAATGTTATCAAAATACTTCAAACCATTAAAAGGTTATGGAGTGCATAACGTTTTGGCTTAAAAATTGTTCAGGGGAGATAACTAGTAAAAAAAGCAAGAGTTGTTCTTCTTGCAAAAGACACATCTACTTGACCTAATATATGTCCCAACCAAATATTATCAAATTATCTCAAACAGAATGGGAGTTATGGCCTGCATAAGATTTCGGCCTCAGGAGGGATAAGTACATAACAAAGAAAGTGAGAGTAGTCTCTCTTGCAAGTGACACGCCTACTGCTCCTCCTCTTTATCCCTACCAAATATGAAAGCAATCCACTAAAGGATAAAGGTAACATGTAACTTTGAATAAAGGTTAACCAAAAGGTAAACAATGGACATCAAGGGAGATAAGTACATAACGAAGAAAGAGAGAGTTGTCTCTCTTGTATGTGACACGCTTACTGGTCTACCAAATATGATAGCAATCCACTGAAAAGTAAAGGTAACATATAACTTTGAAAAAAAAAGTTAACCAAAACGTTGACCTGGGACGACCCCGACGCCCACTCGCCCGCCCGCCCAGACATCGCTATTCAATTACATCGGATACATTAGTGTATATGCGGACATCAAAGGGTCATATTGACCTGCACATTCGCCTTCCTTGATTAAATTACTGAGTTTTGCAGTATAGTAATCCACGCATTTTGATTAGATTACTAATATGTGTTGTAATATAGTAGTTCGAGTAGTTCGCGCACTTTGATTAAACTACTTATGCGTTTTGTTTCTGGTGTTGTTTGTTCTTTGTGTAACATTGTGACTACTCGTTCCATTTTTTTTTTTTTTTTTTTTTTTTTTTTTTTGTTTTGGTCCTGTTCTTTGTCCTGTTGTTGTGTAAAGTGGATCTAAGGAATGATCGTAAAACTGAGCACCGAATGCAGGTTTACAAGAGATAACGGGATAAATGCGATAATCCGTTGCTGAATATTTGCAGCAATATTTGCTTAATCATTATGAAAACACGCCTATTCAAATATATTTAAAATTTTACAACCAAAACAAGAAAATTTTCAGATAAAAAATTCTGATATTTTCCTTATTTCTGCTCAAAACATAGAGGCGATTCTAACGAGTAACCACAATATGTTTTTAGCAAAATAAGAAAAAATAATGTATACCCATATTAACCCCGGTTTTACAATATAAAAGCGGGTTTTAAGGGGGTTCAAAATTATATAGGCGTGTTTCGTGATGATTTACATTTATCGAATGCATTGACTCATGATCGCGAATCTGTGATACGTTGAAATATTATAGAGTTGAATTCATATAAGACGAATAGCTTCTTTCAAATCCCTTTTGTGTACAATATTTATACCAACGTGTTATGAGGTTTCTTGTCATTGTGTTCATGTTATACAAATAAACCACCGTTTAAATCAAATGCGGAATTAAGCAATATCCATGCATAAAACGTTATTTAAACTGTTATCGATCATGTGACTTAACATACAAAATTATCTGTACAGTTGATGACTGGGATAGTCGAAAAGTGATACGGATTATACGAGTATTAGATAGTTTGATAGACAAATGAGCCTCACTAATAAATTCATCGAAAGAAGCAGTACGCATGGAACAAAGATTCAGTGTTTTGATTATTCTTTGCTCTGTATTATTCCTGGTGACTACGAATCAAGGTAACACGATACATTTGTTTTTACCTTTCTGGAATCTATGCATAATCATGAGATTCCGTGTTCGCCCTCCTGATAACAATGAGAGAATTAGCTGGAATAGTTCAATTTCGTAAATATACGTTACATTGCTACAAATTTTTGTCTCATTTTTTGTACATTGTACCTCATGTTGCCATGTGAATGGACTGAGGGAAATAAAGTGACTTGAGTGATTGATTAACCCTTTTTAGTATGGAAACCACAGAACCGTTAATTGGTAAATACAGTATAACCTCAATGGCTCGAACCCGGATGGCTCGTTTACCGTGGTTGATTCGAACGCGTTTTTCAATCGCTACAAAATCCTTCCAATAGCTCAAGAAAACAAATATTTAGGGATTTTTTTTTCTTATTTTATCATGGAATTCTATGTTGTGTGTACTCATTAGAATCGCCTCATCGAGGCGATTCTAATGAGTGCACTCAACATACAACCATTGTGTAGAAAATCGAAAAGATTTCCCTAAATTATAGCTATTTGCTTCCTGAATTGGTGCCATGATTAACCATCAGTGGCTCGAACTACTCATGTCTCGGAGAATTCCATGGTCCCAAAGGTGTTCGAGCCATTGGGGTTCGACTGTAGTTCAGACTCAGATCAGACGCCATATAATGCAGTCGTCTGATTAGGATCTACACTGTTCGCATTAAATACGAGTCCTATAAAACATAGCAATAATACCAGATACCCTGTTATTGGAAATAGAACAGTCCAAAGAGTTTCGGTAGAAGAGTCCACTCGACTTAAATGGGTTGATGTTGTTTCTAAACAATATGATAATTAATTAATAACATAATGTTGTGTGTAAATAACTATTATACATGATTAAATTAATAATGTTATTTGTAAATAATTATGATTTTAAACTGAATTACGTTGTTTCTAACTATGATTAATAACTAAATTAATTACGTTTTTTTCTTCTAATAACTATGATTAATAGCTATATTAATTATGTTGTTTCTAAATAACTAGGATTAATAACAAAATAATTAATAATGTTGTTTTCGAATAGCTGTGATTGATAACTAAATTAACATCACGAAAATATGCCTATATAATCTTGACCCCCTTAATCCCAATTTTTATATAGTAAAACTGGGGTTTACAAGGGTATACATTATTTTTCTTATTTCTGCTCAAAACATAAATTATGGGTGTTCGTTAGAACCGCCTCGTCGAGGCGGTTCTAACGAGTACCCACAATCTATGGTTCGAGCAGAAATAAGAACAATATCAGAATTTTTTTATCTAAAAATTTTCATTTTTTTTTTGTAGTAAAATTTTCAGTATACTTGAATAGGCGTGTTTTCATAATGATAATATTGTTTCAAAATAACAATGATTAATTGCTACATTGCAAATAGCTAATAATGCTGTTTCTAAATACTGAGGATGATAACAAAATAACTACAAAATGTGGTTTCTAAAAAAACTATGACTAATAACTAAATAACTAAAATGTTGTTTCTAAATAGCTAATTGTCTCTTCCTGAGGTCTATGATTACTTGCGTTGTTGGTGCTTTTCTGTAAAAATAAAGCTCATTACGACTGACTATATCTTAACAGAAACCATCTGAGCCAATGCAAGACAAAACCAAAAAAATATGGCATGTTCTTCCAGCGAAGATTCAGATCGGCCTGGGCATCCGCCCAGTCTCATCAGCGTCTTCGCTACCCGCATGAAAAAGTTGGGGTTCTAAGCTACCCATTGAGCGCACAACGAAGACTCTAATCAGACCAGGAGGATGCCCAGGTTTATCTGAGTCTTTGCTGGGCGCACAAGCCATTTTGTTGGTTTAATCATGCGCTGGCCCATTTGTCTATATCTATATTTCCTTATATACTTTCCCCATCACGAAAACATACCTATATAATTTTGACCCCCTGAAACCCCACTTTTATATAGTAAAACTGGGGTTTACAGGGGTATACATTATTTTTTCTTATTTCTGCTCAAAAACATAGATTGTGGGTACCCGTTAGAACCGCCTCGTCGAGGCGGTTCTAACGAGTACCCACAATCTATGTTTTGAGCAGAAATATGAAAAATACAAGTTTTTTAATCTGAAAATTTTCAGTTTTTGGAGATAAAATTTTCTATATGTTTGAATAGGCGTGTTTTCGTAATGCAAAATTTAAATTCATAACAAACACTAGTCACGCCCGTGTAGTCTTCTGTTTGTCTGTCTGTCTGTCTGTCTCTCTCTCTCTCTCTCTCTCTCTCTCTCTCCAGTTTTTAACTTCCTTATAAGGAAATATGTTTTGCGTTTCTACATATAGTTAAGATAAACTATTACAGCTTCAATAAAACCGTGAACATTTCAAAAAGTGTCTTATGATTAACCGTTGATGTTTCATACTAAACAGTCAAAGAATACAGACAGTTTAAACAAGAGGAACTTGTTAAATCTGCCTCCAACCTAGCTGCCCTATCAGTTTCAGCTTATCATGTACATAGTAATAAGTTACAGTTTTAAAGGAATGACCGACCACATTAATGTGTTTGCAAAGCCGTAACTATCACAGGTTTCTATTTGAACCATAGCCAAAACTTTCCTTAAAGTACCAATTGAAAATAGCCGAGGTCAACATATCAGAGCGTTATTACGTTAACAAGTAGCATCTTTAAAACAGAAGATAAGCGACGAAGAATAGAAGATAATTATTGCAATTTGGTTGGTGCTGGAGGCTGATCGTGCCGGATAAGAGCTCATGGATGACTTAGATGAGGTAACAAAAACTATTCAAATTATGATGCGTCTAAACGGCCAAATATATTCTTAATAAACTACAAAGCCACCGGCTCCATTCCGATTATTCACGTTAAATAGAGATTGAAGGTTTTGTACTTTGTTTTAGCTCTTTGATTCATAATTACATGCACCTGCATTATTTATTGACGCAAAAGGATGACTTTCTAAGCTTTTTAAATAGTTAACCTTGTTCATCTTGTCTCCGGAATGCAGTAATTACCAAAGCACACTAGTACAATCGGAAATATGGGAAAAGTAAATTTTACAAAACAGTAAGTTCTTTCTTCTGTAGTTCTGTTTCATTTCAATTCCATTTACAGCGAATGGTGAAAAAAAAAAAAAAAAAAGAAACAATATCGAACATCCCAAACACTACACTTAGTGAAGACAGTCGACTTAAATAATATGAAAAGTAACGTTTTACGCAAAATATGAATATCTAACAACATATACTGTTTTTCATACAGATATTTACAATCATGGGCCAGCGCATAATTTTAACCGACCGTCGAATAACAAGTCCAAGAGTATGAATGTAAATAGCTCCGTGGGAAACAGTATATGTCGCTAGATATAAATATTTTGTGTAAAAACGTTACTAAGTGTCACTGGACTAGCTACTAGTCGGATATCGATATTAGTTTCATAATGTATTATGATTGTTAAAAAAAAATCAAGGGAGTCTACTATCTGCTGCTTGCCTCGCCTGTTTGATAGCAACATCTTGGAGATATATAAGATCTACTGATGTCAGAGACCAAATATCAAAGACTGGCTATACAAATAATCTTACATAAATTTTGATCAGCTAATAGTAAGGAGTGATAAAATATGGCATCAAGGTATTGAAGCTAGTCTACACAATAAGAAAATATAATATATCAGTAGGGCAAAACTTAGAAAAAAAGATACCGTCGGAAATGTGCGTCCAACGCCCAGCGAAGATTCAGATCAGCTGACTAAATTGACCTGTTGCTTTGACCTTTTGATTTTAATATTTATAAAAAATAAGTTTAATGCTTTAACGGGTATTACTTGGATAGGTGAGTGAATACCTGTCTCGCTTGAAATGCAGGAATTTCTGACTGCCATGCCCAAATTGTACAGTGAACGAATCCTGGTGACTACTAAGTATAAAGGTCAAAGCGACAGTTAAATTTGGTCGGCCTATTCTATGGTTTGTTTACATCTTTCAGCAGGTCATCTTAACTTTAAAAGCGTCAAGCAAAGTTTGTAGCAGATGACATCTTATTTTTTTTTGTTTTTTCATTTTTCATGGAAAATAAATCTTCTTCATATAAATCGTTTGTTTGGCAGACCATCCGCTTTAAATGTCAAGACTTACTTTATATAAAAAATGTCTCGTCTGCTGCAATTACGGATTAAACAGTTCTATTGGCGACATCATGACCTCGTCGTCTCATGGGTGTTTCCAAACCCATTTCTTAAATGAGCCGAAACGTCAAAACCTACCTTCTGACATGTGTGCCAAACCAAGATTCAGATCAACTTGCGAATTCGCGCAGTCTGATCGCAATCTTCAAAATAATGTCCAAAGATGATTGCTTATGATAAATGGCCAAACTTCCTCTGTGTACATGTAGATTAAATGTACAACGAAAGCCCTGCGATGAAACTTAAACTTTGCATCACTAAAACATGCCTATATAATTTTGATCCCCTTAAACCCCACTTTTGTATAGAAAAACTGGGGTTTACAGGGGTATACATTATTTTTCTTATTTCTGCTCAAAAACATAGATTGTGGGTACTCGTTAGAACCGCCTCGTCGAGGCGGTTCTAACGAGTACCCACAATCTATGTTTTGAGTAGAAATAAAAAAAATATCAGAATCTTTTATTTGAAAATTTTCATTTTTTGGTGGTAAAATTTTCAGTATATTTGAATAGGCATGTTTTCGTAATGGTTTTACAGTTATCCTAGGAAGTCCAAGTCATTTGTCCACAAAAGTAACATGACCTGATTTTGTCATTTCAGCTAATATAATAGCAAAAGAGCCTGTTTATAAAGTCATAGAGGGCCAAAACTTAAATGTCTCCTGCAACGCCAGCCAAACGGAGGGTGTAGAAGTTTTTTGGCTGAAGAACGATGCCAAGACGGGATTCCGACAGAATGGCACAGTACTTAAATTTAGCTATATCAACAGGAGATCGTCCGGCGTTTACATGTGTTTCTCGTTTAATCTGACGACAGCAAATGAAACGGAAGCCAATGCCACGCTGGTGGAAAGTGTCATGGTTGACGTATTATGTAAGTATTTAAGGAAACTCGATACGCCTACGAACATGCACGAAATGTGCAGATTCAGATCATCCTGCGCTTGCGCAAATTATCATCCGGGTTTTTACTTTCCATTCATACATTCTGTAGTATCTTATTTTTCACAGAAATTCAGACGACATTTCAGTAACATTGTCTCCTTTAATGAAATGTCAAGATCTATTTTCTATGAGAATAAGAATAACATGTCTATGATTTTCATCTGAATATTTAGCCTACAGACTACAAAGGCTTAAAATGTATACTCGATTACAGGGTAGGTGGCTGAATGGTCAGCATTTCTCCCTTCGGATCACGGGGTCCTGGTTCGAATCCCGAAGTCGGAATTTAAATTATCTGTAAGGCGCTTCATTGTACAGAGCCCTTCATTATTTTCCTTCCATCTCTTGATCGGACTTAAATTATGTTGAAAGAGACGTACATGTAGAACACCAAAGCTTGATTTGTTTACAGACTTTCAAAATATTACAGATTATCTCAAAGAACAGCAAAACGCCCTTTGTCCAGTATTTAACCCATTTCTGCCAAGTGGACTCTTCTATATGACTTTTGGACATGTCCATTTCGAATTTTAAGGGATACAGTATCTAGTTTGTTTTTATTATTTTCATTTTTTAAAGCACTTCCTGCATTTTAATGTATGGGGTTTACATTATAAGGTGATTGCTTCAGAGTTTTTCTTTTCATTTATGGATAACTTCAACATCATTTTTACTACATACATTTAATTAGATATGCTTAGTAATCACAATTTTCCTGATGAGAGGGGTATCAAGGTAAATGTTTTACTTATTTCTCCACAAAAAAGTATGTTGTGGGTACTTCTAAGAAGCGCTTTCTAATGAATACCCACAACATAAGTTGTTTTGGAGAAATGTTGAAAATCTGAATAATCTTGGTTAAAATAGTTTATCTAGAGTTATAGTTAAAGGCTCCAAGAGTTATAGTTAAAGGCTCCCTATTCCGCAAAAAATAGACATTTTATTATCCATGAAAAGTTTAATAAATTGATATATGGTATTAATACGATCATAAAATGTGGCATTTGACAGCCGGAAACATTGCCAACATTAATTCAGAGATAGGATAAAATATCATTTCATTATTAATTCAGTTCAAGAAGATAGACTAACTGAAATTTTACATGCTGTCAGATGCCACATTTTATGATCGTATTAATACCATGTCAATATATTAAACCTGTCTTGGATAATAAAATGTCTGTTTTTGAGGAATATGCAGCCTATAAGAAGTATACATTTAACATATCAATTAGATATAGCCTTGGCCGATGACCTGTGACTTCTGGTTTTCTATTTGACCTCATAAAATTATGAACCAGAAGCCTCAGTTCACCGGACAGTTATATTTTTACATTTGTACCTACAGATATATCAACATAATTTCATGGCTCAGTTCAAACCATATCTGTAACAGGAGAAACATGTATAGTGACATGCATATTACTCATAGATATACATCAAACGAAATTAAACATGGTGTCAGAAAATGACCAGATAATCGTGTCACATCAATATTTTCTGTTTGACATAAATTCAAATAAATGGGGTTGCGCCTACAATGGAACTACTTTCTTAGTATCATCACTTCTTTCAGAACATAACATCTGTCTCCCTATTGTTAGCCCGTATTGATATCTAATTAAATATGTCATTTTATCTTAAATCTTTTTTTTCTATAAAAAAAAAAAAACAAAAAAAAAACAAAAAAAAACATGAATCAACCAAGGTAACGACTAAAAAAACGATATTATCCAGGAAACGGGAACATATCTATAGTCTAATCCCTGTAATCTACTTTCAAAATCTTGATCATATTTTTCATTTCATTCCAACAATATAATTAGTGACATGTACATTGATTATAAGTAATAGCTGCATATATATCAAGAGCAGAACAGATTTTTAGCTAAAACAATTTATAAAGGTTACCCTTGGAAATAAAGAAGACTTCAGAAACAACGAAAATCTTGGTTTCTTCAAGAAAACACGCCTATATAATGTTGACCCCCCTTAAACCCCACTTTTATATAGTAAAACTGGGGTTTACAGAGGTATACATTATTTTTCTTATTTCTGCTCAAAACATAGATTGTTGGTACTCGTTAGAACAGCCTCGCCGAGACGGTTCTAACGAGTACCCACAATCTATGTTTCGAGCAGAAATATGAAAAATATTAGAATTTTTATCTGATTTTTTTTTTTATTTATTTATTTTTTTTTATTTTTGGTGGTAAAATTTTCAATATATTTGAATAGGCTTGTTTTCGTAATGTAATTCAGGTTCTTTGTAGTTTTCTAATGTTCTGGCTTAAGATCGCCACTGAGCCCTTTGCTTTGTTTTATCACAGAGGTTCTGATTCTGTCACACTCTGATGTTTCACAGATGTGGTAGAGGACCCCTATGCGGACCAAACATATAGTTGTAATAAAGAGCTGCATTAGAATAAATGGCGAGGTTTTACCTATCATCTTTGATCTCCTTTACTTTAGCACTTTCGAATCTCACTTCATTACTTTTACTTTTTAAATTCCCCTTAGCACGACATAGCGACTTGCCTAGAATGTACATGAGGGCGTATGGCAGTATATAGAGATAGATAGACTATATATGAATATATTAGGGCACATCATGCTTAAAGGTGTTCTCAGGCTGATGCTCATTGCGAATATGCAGATTAGCCTGAGCATCTGCACAATCTGGACAGATCCTTCGCTATCCGCTTGGGTACTGTAAAATGTATCAAAGGACAGCAAACAAAGGGATGCATTCTGAGGATGCGCCGAAGAATTTTAACTGCGCATCCTCACAACTCACCCGGTTCTCCGTTGTATTTACCTGTTGTATTTACCTGCAGCTTAACCCATTTATGCCGAGTGGACCCTTCTACCTTAACTCTTTGGACCCTTTCCTTTCAACATCAGGAGTTTCTGACTAACTTTTTTTTAATTGTTATCACGTTTTATTGAAATTCCTGTCCTAACTGCAAACAGTGTAGACCCTGATCAGACGCCACGAAGTGTGGCGTCTGATCTGGATCTACACTGTTTGCCAATAGCTCTTTTATGAGACGCCATGCATAAATGGATTAAACCAAATAAAATAAATGACAATATTCGTTTGCTATATGTCCCTTATATTTCAATTCTGTTTGTCTCAAACTATTGTTTTCTCAAACCAAGAATCTGGCCCTTTGAAATCTGAGATAATGAGAGTCGACCGTATATAAAATCATGTATAGAGATAATGCAGATACAGAAGAAATAATAGAGCCTCGTCAAGCAGAAAGTGCCTTCCATTACGAAAACACGCCTATTCAAATATATAGAAGGTTTCAGCTCCAAAAACTGAAAATTTTCAGATAAAAAACTGATATTTTTCAAATTTCTGCTCAAAACAGAGATTGTGCGTACTCGTTAGAACCGCCTTGGCGAGGAGGTTCTAACGAGTACCACAATCCCTGTTTTTGAGCAAAAAAATAAAAATAAATAAATAAATAAAAAAAAAATAAAATAAAAAAATAATAATAATAAATAAATAAAAGTAAAAAATAATGTATACCCCTGTAAACCCCAGTTTTACTATATAAAAGTGGGGTTTAAGGTGGTCAAAATTTGATAGGCATGTTTTCGTGATAGAACATGTGCCAAATGCACAGATTCAGATTCAGATCATCTTGCACATGAACAATGTATCATCCGGGCCTTTGCTCTCCATACATGCATGATATACATGTAGAATCCAATGATTGTGTTAGTGGACAGTAAAGACCATGATCAGACTGTGTGGATGGATCTTGGTTTTCGCTGGCTGCTTTATGCCCGAAGACCACGCTTTCGCATGGTGTCCCCCCCCCCCCCCCCCCCGCCCCTCCCCCCCCCCCCCCCCACATACACACAAAAAAAAAACAAAAACAAAAAACAAAAAACAAAAAAAAAAAAAAACAAAAAAAAAAAACGGGGAAGAAAGGAAAAAAAAAAACAAAAAAAAAAACAAAAAAACAAAAAAAACAACAGAACATGGAATGATGATGTAATTTGATTTTCTTTTGCAGATCCAGCAGAAATAACAGCCTTTTCTGTCGAACCGGCCGTGGTAATCGCTAAAACACCGTTCTACGTCCACTGTACATTTTCTGGTAACCCACCACCAGACATGACCATCATTAACATTTACACCAAAGAAGTGTTGATGTCGGCTCGAGGTTCTGGAAATGTAACCTTTGGATCAGGAGCGTCCAGGTGCGAAGACGCTGGCAAATGGGTATGCACTGGACGCAACTACCTTAATATAGGCGGGAATGTCACGGAATCCGGAAATGCAACAGTACTTTGTAAGTTTGAAATATCATGTTAACACACCTATGTTAAATGTACACTTAAAGTCCATGATGAGACCACGCATATTCAAATATATATTTAGAATTTTACCACCAAAAAATAAAAAAGAAAAAACACAAAAACTTTCAGATGAAAAATTCTGGTAGTTTTCATATTTCTGCTCTTAACATAGATTGTGAGTACTTGTTAGAACCGCCTCGCTCGGTGAGGCGGTTCTGACGAGTACCTACAATCTGTTTTTGAGCAGAAATAAGAAAATTAATGTATACACCAGTTTTACTGTATAAAAACGGGTTAAAGGAGGTAAAACAATATAGGCATGCTTTCTTGATGCTAGTTCCAGATAAGGCCATTTTCAACCAATAATTGAGCCAGCGCACGACAAAACCTACAATAAGACCTGTGTGACCAACAAAGACTCAGATCAGCCTGTATAACAAGGGTCTAGTTTATCCCTCTTTGAGAAGCACGGAGGCTGTAGAGGGCACATGCGATCAACGAAGACTCTGATCAGATTGCGCGGATGCGCAGTGTATATTACGCAGCAAAAAACAACAACAACTACAACAACAACAAAAAATAATAATAATCCTATCAAGCCCGTACATATATCCAAATCTGGGCACAGTTTCTCAAAAAAGCACTGTCGGCTTTGCTTAATGCCCTGTTTTATTGGCAGAAACAACATCCATAAATTGCAGGTTGTGATTACATAAAACATTTATAACCAGTTTTAAACCTGATACGCCAGATTACAATATTGTTTATAGAACTGGTCACCCTGCATTATACAGTTTTTCCCATACCACGATTGAAATGTTTATTTAGTTGATATCAGATCGCAAATAATAAACATTCTCTACCAATTTACATTATGAAAACACGCCTATTCAAATGTATTGAAAATTTTACAACCAAAAAAAGGAATATTTTCAGATAAATATTCTGATATTTTTCATATTTCTGCTCAAAACATAGATTGTGGGTACTCTATCTCGGCGAGGCGGTTCTAACGAGTAATTACAATCTATGTTTTATGCAGTAATAAGAAAAATAATGTATACCCTTTTAAACCCCAGTTTTACTATATAAAAGTGGGGTTTAAGGGGGTCAAAATTATATCGGCTTGTTTTCGTGATGATTCCTACATACCATTGCATTGTAATATACACTAAATGCATATTATTTCAGATATAATACTTTTTTTATCCCGATCAAAGCGGGTCGATACTATTTCAGGGAGGAACCTTTGCCAAAATTATTTTATCTCCTTTCTGAAAAGTGTCCACCCCTTTATAAAAAGTATTTCACTTCCTGAAAAGACGTCTTCCCCTTTCTCATTCATGAGGAGTATTTCTCTGTCTGAAAATGTGCCTACCCCTTTCTAGTAAGGAATATTTCCTTTTCTGAATAGGTGCCTACCCTGTTCTAATAAGGAGTATTTCCCTTTCTAAAAAGGTGTCTACCACTTGCTAATAAGGAGTATTTCCCTTTCTGAAATGGTGTCTACCCTGAACAGGTTTCTAATAAGGAGTGTTTCCCTTTCTGAAAGGTGTCTACCCCTTTCAAGTAAAGAGTATTTATCTTCTGAAACAGTGTATACCCCTTTCTAATAAGAAGTAGTTCCCTTTATGAAAAGGTGTTTAGCCCTTTCTAATAAGGAGTAATCCCTTTTCTAAACAGGTAATTACCCCTTTCCAATAAGAAGTACGAAGGAATTTCCCTTTTTGAAACCTTTTTTCTCGTATTTCCCTTTTTGAAACGGTGTCTAACCCTTTCCTGTAGAGAGTATTTCCCTTTCTGAAAAAAGTGTCTATCACTTTCTAATAAGTATTTCCATCCCTGTAAAGGTGTCTACCCGTTTCTAATAAGGGGTATCTCCCTTTCTGAAAATGTGTCTATCCCATTCTAATAAGGATTTCTCTGTTTAAGAAATGCCTACCCCCTTCTTATAAGGATTACTTTCCTTTCTAAAAAAAAAAATGTCTACCACTTTCTTATAAGAGGTATTTCCTTTACTGAACAGGTGCCTACCCCTTTCTGATAAGGAGAATTTTCCTTTCTGAAGAGGTGTCTACCACTTGCAAATAAGGAGTATTTCCCCTACAGAAAAGGTGTCTACCCGTTGTTTCCCTTTCTTGAAAGGTGTCTCTCCCTTTTTCATAAGGAGCATTTCCCTTTCTGAAAAGGTGTCTATCTCTTTTCTAATAAGGAATATTTCCTTTTCAGAAAAGGTGTCTCCCCCTTTATAATAAGAAGTATTTCCCTTTCTAAAAAGGTGTCTCCCTTTTTCTGATAAGGAGTATTTCCATGTCTGAAAAGGTGTCTGCCCCTTTCTAATAAGAAGTATTTCCTTTTCTGAAAAAGAGTCTTCCCCTTTCTATAAGAAGTATTTCCATTACTAAAAAGGTGTCTTCACCTTTCTAATAAGCAGTATTTTCCTTTTTGAAAAGGCGTCTACTCCTTTCTAATAAGGGTATTTCCCTTTCTGAAAAAAGGTGTCTCCCCCTTTCTAATAAGGAGTATTTCTCTTTCTGGAAAAGAGTACTCTTTTTTGATAAGGAGTATTTCCTTTTCTGAAAAGGTGTCTAGCCCTATTATAATAAATAGTATTTCCCTTTTTGAAAAGGTGTCTACTCCGTTCTAATAAGGAGTATTTTCTTTTCTGAAAAAGGTCCTCCTTTCTAATTAGAAGTGTTTCCCTTTCTGAAAAGGTGTCTGTCCTTTTTTCCAATATGGAGTATTTCCTTTTCTGAGAAGATGTCACGCCCTTTCTAATAAGGAGCATTTCCCTTTCTAAAAAGGTGTGTCTGCCCTCTTTAATAAGGAGTATTTCCATTTCTCAAAAGGTGTCGGTCCCTTTTTTTAAACGGTGCTTTCCCCTTTCGGAGCAAATTCTTTCCTTCTAGAGAAGACACATTTTAAAAAGAGGGCTGGTATGCAGAATTGCAAACAGAAATGTACAAAAAGTGTCTCCCTTGTTAAAAATTGCGGAGAAATCTCCAAGTGCATCCGTCCACCTTTAGAGTCCATGTACACCCTGGTTAACATACAGTCGACTCTCGTTATCTCGAATTCCAAGGAACTCTCTGACATACTTCGAGATATTCGTACTTCGACATATCAGATTAGCAGAATTGAGAAAAAACTAATTCGATTAACCACATTTAACAAATATATGTGTAATTGGACTTGAAGTTAGAGATATATTGAAAATATTGTGGAAAAAAGGAGAAATTGCTCCTTAGGAGCAATTTCTCCTCTTTTCCACAATATCTTTTATACGCCGTTAGATTTTCATGTTTAGGCACGGAACAGATTTTTACTTCGAGCAAAAGCGGTTATTTGAGATAAGCGAGTTCGAGATAGCGAGAGTCAACTGTATTTATGCCGGTTGGGCTCTTTTACCTTCACTTCGAATCGGTCCATTTCCAATTTAAGAGGTGTCTGGTTAAGTTTCAATTATACATATGTTTTATAGAAATTCCAGTACTTCATGCAAACACTGTAGGCCCTGATCAGAGGCCGCGTTCTATGGCGTCCGATCCAGGTCTACACTGTTTGCCAATTTCCCTTTTATGGGACGCTAGGCATAAATGGGTTAAAGAATCATCATGCTCCAGTTTATATTTTTATTACCATTGAGACCGTTGACCTCATTGTGATATATTTGAAAATGGAGTTCTGCTCAAGAAAACGCTTAAGGGCATAAGCAGTGTTGCAAACTTCATTATTGTTTATAATGGGTCTCTCTAAAACCGAGACTCGCATTTTCTATCTGTAATGATTTATTTTTTTGTTTCCGAAGGCATTTTTATAACTCTATATGTTTTATGGAACCAGAGAAGACATGAACGGTCTGAGCATTGCCGAAGACTGACCAGAGGGAGACTGTCGATATGTTCTACCCATTATGAAAATACTCCTATTCCAATGTATAAAAAAATTCATCTCAAAAACCTGAAAATTTTCAGAAAAAGAAATTTCTGATATTTTTCACATTTCTGCTCAAAACATAGATTGTTGGTACTCGTTAGAACTGCATCGGCAAAGCGGTTCTAACAAGTACCCACAATCTATGTTTTTGAGTAGAAATAAGAAAAAATAATGTATACCCCGTAAACCCCTGTTTTACAATATAAAAGGTTAAGTTTAAGGGGGTCAAAATTATATAGGCGTGTTTTCGTGTTGGTATTTACTGATTCTGTAAGCAGGCAAATAATGTCCGGGTCTGACTACTCTGATCGTCAGGTACTCTGGAAATATCTCTATAGGCGGTAACTATTCTGAAGTAGTGACTCTTTGAAACAACAGTTCCAATTAAAATCAGGAATTAGCAGACTCGATTTGTAAGAGTCCGCTCATGAGGAATAATGAAAAGTGCAATGTCCTCTATGTCCCCTAGCAGCTTTGAGCGGAATTCTGTTTTCAAATACAGTCGACTCTGGTTAACTCGAAGTCGAAGGGACTCATTGAAATACTTTGAGATATCCGTACCTCGACATATCAGATTTGCAAGATTGAGGGAAGAATAAATCAAACAACCAAATTTCATAAATTAATATGTAATATGTAATTTGACTTCCAAAGTTAGAGAGATATATGGAAATATTGTGGAAAAGAGGAGAAATTGCTAATTTCTTCTCTTTTCCACAGTATTGTGTTACCTGTTGTTAGACTGACATGTTAAAGCAGGGACCAGATTTTCACTTCGAGATAAGCGGTTATTCGATATAACGAGTATTGACTGTATAATGTATGATCCCAATAGTCCAAAAGTACCAGAAAATGAAATAATATAGATCCTTTATCTCAAACTGATTCTCGCTTGTTTAAACTTGTGACATTAGGTGCACCCCATCCAAATTACAAAGAAATGGAAGATAAATACAACGTCACAGGAGCTCTCGGACAGACAGCAACATTGGTTATGGCCAATTTCGGCGATCCAAAGCCAAAGTATACGTGGACGTACAGTGACAGCGCTGTTCCTCTAAGCAAACATACAGATTTGGGTTTTCTTTCCATTCTTTATATTACAAACCTTCAACTGAGCGATTTCGGAAAGTATACGCTGAATATGAGTAATGATTTCGGAAGTTATGTCGCAAACTATGAACTGATTCCATTCGGTAAGTGGTTTTACTATCATATACAGATCCAAAGTATGAATGTACTTACTAATTTAAAGGGAATTCATACACTTCCACTTCCAGTCGGGGGGGGGGGGGGGGGGAGGGTGGGGTGGGGGAGGTTGTGGGGGGGGTGCAACTGCCAATTTGTTATGTGTTGCAGCGTGTATATTAGAATGCTTTTGGTGTCTAATATACATATGTTCTAATTCAGAACTTTCAACACAACCAATGACTACCTTAACAAATTTTAAAAACTTGATATAAACCGGAACATAAAGAAACGGACAAAACTGACTTGTACAAATTCACACGCGCTCGCACACATGCACACGCACGCATGCACGCACGTACGCACGCACAATAAAATTGAAAAAAAGGAAGAAAAAATAAAGAAGATTAATTTAGACAAATTTATCTGTACATGCACTATACTCGTTACAAAGTAAATTAATTGTTATTCTTTAAAAAAATTCAGTGAAAACTGATTGAAATAGTCAAATTTATACCGCATTAATAATAATACTTTTCCAGGACCGCCACAGATACCAACACATTTTACATATTCCAACATAACAGAAAACAGCATCAGGTTGACCTGGCAGTCGGGTTTCGACATGGGGGCTCGTCAACATTTCAATATATATCGGTATGAGGATGGAACATGGTATAAGGTAAAGCTTGTATATCTGTGGTTACAAAAAAAAAAACCATAAAAGAGCCAGCGCACGACAAAACCTACAATAAAACCTATGTCCGGAAAAGACTCAGATCAGTCTGTACATTCACCAAATATGGCAAGGGTTTCGTTCATCCTCTGTGGATAGCCCGGACAATGTAGAAGATAGATGCGATCAGCGAAGTCTGATCAGACTGCGTGGATGCGCAGGCTGATCTAAATCTTGGCTGGTCGCACAAGTCGTATTGTAGATTTTGTCGCGCGCTGGCTCAAATTATAGTTAAAACTCTGAACCGGTTGCCCTTGGAAATGCCAAACACTTGAAAGAATAAAGGTCAGAGTCTCGGATTCATTGAGGCTCATGCTATGGCATCAATGTAGATGGCAGAGCTGCACACGCCTCGCCTCCCACTAGCACTGACTTCAGCAGAATGTGATCTTCAAAGATATTAGAATGGGCTCAATTAGTCAAGGAATTGTAATTTATTAATGAAGTAAGGAAAGAAACACGAAACTTAACACTAACTTGAGGCACAAGTTTGTATATTTGTTGTCACAATTTAGGGTGTATGGATGCATATTCACATTTGTATATCTGTTGTCATAATTTATAGTGTACGTGTATGGATGCACATTCAAGTTTGCATATCTTTTGTCTCATTTTATAGTGTACGGAAGCGCATTCAAATTAGTATATCTGTTGTCACAATCGGTAGTGTATGGAAGCGCATTCAAGTTGGTATATTTGTCATCACATATTTATAGTGTATGGAAGCACACTGAAAATGGTATATCTGTTGTCACAATTTATAGTATGGATGCACATTCAAGTTGGTATATATGTTGTCACATTTGATAGCATATGGATGCACATTCAAATTTGCATATGTGTTCTCATAATATATTGTGTATTGATGCACATTCAAGTTGGTATATGTGTAAGCAGAATTTATAGTGTATGGATGCACGTTCATTACGAAAACAGGCCTATTCAAATATACTGAAAATTTTACCTCCAAAAAATGAAAATATTTAGATAAAAATTCTAATATTTTTTTCAAATTTCTGCTCAAAATATATATTGTGGGTACTCGTTAGAACCGCCTCGGTGAAGCGGTTCTAACGAGTACCCACAATCTATGTTTTTGAGCAGCAATAAGAAAATTAATGTATACCCCTGTAAACCCAAGTTTTGCTATATAAAAGTGAGGCTGAAGGGGGTCAACATTATATAGTCTTGTTTTCGTGATGCAATTTTGTATCTCTGTTGTCATAATTTATAGTGTAAGGATGCACATTTAGATTTGATTATGTGTTGTCACAATTTATAGTATATGGATGCACATTCATGTTGCTATATCTGTTGCCACAATTTGTAGTGTATGAAGGCACATTCAAGTTTGTATATATATTGTCTGGATGCACATTCAGGAGAGGTAACCCTCTTGTCTGCCTTCAAAAAAGAGGTCTAAGGGAAGAATTAGTATCCTTGAAATTTTACAGTAATACACATGCATGTCAAAGTGCTAATTTATTAAACCTCTGTATACTGGAAACAAACAGCAGACGACATTTTAAAATATGTTTCTTATTTTTTCCCAGAAAATAGGCTTGCTATTTCATTCAAATATTGAATTTCATAGCCTAGTTTCGAGGAAAAATAAGACAAATATAGTCAAATTGTTGTCTACTGAATTAGCATAATACACCTAAGTCTAGTGCATTTTCTAAACATAGTCGCTAGCAATATTTGATGTCTGCTCATCGGTGTAACTTTCCATATACCAGTCCTCGGTTAGTGGCGATACAATTGTCTGAGTCTGTTTGGTAAGTTCCGCCTCTGAATCGAATAGTATTCCACACACACATGTACTCGCCTTCCTCTGGTAAAAAACCCGGAAATCCAGTGGACCTAGATCTGGACCGTTTAGCGGATGTTCCAATACGTTAAACCCAAGGAGACTATCTCAAGCTGTGTAGATTGTGCTCTGTGGCCCGGGGCATTATCCTTGTGTAAAAGTACTCTGTCAAGAGACATGTGTGGGCGCATTTTAGCACATTCGTAAATGTTGAACTATCTGAGAAATTGTATCTGATGCCATTGTATATTTATGTGTATTTTAGTCAAACTTTTTTCCTATTACAGCATTCTGATGATATTGATGATAACTCACCCGATCACGGTCTCCATGATACATTTACCTATACTGTTAAAAATCTTCAGTCAAACACATACTACAAGCTGAATGTGGCAGCCAAGAACGCTAATGGACCACTGAGCTTTTCCAACAACCCTGTTGTGTTTCGAACTAAAGGTATATATCTTGTGGTCCTTTCACAATCTACCGTATTCACCCTAAATATTGGGACACCTTAATTTATTACCTTATTTGTCTTAGAACTCAAACGAGGCCCTTCAAATACTTATTGATAAGTCCAGAACAATGCCGGTTGAGTGGCGAACAGCTTATACCCTGATAAGACGACGCAATACCGGGCCTACACTGTTTGCCAGGCCTGTCTGTCCAAATACTTAGAGTGACTACGGTATTATCAAATTATTTTAAAAGCTGTCGTTTTGCTATAACAGTCGTAATACCACATTTGAATCAGATGTTTGGAAATATAATATTTCAAATTGTTAAACTATCTTTTGCAGAATTCGAGAAATTGTCAAAACATGCTTTATTAAAATAAAGTCTATACAGGTTGCCTTTAGAATGCTTCAAATGGCTCACTTGAGATGTGTTTTTCAAAATGCAAGTGAGCTTAAATTGTTTCAGTCTCGTTCTAAAAGATTATACAATCGTATTACCTACAGTCATCAAACATGGAATACACTTCTTCCCTAACAGGTACTCTAACACTGTGTGTATGAATTGTAAAGATTGGCTCTATTATAACAGGTGCGACACCATTTTCCAAGGAATTCTTGTTTTCATATGGCCTGCTACTATGTCGTCGATGCTTATTAGGATGGCAATAGCGCATTTCAAAACTGTCGAATTCGTCAAAACATGTTGTTTTAAAATAAAGTCTATGCATTTGGAATCACCGAACACAAAAGAACGACAACTGCGTTCTCGGTTTAATTGAGACTTTTAATTTTCATCGGTAAAATTTGAAGGGCTACATATGCCCCCCGTCCCCCTCCCCCCCCCCCCATTTATTTATTTTCCAAGAAACATTTAATAAATTGATATACGATATTAATACAATCATAAAATGTGGCAACTGACAACCTGTAAAATTCCAGTTAGTCTATCGTTCTTGTTAAATGGAGTTGTTACATTTTCCTCAATTCTTCAAATCTCTTATATATCAAAGTACTGATATCTTGAAGTATTTAATTATTACTTCGGACTTCGAGATAATGAGAGCCGACTGTATTTATCAACTTAATTATGTATCTGAATGTGACTGAATGCCAAATTGTGTAAAACTAATAAGCTACCTAATGCGACATTTTATTAACATCTAGACTGTTTTCATAAGCATATCCGTTCAAACTCAAGTACCTAGGATAAAAATATCAAAAGCAAATGATTAGTTAACGTGGACGAGTGGAATGATCTGAAACTACGTAATTGACACAATTTTGAAAACATTTCCTCTTGATTCATGGGCCTTATACTACGTAAGCTTCCAGTTACATATTAGCTAGGAAGTGGGGCTATGTATGCAACGTGATTTTAAGGGGAAAAGATCCGCTATGTAGATTGTCCACCATTTCTGAAAAAGATTACAACACTTGTAATCACATGACAAAGAGTCTGCCGTGAAAGGTAATAATTGCTCCATACTTAATCCTGTTAGAATATGGGCCCTTTCCAGAAGGGAACACATCGTTTTTGACAGGGTTTTCTGCCGTTTAATGCTATTAATTCCCATTAATCTTAACTGTTAACAAACACATAGAACATATATTTGATGTTCTTCCAACGGATTACGCTTTGTTATCCAGGCAAAACGCGGTACTCCTTTTGCTATCACAGTCGTATCTCCTTTTTGTTATTACAGCCGTACCTCCAAAGCCAGAACCTCCGCACCACAGCGGCGGTGTATCCGTTTGGGTCTATATTGGTTCAGGTGGAGGAGCCGTGATACTGATTAGTGTTCTAATATTATTGACGTATATTATTAAATACAGGGGAGCTAAAAATCCATGTAAGTATATTTCTTACTTTTCAGTATATGTTATACGTTCTGGACCTTCGGCATAACTAATTCTGTTTTGCATTACGAAAACATGCCTATTCAAATATACTGAAAATTTTACCACCTAAAACTGAAAATTTTCAGATAAAAAAATATAATAGTTTTCATATTTCTGCTCAAACTATAGATTGCGGCTACTCGTTAGAACCGCCTCGGCGTGGCGGTTCTAACGAGTACCCACAATCTATGTATTTGAGCGGAAATAAGAAAAAATAATGTATACCACTGTAAATCCCAGTTTTACTGTATGAAAGTGGGGTTTAAGGGGGTCAAAATTATATAGGCATGTTTTCGTGATGGTGTAATTATGAAAGTAAAATTCTAATAAATATTGACTTGAAAGTAAACGTGTTTGTATTTTACATTACTTTTCATAAACATATAATTATCCAGACTTAATCCAGTTATGTCGAGTTGATTCTTCTAATTTAACTCTTTGGACTAGCCCTTTTTTAGTAAAAAGGGTGTTTAACCAGTTTTTTTATTATTACCATATTTTACAGAAATTTCTGTACTTCTGTTCTTTCTGATCAGACACTGTTCGTAAATATTCCTTTTATGGGAAGCTAGGCATGAAACATAGGGAAACAACTTCCTATCTGTTTACTATGTCTCCCTTTACAAACTGTCAGGGAAAGGTGACTGTTCTAAATGGTACAAATGTGTTCCCCTTTGGAGCAAATCGTCTGCTTTGTGCAATGACAGCGTAACTGACATTTTGGCCAAAATAGCTTTTTTTGCATAAATACGTGCCTCAGGACATAATACAAATGGTAAATAAGTACTACAGCTAGATTCTGCCTAAAACTTGACTTTTTGAGCATTTTTGCAATGTTTTGAAAATCTCAAAAATATTAAATTCTGCTGCTTCTCGTAGAATTTGCAAAATGAGAATGCATCTACCATGCAGACTGCTATTAATTTACTGCTCTACCATGTAAAATGTTAAAAAAAATAAGGTTTGTGCGCTTATACTGTTTTAGCTTTGAGTGGTGAGTGCACTTACCCTGTTTTTGCGCCAACACGCTCAGCGCAGAAAGTATGTCTAAATTTAAATGTATATATATATATACGAGGCCATTTTTTCAAACAATCAACGTCACACACAAATGAGATACGTGAACATGAAGTTCAGTCACAAGTTTATGGTTTTCTTTGACTATTGTTAAATAAAACAGTTTTTTGTCTCTCCTGAAAAGTTGTCATTTTGCACTTACGCAGTTTTTGCACCAAGCAAACGAAATTATTTTATTTTAGAATAAACCCCTTACCTTAAAGTTTATCCAATCGAGCAAAATGCATTATCGACATCAATTAAAGTTCACAACGAAAACAAAAATACAGTCAATCCTCTTTATACCTACACCCGATACAGCGACGAAATTCGTTATAATGACAATTTGAATGTCACGAAACCTTCGCTCAAAAGGTGAAAGTTAACCCATTTAAGCCTAGCGTCCTATAAAATGGGCATTGCCAAACAGTGTCGACCCAGGTCAGACGCAGCAGAACAGGACGACTGATCAGAGCCTACACTGTTTGCATTAAGTGCAGAAATTTCTACAAAACATGATTATAATAAAATTAACAAGACACCCCTTATGGAGGAAATGGATCTTTCCGAAGAGTTAAAGTTGAACTATGCATAAATATGTTAATGAAAGGTCCACTATGCATAAATATGTTAATGAGGAATTATGCAAGAATGTTGCACTAAAACTTCAAGCAAAACATTGTTTTGGATACTTGTTAGAATTACATCACTTAGGGGATTCTAACAAATATCCAAAACATATGTTCTATGGGGAAATAAGAATAAAACAGGATCTTTCTTACACATAATTCTGTCAATTAAGGATTCTTTGCAACAGCAAATTCATTTAAATGACAACATCTTGGGAACAAATGCTGTTGTTCTAACGAGGGTTCACTGTACTAATGGAAAAAGCAAAGCGCGCAGACATTGAATAATAGCGTTGAGATGAAACACCATGCCACATGCAAAGGAAATTGAAGCAAAATGGGTAGTTATGCAACACAGAGAGCCACCATCATAGAACTCCGCTTTAGAACGGATAGCAGTGTAAAATAATGTTGGCGTGGGGATGGGGGATGCTACAGGTTCGGGAGAGACTAAACAGGGTTTAGATACCCAACAGCTTGGTGTTAATTCTGATGCAGTACCGAAAGATATAGGTCTTACTCGTCTAAAGAGTATCCTAGAAAAAAGAAACAAATAACGTAAAAGAATGTACAAAACGAAACGTTTTTTAATCATTTCTGAAATTATCAGAAACTTCATGTATATATATATGAATACCATACAATGTTTATATATATATTTGTGTTTCTTTTTCTTTGCAGATTCGACTATGGGTTATGGAGACAAAAGTAAAATACAATATTAGCAGAACTACATGTGGATACCAGTTTGTTTTCATAGAGACCTAGACCTTGTAACACTGAGAGAATTCATTTAATATAGGGATCAAACATGGTTTTACATGCATTAACATTTGCCAGGTCCTGTGGGAGGTGTTGAAAACCAAGGGACCTAGCGAATGTTAATGCATTGGAAAACCATGTTCGATCGCTATTATTGCATAAAAATTGAAAACATTTGCTAAATTTCGCGTTTTTTCTTACACTATTTTGTTTCGCTTTTTCCCCGATGTCGCGCGAAGGCTATTTCCACGGACTCTGCTCGTTCTAGGGCAGGCAGTACACATCTCGTGACGGCAGCAATATTCTGTGGCCCCGGTACAAGCATATTGAAAGTTGCACAGCTGTGCATTAACAGCGCGTGAATTGCCTTGTTAATATACGGCTTTTCGCCGGTTAATGCACAGCTGTTAATAACGTGCGACACTGCTTTTTATGCAATAATTATGTTTTCTGTTTCTAAGCCGGAGATTTTTTCTTTTGCTGGACACAGTAAAAATAGTCCTTTCACACTTGCGGTTATGAAATGGTCCCTTTTATCATTATATTTTGGATGCATTCATTGTTGCAAATTGGGTTTTAAGTCAAAGTTAAACACACACTTGCAAAATGTGTAGCTCCTGATGAGACGGCTCATTTGGAGTCTTTTCATGTGGATCTGCACTGTTTGCAAAGGCATCTGTGTTGAGCTGCAGGGATGAAAAAATTAAGGAAAATTGATGCACTAGGTAGATATGTTCCGTTTTTCCCAAGGGGCCAACATTTGTAACTTATTTCCGTTCAGAGTAGGCCCCTTTTCAGAAGAGAAGAGTTGCCTCTGCTGGAAAAGATATTGATTCTCTTTAAGGGGAACAGATATACATTCAGGGAAGGCAATTATCAATATCGTGTTGCCTCCATTCTGATATGGGATATACTTTAAAGGAAACGATTTGCTCCTTTTGAAAGCAATTTTTTTTCTCGTAGAGAGGGTCTTTTTTTCTGCGGTAAAATCGATGAACAGAAAGGCAAACAGGAAGGCAGAAAAATGATCTTCCTTGTAAACAAAGGACGAAGATCTACCATATGTATCCATTCCCATGAAGCATAATACAAATACAATAATAAACCTGAACATTCGGATATCGTCACTTGTTATCGAACTTACTCCTAAGATATAAATAAGTACATTTGTCTACATTGTAATTCGTGTTCAGAGGTATCATGACTACCATATTTGTCCTAAGTATTTGAATACCTTTATTTTTTACCTCGTAAATGGCCTTAGTATTTGGACACCTTAATATCTTAACATAAATGTCATAAGTATTTGGATATTTTTATTCCACACAGTAAATGTCCCAAATATTTAGACACTTTTATTCCCTACCGTAAAAGTCCTTATTATTTCGACATATTTGTTTTTTACAGCAACTGTCCTAAGTATTTGGCCACCTTAATTTCTTACCGTAAACGACCTGAATATTTGAAATCTTAAATTTTGACCGTAAATGCCCTTAGTATTTGAACACATTTATTCCTTACGGTAAATGTCATAAATGTCTGGTCACCTTTAATCCTTACCGTTAATGGCGTCAATATTTGAATACCTTTATTCCTTACAGTAAATGGCGTAAATATTTAGACATCTTTATTCCTTACTGTAAATGTCGTAAATAGGTGGCCACCTTTATTCCTTACAGTAAATGGTGCATGGATGAAAATGTTAGATAATTTATTTTTATTGACTTTATGCAAATAAAATGTCAAGGTTTATTCATATTTTGCATTTCAAAAACATCGCTTTATTTGTTATCCAGCGTGGCCGATGAGGCTACATACAACTAAGCAAAATATATACTATACAGGGATAGAATATTACGTGTCTCGGTTTCGGTGTTTGAAAAAATCGACAGGTATGTGTATTTGTTTTATATTTTATCTTTGTCACTTCCATTGTCATGCTATTCTATTTTAAGAGATGCTATTATGCGAAACAATTCATAACAATACAATACCAAAATTTTTAAAAATATGGTGTATAAATGGTTCTATAAGTGAATAAAATACAATACCTATATATTTAAAAAAAAAAACAACAAAAAAAAACACTGTACAAAAGGTTCTATAATAAAATTCATTATCATTGTTGTTACTTCTCATCAGCTTACTATTAGATTTAATGTTGGTTTACTTTAATTTCTATCAGAATCTGTCTTCATACACTGCCAGACGCTCGCGCGGACATTCTAAGCAGTTTACCTACCTGAAACTTAAGTTTGAACGAACATATGATTAATGTTGACTTTTTTTTGTATTCGGTGTCCACATGCCTTTCGTACACGTATGTAAAGCCACGGCATTTCAGAAAGAGCCATGAACAACGGGTAAGATTAACGTTCTGAACACATAAAGACACACTTATACAGTACGGATGATTGCCTAACGTAACCCACAAAGAAAACAAACTGGTTAAAAATGCAACATTTGGAAAATCTTCCTACTACCGTTGATCTCCATCTTTACCTTATAATGCGCAACGCACGAAGAGGGCCCATCTGTAATTTACGGACAAGACAGGCTCAGATGAGCTTGCGTGAATGCCAAGGCTGTTTGGGTCCTTCGTTGCCCGCTTACAGAATCAAGTATACCGTTGTATATGTCGACGGGCAGAGAATGCCCAGAGCAGACTGCACGGATGCACATGCTGATCTTGACCATCGCAGTTTGCATTTGACATAAGAGCCCTTTTCCCACATATGCATCACACTGAATGTTGAAACATGGGGTTACGTATTACAAAGGCGTGTTAACTTAATGGTCCACATATGCGACAAAGTCTCTTTTCTCAAAGTACAGTACAACCTCAATGGCTCGAACACGGATGGCTCGTTTAATCGAAAAGATTTCCCTAAATTATCGCGATTTGCTTCCTGAACTGGTGCCATGATTAACCCTCAGTGGCTCGAACTACCCATGTCTCGAACGAATTTCCATGGTCCCAAAGATGTTCGAGCCATTGAGGTTCGACTGTATAACTATTTAACAAAGCATGATATCATGCAAATGTACAGGTTCATGTGTGACTAACCTCATAGTCTCCTAACGGGACTATGGAGTAGGGGTGCTAATTACCTTTCAATAAGTTTCCGTTTCAGCATTTGGCGCTACACACAGGTTTCCAGGTTTCCAGGACCATATTTGGCTCCAGATGGACCCTGACAATGCTTCTTGACTTCCAAACGTAGTAAGTCCTAGACAGAGCATATAGGGCCTGTCAGCATAGATCGGCACTTGTTTCATCCTTGAACAAATGTATCTTCTTTTTGTGAAAAACGAAAGAAGAAAAAAATCAAATTCTATCAGGTCTGTTTTTTTCAACACATACCACGCTTAACATACCCTGTAGGAGAAAGTTAAAGGTACACCTGGACTGTAAAAGGTATTTACAAAGCAAAGAAGCTTTTTAAAGCTATTAGGCACAATGCTGACCATGCAAAGAAGGCTTACGCTTACTTTATAAAAGAATTAATAATTTAAATATACCCATAGACTTGCAGGTACAATTGTTTGATCACACAGTACTTCCTATCCTTCTCTGGCGAAAGAATGTGCACAATACTGGTTAACCGCTTAGAGGACTAAGCCTGCCCAGTAAACGTGTGGTTAGGTAAACTGACCGCGCTCGACATGACCCCATTGGGTTGACTGGGCCGTAAAACCTCAACACAAACAAACAAACAAATCCTTCTCTGGTAGTGAAGTTTGAGGTTTTACGAACAGTAATATGATAGATGCCGTGCACAATCAATTTTTGAGGAGTATTACTAAGCTTAGAAAGAGTACTCCGACATATATGCTTTACGCGGAATTAGGCAGAGTCCCTATTGACTTACATATAAAAAAGCGAATTCTTAACTATTGGATATCTCTTATAAATGGAGTTACCTCAAAATTTGCCAGAAAAATGTATGATATAATGTTGGCCGAACACGAAATGGGAAAAACATATAAATGGATCAGCTGTTTAAAAAGCATTTTCATATCTGTTGGATTACCGGACCTTATAAATCAACCTTTTATAGTAAACCCACAAGCTACAAAATCCAAAATTTCGGAAACCCTTAAAGATCTGTATTTTCAAGAATGGCGTACAAAACTCAGTTTGTCTTCTAAAGGCAGAGATTACAGAATTTTTATAAACCTGACACATCTGTGAAAGTTACTTTACAATATTAAATAAAAGCTTGTACTTACATATGGTAAAATTTAGAACCGCAAACTTCAAATTACCCATTGAGATAGGGCGCTGGGATAACGTATGGATTAATGAAAGAAAATGTACGCTATGTAATACAAATGATATTGGTGACAGCTTTCATTATTTATTGAGGTGCCCATTTTTCACACCTGAAAGGACTGAGCTGTTAAAACCATATTTTTATATTAGACCCAACATTATAAAGTATAAAGATCTTCTTTCTTGCAAAAATAAAATTGTTGTACAAAAACTGTCAAAATTTATGAAATTAATAATGGATACATTCCGTTGATACACAACCTACTGGGCGCACAACGTCGGAACAACGTCGAGTTAACGTCGATTTGACTAAGGATAGACGTTGATTCGACTTTCTTTGGACGATGTGTGTCAACAGCGAATTCTATACAATAATAAAATAAGTAATTCCATGTCCGTTAGCCCTTTCGCTGAAACTTGTATTTACCTTGCTTTTATATTACTGAAACGATTTTATTATTTTTTTTTGTTTTATGTCATACCTGATTATCTGTCCAACTGACAGAAAGCCGGCGCATGACCGTGTGATCCCTCTCAACAAGGCAATGAGGCATCGCACGATCCATGTGACCCCGGCTCCGTAAGTTGATCGACTATCAAGATACAAATTCTTGATCATAACCACCCTGACATGGGAATTGTCTGCGTTTGAGTTAGCATGACTGATCGGTAAAAAAGAATAGAAAGAAAGAAAGACAGACAGAAAGAAAGAAAGAAAGAAAGAAAGAAAGAAAGAAAGAAAGGAAAGAAAGAAAGAAAGAAAGAAAGAAGAAAGAAAGAAAGAAAGAAAGAAAGAAAGAAAGTGTTGCAGAAAATACCTTCCGTAGATATTATATCATCAGTCTCTATTAGAGTTGCTGAATGATGTAGTATACTGGCCCATCCATGTTCTTACCTATGCCGAAAACACCGCACTAAACGCAAACTGACCTAGTTACCTTATCGGGGATTCCCCATAAATTTCACGTGCGACTTTACTTACCGATAAATGGCATGAAGTAAAACCGTGAGTGGATCAGTCTACTGTGCTCTACTCTGTTGTACGTTTGGGTATCTAACAAGTATGCACAACATGTATTTATCAATTTTAAAGCATTTAAGCTTTCAAAGCAGTGGTACTATACACAGTGTCACAAATCGATTTGCTGAAAGCAATGCACACTCCGTTGTCCGAATGTCTGAATGTTTCAGACGATCTTACCATTTCGAAAGCATTCTTCATGTATGTCAGCGTCATGAGTATGTCATCCAATGTACTAATACTATGTTTCATTTTTCTCATATGCCACCTGCGAGTGGTCTGAGAGTTTCTAAAATAAAAGTTGTGTTCTGTTCTGTTCTATTCTGGTAGATTAATAGCCAGAGGTCAGTATACCAAAATAAAGCATACAAATATTCCTGAGTGGCTGTAATTGGCTGACAGAAGTTATATGCGAAATTATTGACAGGTTGTATCAGTCCACCAGCTAAACTGTTTTCACGCCTTATTAAAGAAGCACAAACAATAGCGTCTTATGAAATTGATAATTGTTTGTTCAGTTACCTTAGACTGATTCTTTTTATTTGATAATTTAGAAAGATAAAACAAAGAAAAGACAAAGAAAAAAAGTAATTAAATGATTAACAAGATTCTTGTTATGGTTCGATTGGAAACTATAAATACTTGTCACATTGTTTCTCTTTTTTTTAATCACAAATGAATCCTTGTCCAGGTCATTACGAAAACATGCCTATATAATATTGACCCCCTTATACCCCATTTTTATATAGTAAAACTGGGGTTTCCAGGGGTATACATTATTTTTCTTATTTCTGCTCAAACACATAGATACTGGGTACTCGTTAGAACCGCTTCGCAAACACATAGATTGTGGGCACTCGTTTGAACCGCCTCGCCGAGGTTTGTGCTTCTTTAATAAGGCGTGAAAACAGTTTAGCTGGTGGACTGATACAACCTGTCAATAATTTCGCATATAACTTCTGTCAGCCAATTACAGCCACTCAGGAATATTTGTATGCTTTATTTTGGTATACTGATCTCGGCGAGGCGGTTCAAACGAGTACCCACAATCTATGTGTTTGAGCAGAAATAAGAAAAATATAATAATTTTTATCTGAAAAATTTCAGTTTTTTGTGGTGAAATTATCAGTATATTTGAATAGGCATGATTTCGTAATGTAAAACCTTATTTGATTCGTTATTATTATTATTATTATTATTGTTACTCGTAAATCCCCTTTGGATAGCCTGGAGGCTATATGGCACATTCAATAACGAACTCTAATCAGACTGTGCGGACGCACAGGCTCATCTGAGTCTTCGCTGGTCGCGCACGTCTTATTGTTGGTTTTGTCATGCGCTAGCTCATTTTATTTATTTATTTTTCTTTTACTTTCCATTTGCTATTTTCTTTACAGTATTTGCAAGAATGATTATGAACAACAACACAGAGGAGAACTGTTCGTTGCAACGTATTATAGGCAAGATACTTTCTTGTCTGCTATGTTACCAAGGCCCTTTATCACCGCTCAGAATGTGAGTTACATATGTAAATATGCTGACCGGGTGGCTAGGAAAAGTCTGGTTTTACGGTCGATCAATAATCAACCCTTTTACTCCTGAGTTTCTGAAGGACATTCATCTATTTTTGAATTCAGAGATATATCCAATTTAGCTAACGGGCTGAGTTTAAAATAAAATAAAAAAAAAATGTGAAGAAGAAGAAAAAAAAAAAAAAAAAAGAAAATGAATGGACAGCCTACCCATCTGGATCTTCAGTCTGCAGAATTTGCTGGACTTACATTACTTTTTAGATACTACACACATACATATAGCTCCATACTTCGTTAGATTGTGCACGTATTGAAAGGGTGTAAACATCTATAATCGTTTCTTTTAGAGCTATAAAATATTGATTAAATGTGCAATTAAATCACTTGATATCAACACAATGAGATGCATTTGATATTGCAGGTTTACTCGGATGCCTTCAGGTGTTACCATATCATGACGTTGCTTTTTGATCATGTCAAAGGGCTGTGACTTTACGCCAAAATTTGTCACGGATATGTGCGAGCTCTGAGTTACATAGTAAAATGCCTATTTTGAGACTACATTTAAATGATAATGACACAACAGACTGATAATTTTTACATAAATAAAATATTTAGTGAATATTGCCCCGCGTTGAGATAACAAAGGACGCGAGCGCGTCTTTTGATATTCACACGCGGTACAATATCCACCGATATCATTGCAATGACCATATAATATATCACACGTCCGATATTTACACATGTTTACATATCCACTCCCCAGAAGACTAAGTGAGATAGCGAGGTTGTATTTCTTCTGTATGGTAAAAATAACTCTGACTGAAAAACACTGTTATCTGTACAAGATGAGTTTGCGAAATAGCATTGTAAAGCATACTAAAAGCACCATCCCTTTAAATACTGCGCCTTTACGAACGTGTGAAAACACGTTAAAGCTTTTTTTCTGGGGAAAGTAAGAGATATATTTTTCTCGTCTGTTAAAACTTTTACCCAACATGCAAAGCGGTAAGAACGGTATTATCGAGAGAATCCGTCCAGTTTATAGCGCACGGAACACATTGGTTTTCATTAGGAATTTAAGTTTCTCAATGGGTTCAATGTAGCAAAGGTTTGTTAACGTTATGAGAGGAATCCAGGGAACTTTCTTGTCAAATCAGAAAATAATACTAATACATTATGGTTGATAAGAAACGTGTTTTATCTAGAGCAATTACTCACAAATACATCCCATATTCTACATAATTACCGCAATAATGGTCCCTAAAAGCGCACATTTAAGCATTTCCGTATTCTTCAGATTACAGCCAGTGTACTTTTTGTCTCCTTCTTTTTAGAGGCATATGTTGAAGGTACCCATTTGAATTGCATCGACTTGATTCAAATGAGTACAGCAACATATGCTTTCATAAAGAAAGTAAGGAAAACAATCACATTAACATCATTAGATAAGTAATTTGTTGATCTCGTTTTTAAAGCGCTCTTTTAGCTGGTGGATACATATCTTACGACGTTTTCCCAGGTATTTTGAAAAACCTAAGCGCGCAGCGCGGCAGATAGGTAGGATAACTTGAACTGCAAGGAAAATAAATAATAAAATAAAATAATAATGATAAAAATAAAAAAAAAGCTCATTTAAGAGTACCTGATACACCTCCAAGAATAAAATGCCAACACACAAACTGGTTGCCTCCCCTTTTCAGTTGTAGCTAACTAATTCTTTGCTTTTAAAGTCCCGGTTTTGAATGGTTTCAATTACTACGGACGCAAGTTTATGTCTAAAAAAGTTGTCTCCTATTGCAGCAAAAATGGCAGGAAATTTCGTCAGGTGAGTCAATTCATTCTAAACAAGACATATACAAGAATTTGCCGAAAGCCAGTATCTCGCTGACGTCTCCTATTTTCAAAAGCTTCAAAATAAATAAATAAAGAAAGAAATAATTAAAGAAAGAACAGAAGAAAAAAAAAAAACAATATACTGAGTTACCATTTTATTAACAAGTGTATGCAAAATGTACCGAATGTTCCGCGATAATTTTTCAGGTTTTGGAGGTGAACTTTTGTGTATATTTGAATAGGCGTGTTTTCGTAATGTACATAGTTCTATGCAAGAAAGAATTAAAACAGATATCTTCACAGCAACTTGCGGGTTGTGTTTATTGATTAAAAGTGTCACTACGAGGCGCTCTTAAAGGATGCCCACACTAAAATACATATTTGTTTTTTCGAGAGAGAGATAGGCTTATCAAGAGCCATTATGAAAACACGCCTATTCAAATATATTGAGAATTTTACTACCAAAAATGAAAATTTTCAGATGAAAAATTCTGATATTTTTCTTATTTCTGCTCAAAACATAGATTGTAGATACTCGTTAGAACCGCCTCTATGAGGCGGCTCTAACGAGTACCCACAATATAGATTGTAGATACTCGTTAGAACCGCCTCTATGAGGCGGTTCTAACGAGTACCCACAATCTATGTTTTTTAGCAGAAATAAGAAAAATAATGTATACCCCTGTAAACCCCAGTTTTATTATATAAAAGTGGGGTTTATGGGGGTCAAAATTATATAGGCATGTTTTCGTGATGTATGGCTTGGACGTATACATGTCACATAGGTATGTTTACGTAATGCCATGGCACCGCCAGAACTTCGAACTTTCATAGGTGGGCCGCGTCACGCGAAACAGTGCCATCAAGCATGTACAAAATAAGCGGATTCGAATCATCCTGCGCATATTCAAAATCCAAAGTCTCATCCGTGCATTTTCTGTTCATTCATACATTTTGTAGTATCCAATTATTCTGTTAGCGGACTATGAAGGCCCTGATCTGACTGTGCGGATGCACAGGCTGATCTGGGCCTTCGCTGTCCCCTTATGCCAAAAGAAACGTTTTTTTTGCATGGCGTGACCGATTTAGTATGTCGTATTTATTGATCACAAAACCCAACCTTATCAGCCAGGTGATATAAAACAAATATCATATCTGCACTAGATAACTGGGACAAAATGCTTGTATATGTTGCCTAACTAAACAACAGCAGTTTGTTAAATATCAAATTAAAAACTTTTCTTTCCTGCTTAAGTAAATTCAGTGAAAACCTACAGCTCCAAAAACAGAATGGCTAAACTCGTATGTATTGGGATACTGTTCAGTTTACATTTGAAGCTTACCTTATCTGAAACACGTATGTTATTATCTACATAACTATACGAGTCAGAGTATGACAAAACCTAGAAAATTGCATATGAGCCCAGCGAAGACTCAGATCAGCCTTGGCATCCGCCAAGTCTGATCAGAGTCTTAGCTGTGCACTCAATGGGAAGCTATGAACCCAACCTTTCTTCACACAGAGAGCGAAGACTCTGATCAGACTGGGCGAATGCCCAGGCTGATATGAGTCTTCGCTAGGCGCACATGCCATTATGAAGGTTTTGTCATGCGCTGGCTCAATTATATTTTCTAATATTCGGACACCTTATCATCATACCAAACTTTCATAAATGTTGAGAAACAAATCCATTTTAATACTTCTTGATGTGTTGATAACTGCTGGATGTAAACAGTGTAGACTCTGAACGGACACCGCATTCTGCGACGTCTGATCTATGTATACACTATTTATTCAGGTCTTTCTGTCCGACTACTTAGAATAAATACCATGTACTGATCTTCGTACTCCGTAAGTCGATTCCCGTTTTCTTAAGTTTGAATCAGTCAATTAGGTGTATAGTTTTGGAATTAAAAAAAAATATATATATATATTTACTTGGCAAAGCAGAGTAGTCCCCTAAGAAACTGTTCTGTAAACGAGAGTCGACTGTGTTAGGAAAGTATTTGAGGTGCGTTGTCGGCACATTTATACAAAACAAATTGGCTGCAATGTACCTCATGGCATACGCACCCAGCGAAACCTCAGATCAGTCTTCGAATCCGCACAGTATTTGCTGCCTGATGAAAAAATGAAACAACACACCTCGACATACAGTCGACTCTCGTTATCTCGAATTCCAAGGGACTCACTGAAACACTTCGAGATATCCGTACTTCGACATATCAGAGTTGAGAGAGTGAGGTAAACAATAAATTGAACAACCACATTTAACAAATGAATATGTAATTTGACTCCTGAAGTTAGAAATATATATATAAAACAATGTGGAAAAGAGGAGAAATTGCTCCTTTTTTCCACATTATTTTGTAACCTGTTGTCATAGTTTCATGTTAAAACAGGTACCAGATTTTCACTTCGAGATAAGCGGTAATTCGAAATAAGCGAGTTCGAGATAACGAGGTTCGACTGTACATATACAATAGTGTATACGATTTATACATAAAAATATCTTAACATTCCTTGAATGTATAATACGCATACTTCCGTGCTTTTATACACCTACAGTGACACTTAGGATTAGTCTTCAAAGCACTGGAAGCACAGGGAAGGTTAACTTTGATAGCTGTATTTATGATACATGTATGTTTGTCCAGGATAAGCCTTCAGAGAGAGTTACTCCTAGGTACTTGTTGCTGTCAACCACTTCCAGCACCTGTTCATGCAATGGGTAGGACGACTGGAGACACTGATGAAAGTGCATTTGCTTGGGGTAAAACTCATCTGCCAATTTTCCTCCCATTATTCTAAAAATCAAATATCTCTCTGGAGTTTGTCATTGTCACCAGCCTTATTGACTATGCAGTAAAGGAGACTGCAATCAGCAAACACTAAGTGTTTAGTTTGAAATTCTCAAGGACTCTGGGAGGTCATTAATCCATTTATGCCTGGCGTTCCATAAAAGGGGCATTGGCGAACAGTATAGACCCAGATCAGATGCCGCAGTGCGCTGCGTCTGATCAGGGTCTGTACTATTTGCATTTGATACATGTTTTACTATAAAATGTTATTATAATAATAAGTAACCAGACACCTTTATTGGAAAAAGGACCTTTCAAAGAGTAGAGGTAGAAGAATCCACTCGGCATAAATGGGTTAATGTATGGTGGGATCAGTAGCGGTCTATAATGTTCCCTGCGGCACGCCAATAGTACATCAGCTTTGGTTGAACGGGCACCACCAAGGACAGCTTCATTTATTCTGTTTACCTAGAAGGCCCTTATCTAGGGGCATGTCTTGTTTCGTATGTCATAATGTTCCATCCTATACGGGAGTGTCATCAAACACCTTCGCAAATCCACCATTCTGGTTTCCACTTGATCACCTTTGGAGAGACGGGACACCATGTTCTTAATTGTGACGACTACTTAAGTGTGTTGGAGTTTAACAATATGTAAAATCTTGTGGGTCATTTTGTGTCGTCTCCCAGAGGATATAGAAGAGATAGTAGTGGAGATGAAAAAGAAGGACGAGGGAAAAAGAGGAAAATGAATGAAAGTGAAGAAACAGAAGAAATAAAAACATTCCTCCTCTACCTTTACCTGCTGCAATGATAGCAGACCTTTTAAAACTGTAAGCCAATCTCAGATGGACGCCCCGGTGACGTAAGATACCCGACACCTTTGCCTCTCCCACCACCCCGTGTGTCTCACATGAGCGTCGTTTCCGGAACCCGTGTGGATTATCTTTCAAAATGTCCTGTTGGTCAAAGTGTGCCATGACGCTGCTATGGATGATGTGGTCCAGTAGTTTACATGTAATAGCGGTCAGCGAAACTGGCAATGGTTTGCTGCTTTGTGCTTATCCCCGTTTAAGCGGGAGAGGGCCTCAGACTCTGATGGCTCCGGCCTAAAGAATTTGAAGTAAGTCGGTTGGTGCTTGGTCTGGCTCTGGTCAGGTCCACCGTAGTGCAACTTTGGTTTTCTTTTGCTTCAGTATTTCAGTTATTTCTTATTGTCGAGTCCTCTTCTTTGTTTCATCTCTGTATTCATTTGATTTTTATGTTCTCGGAGATGTTGCACTGATGAATTAGAAACGCTTCACGCCAACTGAACAAAGGTCTTATGTATACCACGGCAGAACTAAAAACGAGGGTTGTGGCCACGTTAAATCGATTTAAGAACCCCAGTTACTGTAATATCTTTACTGATCGTTCAAAGGCGGTGCATCTACTGTGATTCACTATTGCTGTCATTGTATGTATCTGTATGTATGTCCCGGTGAAAGTATATTTTGGTTAGCCGTTTGGCGAATTTTTTGGAAAGAAAATGTCCTTTTGGCTTTCTGGTAGCGTTTTGATTGTGGTGCCGATGCTTTAAATGCACCTTTCTTTCCCTTTGATGTCTTCCTACAATGCAGCTATCTCTCTCTCTCTCTCTCTCTCTCTCTCTCTCTCTCTCTCTCTCTCCTTAACCACATAACCGTCGGTTGCTTGTTAAATCCACTTCGTATAAATGTATACTAAGAACATTACATGTAGAGAACGCAATGTAAGTTTTAAGCATATAATGAGGATTTTCCCAGCCAGCACAAACAACATTTTCGCGCAAGCGTACGGAACGTTTTAAAGAGACCAGTTTTCTGTCAGTTAATAGTTTGCACAGCAACAGTACATGAAAGAGTAAACAAATATAGAATGGAATTCCTGACGCTGATAGTTGAAAAAAAAATGCTAAAACCTGAGTATTGCGACTTTAGTCCAAACGAGTTTTAAAATTTTCAGATAATATAGCTAACTCGTACACAAATAATGTTTTGTGCTTTCCATACAACACCTCTTGGAATACCTCTGCTCACAACATCTGAATAAATACACACTTCATTGACTTCAAACATTTTATTTCTTCCAATTCTAATAAGAGGTTGAACGATATATATGTTCTCACGAGTCGTGGGAGCTAAGAGTCTAGGAGCCGCGTCGCGACAGAAAAATGCTCTCCGGTCAACATTTTAGTGTTCGGCCCCTAGTTCTTTGGCTGAAGTAACTCTGTGCCCTACTGCTTACGTGAGTAAACACCGCGGCAGACTTGTCCAAATCTTTGCTGTTCGAGTATGCTATAATGACTTTTTCCCACAATGCAGCTCTCTCTCTCTCTCTCTCTCTCTCTCTCTCTCTCTCTCTCTCTCTCTCTCTGGCAAACCCTAAACGATTCGCACTGAAATAATGGTATTTTATCTCTTTAGCTGGAGCCTGGCTCATATGCATGCGTTATATTATTTTCAGAGATAGTGTCTTCAGACAGACCTACAAACTTAGCCTATAGCAATATAACGTCAGACAGTGTTACGTTAATGTGGACGTCAGGTTATGATGGCGGTGCTCAACAGCATTTTATGGTGTGGCAGGATGTAACCGTAGGATACATGGGGGTAATACCGTATTCGACCTAATTACCGCACATATCCCTATAGACGGACAGTCAGAATACAGCAAGTGTACTTTTTGTCTACTTCTTTAAAAAGACATATGTTGTTGGTACTCATTTGAATTGCATCGACTTGTCGATGCAATTCAAATGAGTACCCACAACATATGCCTTTATAAAGAAAAATCAGAAAAAAATCGCATAATCATCATCAGATAAGTCTTTTTCTGATCTTTTTTTTAATAGTATATCCGTAGTAGGTAGATACATATTTTACCTAAGCGCACAGTGCGGTAATTAGGTCGAATACGGTATATATAACGACTTGTAAAGCGCGATGCTCTGGAGCTATACAGTGTTGTCAAATGAAGACTCTTAATGTAACCATGACTGCTCTTTTTATCGTTCTTTATATGCTCGTTGCATCCCAGGGCAACATTTCTACATTCTGTTTGACTGTTTGACTTCTCTACAGCTGATGTTAAGTGGCGTATGCTGGCCGTAAATGTTCCTCAGTTCTTCATCAGTGTGGTGTTTTTTTTTTTTTTTTTTTTTTTTCTTTTTTTGTTTAGTTTCCCTGAAATCATTGTGAATTGCCAATACTTAATTTCTCTGAAATAAGAAGAGAGAGAGAGAGAGAGAGAGAGAGAGAGAGAGAGAGAGAGAGAGAGAGAGAGAGAACGCGGTTAGAATAATGTCTGCTTCTGCTGCTGTTTGTTTGTTTGTGTTGAAGTTTTACGGCCCAGTCAACCCAATGGGGTGATGTCGAGCGCGGTCACTTTACCTAACCACACGTTTACTGGGCAGGCTTAGTCCTCTAAGCGGTTAACCAGTATTGTGCACATTCTTTCGCCAGAAACTGACAACTGCCCTTCTCGAATCAGTAGAAGGGAGAGAATGACGTAGAAAATATTTCATCATCAATCTCCACGAAAGAATGTTGCCGACCTCGGCGGGGGTTGAACCCGCGACCTCCTGGTCTCCAGTCGGACGGCGCATCCAACTGAGCCACCGAGGCCGGCATTCTGCTGCTGTAAATCGCTACTTAAAAGTTATTTCATCTGTGTTACAATCAAAACGAATGTAGTTTGTTTGTATGCCACAGTCCATAAGGTCAACGTTTTAATAAATAGGTATAACGATGTACAGTTATCAATATTTGTTCAGAATTATGTTTATTGGTATTTCAGTTCTGCTTGTAATAGCCTTCTTTAACCTTTTCAATCCTAAGTTTCTGAAAAAGGCTTTTCTATCTTTGAATTTGGACACAGCCATTGTTACCAAACACGTGTCAGTCGTAAATCATGAACAGATTAATAAACAGTGATGATCCTGATGAGATAGCTCATAATGAGCCATCTCATCTGGATATCCATTGTTTGCAAAAGTAGCTGTCTTGGTCTTATGGGCTGAACGTGTTTATACCATTCTATTGAATATGGATTTTATTAACCTGTGAATTACCAATGCATATATAGTATTTACTGCTATATGTGCTATATGTTGTTCATTCTGTTCCGTACAACAAAGACCTAAATCTCCACCTTCTCAGAAGAACTGCTTTTCGCCTGGCACAGTTAGATTTCACTGCAGCTGATGTAAGTGCTATGTTGCGGTCGTAAAAAAAATATCCCAACACTATATCATAGTGCAGCTGTTATTTTTAGTTTCCTTATGATCATGAAATACATTCTAGTGGCTTCGAAAATCGAGGTCCAGTTAGGTCATTGTAGCACTGCAAACTACAGTTGAATCTAGACTTTGGAAGTTGGAGCCACTGAGAGTTAATCGAAACGCCAGGCCAGAAGCCAAATGGATATCATTTAAATTTGTCTGTTCGATATTTTATATAATAATGGTATGTTGAGTTAACTCATTAGAATTGCCTAAATGAGGCGATTTTAATGAATGCATACAACATACATTTCCTGATAAAACATGAAAATTTCCCTTAAATAAACTGCATTTTTGGGCAATCAAGAACATTTCCTTGGGACTCAAAAGCCATGATAAACAAGCCATCGGTGTTCGAGGTTTTACTGTATAATACTGCCATATCAAGAGTTATAATGAAAGCGAGACTCGTGCTTTTGTGTATTCTTTGTTTTCAAGGACAACCCTTAAAACTTTATTGGCTCTACTGCATCTTGTATTAAGTGCGGTGTCGTAAAATAACACCATGTACTACACTATAGTGTAATAGTTATTTTTCTTAGGACTATTTAACTCATTCTAGTCTCTTTGAAACTCGAGATCCGCTTAAGGATAATTTGCCGGCTGACCAAACATGGCGGCGAAATTTGCCATCTCTACACGTCATCATAAAATATCAACATAAATCACAAACGAAATACGTATCTCACAAATTCAATTGATAAATGTCAAGGCATATCAAGTGGTTATCAAAATAAAAATGCATTTTATAAGTATGAAAAAACTAACTTTCTAACTTGTGAAAATTCGGGACTAAAAAGTTCCCTTTTCTTTTTCATGAATTTATAAAATATAACGCCAGTTTGTACCACAATGTTCAGTCTAGAGCAGCCGAAAATTAAAATATCCGAAAACTTTCAAATAAAAACACAATATGTCTATGTCCGTATGTACCCAAACTGACACACAAAATTAAAATCTTGTCTTTTCATGTATATAACGGACTGGATACCGGTTTGTATTCTATCTGCACGTGCAAGGGGGACAGCTAAGTACATTATATATGTACAGTCAATGTACATTATTTAGAGCTGCTTGAGTAGCCTTCTTAGTAGCCAAAGTGTGCCTTTATTTAAATGAATTGGGATATTTTACTTTCAGGATGCCCTAGATGGAACATTGTAAAACAAAATGACATTAGTATTTTATGTATTCATGAAAAAGAAAAAGGAAATCTTTTGTCTCAAATTTACGCAAGGTAGAACGTAAGTTGTTTTTCATATTTATAAAATGCATTTTTATCTATTAATAACCACTTGATCATTGTCCTGAAATTTAAGTTATCAAATCAATTTGTGAGACACGCATTTCATTTGTAACTTTTGTTGATATTTTATGATGAAGTGTAGAGATGGCAAATCCCGCTGCCATATTTGATAAGCCTGCAGATTATCCTTACGTAATGTAGTAGAGGGCATGATTATGTAGCCCTCGAAACTATATTGCGGCCGTATGCAGAGTCTCAATGAAATCTTTACTCCAATTTTCTTTTTCTCTTTTTGTATTTGACCTTTGTTTCCAATGGCAAATGTTATAGATTTCATTAATTTTATTGCAGCTGGTGTTAAGTACAGTTTGGCGCTAAACGTGATAGGATTCCCTTATTTTATCATAGTGATGTTTTTTTTTCATTTTTCCTCGGGTCCGTAGAGCCCATTCTAGTATCTTGCAAAACGAGTTTTGTTTAAAACACAGGCTTGCAAACTACATGGCTGTCATAAAAACGAATCTCAATGAGGCTCGATTTTTTTTTTTTTTTTTTTTTATTGACTTTGTGTTCTTTGTTTTCAAAGACAAAGCACATATATTTTATTCGAGTTGGTTTGTGATTCATTACAGATATCTGAACGGATTTATGACAATTCTTCCAATCATGGTGTGAATAATAATGTCACATACGTGCTAAGACATCTAGGACCGACTTCATGGTACAACTTGACGATTGGAGCTGGCAATTCCCACGGGGATGTCAATTACGTGTTTTCAAATTTTGTAGACTTCTGGACCAGGGGTAAGTATTTGACCAGCTTGTGTTTGTTATTTAGGGGGTAAGTGAAGAACAAACTTAAGAAGAAATAATAAAAATTGCAGCCGAAGGCAGCTTTGTAACTACATTTTTAAGGGGACTGGATATATTTGATATAGTTATCGCCATTTCTACCAAGAGAGATACCTTTTGTGACTTCCTGTTTCTTCCCTCAACACAAAAATCCTTATGAAAAGGGGTCTAATTCAAAAACAAAGACATTGCTTTTCTTGGGGACAAATTCTTGCCTTTAAAGTAGAATCCCACCACCCCCCTCCCCCCAGCTTTTAGAAGGGAGCAACAACAGTTTTGACCGAATGTCCCCTGCATCAGTTCTCCTTAAATATAAGTAAAGCTACAGGAAATAGCACGATCATGAAACACAGCCTTCCTGAGGCACCAAATGAAGGAGAGATGAAGAGCAATTAAGGATGACATAAACGTCACATTATGAAACAATAGATGCACAAACAAAGAAGAACTAAACAGAGTTACCGCCTTTGAACGGTCGATAGTTTTGCACCTGACAGAAATTATACATTTCCCTAATTGGTTTAAACATATTTGATTTCAAACGTTATTGCAGGGTAGAAATACAATTCTAATGCACTCGCGTATGTAACGCGATGTCTGATTGGATAACGTCAAAAATTTGCGACGGTATATTCTGCGATATACTGTCGCAAATCCGACGTCATCACGTAATGTCTCTTCTCATTGGCTGGCATTTGGTTTAACGCAGCTCGAAGCACTTGTCGTTTTGTGCAAACAGTACATTTTTTCAATAGAAAAAATGAATAAATGCATTAGAATGGGGATAACTGCATCAAATTTGTCATTTGGGGAGGTAAATCGGCGGTTTTACGGTCGCAAATTACTTTTTACGGCTCCGCTGACGCGTCGCCGTAAAACGAAATTTCCGACCGTAAAACCGCCGATTTACCTCCCCAAATGCCAAATTTGAATGCAGTTATCCCCTAAGTAAAGGACCAAAACGTAAACATTATACAGTAAATCATCAATGACTCGAACACCGATGGCTCGTTTACCGTGGCTGATTCGAACTCGTTTTTGAGTCCCTGGGAATTTTTTCCGATAGCTTGAGAAAACTAATATGTTGGAATAGTTTTGGGGATTTGTCATTATTTTTTTGTTATCATGTAAAAGTATGTCTAATGAATGCATTAACATCGCATCGGCGATGCAAATAAATACACTTGACATACCATTTTCTTTATATAGACGTTTGAGAGGGTATCCATTGATTATCATCCCGATTTTGCCTGGCGTTGTGATTAACCCTCAGTGACTCAAACTGCCGATGTCGAAATTAAATTTCCGTAGTCCCAAGGATGTTTGGGGCTTTGAAGCTTATTCAGTTCTTCGCTTTACTAATTTTCCTGAATGAATATTTATTTACAAACACAAAACTTTGCATGAGATCTTTGAAAATCGTAAAGCATTTCCAGGTCCATTTGATCATTTTTTGAACCAGCAGTATTCTCCATCACGAAAACACGTCTATATAATTTTGACCCCCGTAAACCCCACTTGTATATAGTAAAACTGGGGTTTTCAGGGATATACACTATTTTTCTTATTTCTGCTTGAAAACATAAATTGTGGGTGTCAGAGTTTTTTATCTGAAAATTTTCAGTTTTTAGAGGCGAAATTTTCTACATATTTGAATAGGCATGTTTACGTGATGCACTGTATTCTCATTGTATCTGAATAGAAGTTTGGGGTACAGGCGCCGTAACTACGCGACCTAAAATTGAAAACAAAGAACACATAAAGCAACGAAAACCGGATTCTTAGGTTTTAATGAGTCTCTTCATATGACAGCTATGCGGTTTTCAGGGCTTCATACGTCCACTAACAATGGCTTAATGGAATTTTAACATAAAAAGACGAAACAAAAATACATATTTTGAAACGCATGTGTTATCTGTTTGCCCGTGGACCTATATCTTTGAATAAACGCATTCGACTATCTATTATGTGTAGGAAAATTTTGGGGGAATAAATTCAGTTTATTTGACCATCTACATATTTCAGCTCAAGGCTGAAATCCATATCACAGGGAAATATATACATATTTCTATTTTAATGCCCATCGTGTGTATAAAACATAAACGTTTCAGACATTCAGAAATATTTGCAGTTCCCCATTATGAAAACACGCCTATTCAAATATATAGAAAATTTCACCTCCAAAAAACTGAAAATTTTCGGATAAAAATCTCTGATATTTTTCATATTTTTGCTCAAAACATAGATTGTGGGTACTCGTTAGAACCGCCTCGCCGAGGCGGTTCTAACAAGTACCCACAATCTATGTTTCTGAGCAGAAATAAGAAAAATAATGTATACCCCTGTAAACCCCAGTTTTACTATATAAAAGTGGGGTTTAAAGGGGTCAAAATTATATAGGCATGTTCTCGTGATGCGACTCCAACCCCATCGCCGCGAAAACAAAAAAACAAAAAAAAAAAAAAAAAAAAAAAAAAAAAAAAAAAAAAAATAAAAAATAAAAAAAAAAAAAAAAAATAATGAAACCGTCAACAGTAGTTTTTTAATAAAGATAAACAGGAAAGCCACATTAAGGAATCACAGACCTCCCAAGGCACCAAAGGAGGGATAGATGAGGAACAAATATGGACAACACAAACGCCACATACAAAACCATAGACGCACAAAGAAAAACTACAACAGAAGAACCGCCTTGGAACGGCCAGCGGGAAATCACTTGTGGTGCGAGGGTGCTTAAGGTCAGTACTGAGTTACAGGTCACATTGGAAGATTGGATGAGTTTAAAGGGCATAGTTTGGTAATTTTACCACCCAAACTTGTTCAATCAAGGGATTTACTCATGTCATACACATTGTTTTTTGTAAAATGGGGCACTGGTTGTGAGGATTTATCAAATGGATCATACCAGACAAGTTTTATTGCAATCTGATGTCCACTATGAAAACTATTAAAGTTGATACCACCATACATGTTTCATTGTAATTTGATCTGTACTTGAAAATTATCAAATTAAAACATGAATTTTACCATTTTTCAACATAAATGCTATAATCTATGATACACAATATGTGCAGTGTGTCATAACAAAGTTTCATATTACAATCCGTCTTATTTTAGAAAGAGATTTTTTTTTCTTCAGATTTTGCATTATTACTAAATTAAGTGCAGTTTTTCCAATATAGCAGAATAATAATATAGTAATCACCCGTGCTAGAACAAACACATTTTTATCTTAGTGTAGTTGCATTTGAAGTGTCAAGTCAATGTATATGTGCAAGTTCCATATGAATAGGGTAATAGATACTCAAGTTATAAGACAAATGTGATTTTGTCTCGCAAGAAATATCGTTACTGGTACTAGTAGTGATCATAAACCAGCTATTCGCGCGAAGAATCACATTGTTCACATTTAAATGCTAGAAGTAAAAGCATATTGAAAATCTGGCTTATTCCGGCAAAGTTCTGGAATTTGCGTAATAATGTAGCCCCAGCAGACCCCCTTTTTCGTGAAATATTTGGGGGGAACATGGTGGTACACATTACATATTCCAGTCGATGTAATGACCTAACTACATACCTTGTCTTTACAGGTCCACCCCAGAGACCTACCCATCTAGCAGTTTCTGATATAACCAACAACAGCGCTGGGTTACACTGGACTTCCGGGTATGACGGCGGATCACAACAATACTTTATTGTCTTCAAATTAGATGATAGCGGCAATTATATCCAGGTACATGCAAAAGACACACGATACATACACCAAAGGAAAGATCCCTTATGCTATATGCGAACAACGGGTCCAAGATCAGCCTGCACACTCAAACAATCTCATCAGGAACTTTTCTGGGGGTCAGTTCTTACAATAATCAAGCCGATTATTAACGCTTAGCATGCGGGATAAAAAATTCAGCAGGCGACATTTTGAACTAGTTTTCCTTATTTGTTCCAGAAAATAGGCTTTGGCATTCCATGCAAATTGTTTCCAATGGAGTCAATTTGCATGAAGTGTCAGATCCTGTTTTCTTGGGAAAAAAAAAAGAAAACGATCATCGATTTGTTGTATTCTGAATTAGCCCAGAGATTGGTAAAGGCTAAGGTCCCGGTTTGACCATGCGCATGTGCAGGGTGACGTTGGTCTTCGATGTACATGTATTGACTACGGCTTAAAGTGAACGCCTGGATCAGTTATTCTTCCAGACAATTATTCGCATTTGTCATATTTTCCAGTTATAGTTGAAACCTTAACTTGAGCTAATATACCTTAAGACAAAAAAAAGTAGTCGCTGCCCACTTGAAAAAGCCTTGAGTTTATACATTTCATGTGAGCATTATCCTCATACATGTCACCTTAACGCTTAGCATTCTGGGTAAAATATTCAGCGGACATATTGAAATATTTTTCTTTTTTCCCAGAAAACAGGATTTGACATTTCATGCAAATTGTCTCAAATGGAGACAATTTGCATAAAATGTCAAATCCTGTTTTCTTGGATATATAAGAAAATTATCACCCTTTATCGTCTGCTGAACTAACCCAGAATGTGGTAGAAGTTTAAACGTTAAAAGTCCTTACCATTGTCTTAATATTTTTGAACGTCCATTTTGACTTCCTATTGATGTGTCAGAAAAATGCTGAATGAAAGACAAACATTGTAGACCCTGATCAACGCGGCGTCTACTCTTGGCCGTCATTGTTTGTTCAGTCATGTTTATCCTAATACTAAGAGTATATACGGGGTATCACAAATTTGAAACATTTAGTAAAATATACCAAAACCAAAGAAATTTTGACCATAACTTAGCGAATGTAGTCATTGCTGAAGAGCTATTTTACATGAATTCCAAATCTTGTGTAAACACACTAAACAATGATAAAAAAAATAATATGATTTCATTTTTGCGGATAACCGCTTAATTCTGAGGCTTAACTTTTTCATTCCTGCATACCAATATAAACACCTATTCAAATAGTGTAGATCAATATTATGAGCCGTGCCATCTGAATTTGCACTGTTTGCCATTCTGTCCATTCTGTTGTTGATTTTTGACAGAAATCCCTGTTTGCAAAAAAAAAAAAAAAAAAAAATGTGTCTAAACATTTTAAGTACGCACGAGTGAAAGGATTAATATACGTCTGTCTGCAGTCCCCATTTTATATAAATACTTTGTCGACTGAAACTTGTATCTTTACTTATACATCTAGGGTTGCTTCCAATACTCTCAGCTATTCTTTAGTCTATAGCTGAAATCTCTGAGTCGTTCCTTTTTAAAAAAGAGTATGGGTATTAACCAATTCATGCTTGCAGACTGAAACATTCACTTATTCAAACAGTGTAGATCCAGATGAGAGGGCTCGCTATGTACCGTTTCATCAGGATCTACACTGTTTGCCATTTTATTGTATATTTTTGACTGCTTTCTTTATTTGCAATAATGTATTTGTCCGAATTCAAACGTGGAAGAGTCCACTTCAGAAACTCATGTGTGAAAGAGTTAGGGAAAATTCGGGTTATAACTGATTGAAGAATCAGTAACAATGCAGACAGAAACAGCTAAATAAATAAGTTGCACATAATATTACCTATTTATCATGTATGTCACATATAAATGAGCCTTTCGTAATGCAAAACAAGGTATTGGAATGAAAGAAAATGCGATTACAGATAGACATATACAGTGACAATGCAGAAACAACTGGAGCCATCCCAGCAGAATATACCCAGTCAGCATTCTACGTAAATCTATATCGGGCCGTCATCGGCCCGTCAGGGTAACTGACGGGCCGATGACGGCCCGATGTAGATTTACGTAGAATGCTAGCTGGGTATGCAATCGTACTTTTATTATGAACCGCAAAGTTACGAAACGTACCTTCTGTGTGCCCGACGAATATTCAGATCAGCCTGCGCACCAACGCACACTGATCAGTCTTCGTTGTCCCATGAAGAAACTTTTTAGTTTTAGTTTTTAGAATATGCAAAATGCTCTCAGTGAAGATTCTGTGCAAGCTCATCTGAATCTTTGCTGGGTGCACATGTCCGAAGGTACGTTCCCTGACAATAAGGTCTTTTATGAAAAAGTCTGTTTGTCACATATGACCATTTCTTCAGTTTTCATTTTAGTGGGAAATCCATATGTACAAAAAAACAACAACCAAAAACTTATGAATAAAAATGCACTGAGTCAGTAAAATGTTACAATCACGAAGCAAAGCCTTTCCCAGCGGGCACATGACGTTTATACAACGTCGGCTCGACGTCGATACAACGCCATGACGTTGCATTGACGTTGAGGCGACGTTGTATTAACGTCATGTGCCTGCTGGGTCCCGATGCACCAACAAGAAGGACAAATGAGGAATATATAATGACAAAACAAACGCTACAAAACCGTGTAAATAATCAGCACACAGTAAAACTTTCGTAATTTCATAAATTTTAGTTTACATGTTTTTGCTCTAATGGGTATGTTTCAGTATTCTGACGTTATAGTTGATGACAGTCCAAATCATGGAATAGACGGTAATTTCACCTACGTCGTAAAACATCTTGAACCCAGCACGCACTATCACATGAAGGTTGCCGCAACCAACAGTGAAAGCGATCCTCAACTTTCCGAATCAACTGCTGACTTCTGGACAAAAGGTATGTGCTCTTTAAAATTGGCACATTTAGTATTTTTGAAATACCGAATAGCACTTCAATTTAGTGTTCTTCTCTGCATTTAAGTTTACATGTAGGCGCTCCTAAAATACTGGAATTCTTAATACGACTAAACGACATTTCATTTGCAAGTATGCCGGTTCTGTTCAGTATGTTCATCACAAAATTACTATCACAAGTTTCCTCCTCCTCTCCCTCTTCCTCTTGAAAGTTGTTTTCTCTAAAAATTGGAATTCTATCCAACAGGGAGCGCATGTTTACTTATAGAGTAACCCCTTTTCAGAAAGAGCTTACAATACAGGAAAGCAAACATTGAGTTACGAAAGCTGTTTCCCTTGTAAAGATGAGGATACTTCTAAAGATGAGGACACTTCTATCAAATATATCTATTCACCTTAATTCATTTACAGGTCGACCTCAAAAGCCTACGGATCTCTGGTTCTCCGACTTAACTTTCAACAGCGTGGTAATACACTGGACATCTGGTTATGACGGCGGATCTCAACAAGAATTCATGGTGATGAAATGGCTTGAGGAACCAGGTGTATATATTCAGGTAGTACGGAGCTGTCGAAAATGAGCTTTGGCTGTTAATGTGTCAGGATTTTTTCGTTTACCCAAAAAAACTCCATTCTTGCAGTATGTATCGTTTTAGTCCAGTGAAATAACCTTGTCGTGGGCACTTATTAGAAGCATAGCTCCTGCGAAGCGCTTCTGATGAGTACCCACGACATGAGTTTTTATGGAGTAATAATGAACATCTTTGTTTACAAAAAAAAAAAGTTTTTTGTCTTCTTACAAAACCACGCCTATTCAAATATATAAAAAATTTCACCTCCAAAAACTGAAAATTTTCAGATAAAAAACTCTGCTAATTTTCGTATATCTGCTTAAACCATAGATTGTGGGTACTCGTTAGAACCGCCTTGGAGTAATGGTTCTAACGGGTACCCACAATTTATGTTTTCGGGCAAAAATAAGAAAAAATAATGTACCCCTGTAAACCCCAGTTTTACTATATAATGTATATAGAGTGTTCAATACTTTAAGGGGTCAAAATTATATAGGCATGTTTTCGTGATGTAGAGGAATGAATGAAAAGTATGAACACACTCTGCATAGGTGTGTGCCGTATTGCGTTCGCATGATATACCAATGCACAAACGGAGCTGGGTCCTTGTTTTGTATCAAGTGTATGAGGTCACCTTTTAAAAAACATTATTTAGTTTTACTGTTTTACAACAAAGTACAGAGATTTAACAAACAATTATGTGCGTAGGTATTATATTCTTAAATGGGTATTTTATATTTTTCATACGTTTTTATTTTCGCCAGAATTTCTCCTTCAAGTTTGTTACTGGCCTTACTTGATTGTGAAAAAAAGACAAACAAAAAACAGCTATATCATATGTCACTGATTCAGCTCTTATTAGATTTATTTTAGGTAGCAGACTTTGAACGTAGAGGTGTAAATGCTGGGATGATTTGCGAAGATTTTCTGAGAATCTGAACTGGAAAAGCTTGTATCATTTGTATCATTTGCGGAACTCGCTGAAGTAGGGCCGGGGTTTGGTTGGATGTCACCACTTAAGAGCAATAATCTTATTAGCCATGCAAGAAAACAGACTGTTAACAAAATCCTGATGTATCTGTACGTAAAGATAATGTTTCGAATGGGCAGAGACTTTTTTCTTATGTAATGCTGACACGATTTGATGTGTTTGTAAGTTTCGTTACTCTGCTGCAGAGAAATGATTATACGTAGACTTGATATGTTATGTGCATGGAGATTGTGAATCCATGTTGTAGTGCAATACTTTTGACTACTCAGAACGATTATAAATAATTGCATACTGTTTCTGTAGAGTGTATAATACTGACTTAATATTTGTTTCAGTATTCGAAAAGTATTGTCGACGATTCTACAAACCATGGTGTTGGCGACAAATTTTCCTTTGAGCTTAAGTACCTTCATCCAAACACTTATTACAAACTCTCAGTGGCGACACTAAACTCCTGGGGAGCTCTCATGTCGGACAGTTATGTTGAATTTACAACAAATGGTAAGAATATTAATTTAAAAACACATTATTGGGATTATCGGAAAAGATGGCGTGGATTCATCGCTCTACATACGGGTGGCTCTCATTGGTACAACTCAATTGCGGACGCATACAAGGGGTATAACCTACGTCATATATAACAGTGAAAAAGACAATAGATTGTTGCAAAAAGGGCAAGTATTAGCAGTGAGGTGCGCTCATTTGCTATTTCGTTTTCCTGACAAAAAAACCAGGATAGGCGAAGCGTATGTAGCAAGAAACAAGGCATTTATATAGGCAAATTTTGTTGCAGGAGTGTATTGTCATTGTTGAGAACACTCTCTTACATTTTTTTTTGTAAAGTTAACAAAATATTGTATTTGAGTGTTCTCAACGATGATAATACCGTGGTTTATCAAATCTGCAAATATTAGTACTTTCATCCTTCTTGCATATGCTGAGCATCGAAAATAATCATAAAAACGACTAACCGGTTTGAACGGGCTGTTTCGTAAAATATACATTTTCACTTTTCGAATTGACGTAGGTACTCCACCCTCTTGGCATAACCAACTTTATAGAACATACATGTTCTTTTTTTATTATTTTATTTCATGTAATGTTTCGAAGACGCACTACAAAACAATCATGCTTTGTTTTTTTTTCTTATATTTTTCGTAATATGTCTAAATTATTAACCAAGGAATCAGAAGTGCATTTCGGACATTTTTAGCCGGTTAGAATACTCATCCAGGAATTGGCTTGAGTTGTTTTTTCAAGAAGGATATTTTGTATAATTTTCTTTCTCCTCAACTTGGATGAAAATGCATCCAATATGATAATCATTATATAGATTTATATATATCAAAGTAATTTCATAAAATATGTGTTAGTACGATTATTCGTATTCATCTCAGCAGTTACCTTCGTCTTCCTAATCTGCTCTCTGGTGCTAAACTGAAAACATTTGTGCATGAAAAACAACTATTTTGAGTTATTCTACATTAAAAGTCTTCAAATTTGGATAGAGGATATTGTGAATTTTTTGTCGTTAATTAGAAATGGCACTGATAATGCACATTACTTTGACGTTATTTTAAAATAAATACTACGTTTTAGTTTTTAGAATATTGCATCCTTCTAACCACTCATAATGTAGTCATAGCATTTTCTTGCTGCAACAAAATATGCTTTTTATCCATATAATTGGTCTTTGTAGCCTTATTTCCACTTCATTTTCTATGTATGCCCGTTTACTTCGTACCCTGTACGATTTGCCAAACGTCATCTTTTCCGATATCTGCTATACGAACAACATATGGAGTGATGCGACTGTTATGACAAAAATCAGAAGAAAAAACTATATATATATATATATATAGCAAAATTCTAATTAAAATGAAATAAGGTACGAGGTTAATTTCTATAACTGTTATAAACATATTGACTATATGGCTGTTTTCAATTATCAACAATTTGTGAGCTAAAATGTGAACATTTAAATGAAAAAAAATAAATAAATAAATAAAAAAAAAATAAAAAAAATAATAAACTAAATAAAAATGAAAAAAAAAAGTGCGGCGAAATTAAAAGATCAAAGTTGTGTTCATGTTTATGAAGGTAATTGGAAAACAAACGTGTCTTGCTAAGGTAAAACGGCCAAAAATGCGAGTTTGCAATGTAGTTTAATTGTACAATGTATTTTCATGGAATTAAAATTTCTAGCTGTTATGAATGTGAACAAGTTAACATTAGAGAGGTTCTCATTTATACAGAGATTTGTCTCTACAGCAGTATAAAAGATCATCTGTTATGAAAAGCACTGAACACAAACTAGATTCCCGAAAGGACTGAAGATTTCCTACCAAACCATGTAGAACATATATTGAACTATGTAAGAAATATATTTTTTTCAAAACTGATTCCGATTTATTTTTAGCTGACCAGAGCCGAAGGTTCGGGGGAGCTTATAAGCTAGGCAGTTGTCCGTCATCGTCGTCGTCTGACGTCGTCTGTCTGGCGTCTGGGTCAACATTTTCAAACGACATCTCCTCTGAAATAAACGTCAAAAAGATTGCCTTTGGAAACAAAGAACACACTACCGAAGAACATGGGAGTCTCGGTTTTATTGAGACTCTTCATAAGCAGTAATGAAGTTTGCAGCAATGCTTACGCCCTCTAGCGTATAGATGAGCAGAACTCCATTTTAAAAGATGGCCGATTGAGAAAGAAAAAAATAAAAAAAATATAAAATAATAATAATAATAAAAAAAAAAAAAAATAAAAAAAAATAAAAATAATAATAAAGATGAATATCTTAAAAATCATCTCCTCAGAATCACTATGGGTTATAGGGCTAAGATTTTGCAGAAATAATTTTTGTATTAGCCTCAAAAATTTTTGTGTTTTCTTTGCTATTGCTTAAAAGCTCTGGTTTGTACGGTAACTTAAAGTTGCCATAGACTTACAATGGGAAAATAGAAAAATGGCATCTATTGTTAAGCCATTGCAAATATTTTGACAAAACTTTTACTGAAATGTTCTTTGAGTGGTCCTCTACTAGGCAAAATGATTCTTATGCCAAGTGTTAATTTTTTTAGTTATCTGCCCTCGGCAAAATTTCGTGTCCAGCAGGCTATACTCCTTAAATGGTTTGAAATATTTTCATGAAAATTCTCAAATATACTTAGCTTGATGGCAGGGTATTTTGCGACAAAGAAGAATTATTCTAACTGCCTTACGTTTGGTGTTATCTGCCCCTGTTATTGGTTGCCATTGAAACATAAAACAAACAAAAAAATGAAAAGAAAAGAAAAACATACTTAAAATCATCACCTTAGAAACCGTAGGCTCTCCGATATTCTATGGAAATATACACCACATTTGCCTTAACAGGTTTTATGTTCGTCATTTTTTTTTTTTTTTTTTTTTTTTTTTTTTTTTTTTTTTTTTTTTTTAGTTTTTTTTTATGAAATTCGGCTCTTTAGTTTGGTTTCTATCGCAACTAAGAATGAAAATAATTAAAATAAAATGACATTTACTCCCAAGTCGTTGTAAATATTTTGACAAAAATTCATAGAAATGTTACTTAAGCAATCTTATATCAATTACATTTTTATTGGTTGCCATGGAAACGAAAATGCAAAAAAAAATAATAATAAAAAATAAAACAAAAAAAAAAAAAAAGTGCTTAAACTATAATCTCCTCAGAAACCATATTCTGTATGAGGCTGAGACTCTATAGAAATATTCATCTTATTACACTTTACAGGTTTTGTGTTCTTTATGAAATTCAGCTCTTTAATTAATTTGCTATGGCAGCTAATTTCCATAGACCTTTAACTGGGAAAATTGTAAAACGACATTTATAGCCAAGCCTTTTAAGATATTTTGACAAAACTTTCATAGAAATGTTCCTTAAGCAATCTATTTGCCATATGATTTAGGTCTACTGCTCATTTTTATTGGTTGCGACAGAAACCAAACTGCAAACACCAGAGCCGAAGGCTCCAGGGGAGCTTATAGGATGAACAGTTGTCCGTTGCTGTCTGGTCTGGCGTCATCACATTCAAACGATGTCTCCTCTGAATCCACTTGGCCGATTGCGTCCAAATTTCATCTCGCGTCTCCTTGGGCTGGGGCTGCCATGTTTTATAAAAATACATGGCTGCCAGTGGGCAGTGCCTAGTTGGGCTCTGGTGAGCTTTATGGCCCATGGGCCTCTTGTTTTTCTAATTTCGGCATTTGCGGAATATTCGTACGTTCAAGGTATATTAAACCGACTCTGTTAGGATGTTTCTATGCTTTTTACATGCATTTACAATTTGTGAGCAATCATTTAGGCGCCGCTCAGCACTTGATACGCGCATACTGCTGTCAGAAGTCGGCTAGAAAGTGTTTGCACATACTGAAGAATGGAATACGATCTAGTTTGTTTGCCTGCTAGATCTTAAACATAAGGCTTAAATTCAGGAATCGATGATTTTCAAATATTTCCATTGTCAAGTTCTCTCATCAGATGGTGAAGTTCGTTTCCAGTGATAACATTGTGATGAATTTCAAAGAACGAGTTTGCAACAATAGCTTTACATTTAAAACAAATCCACGTACAAGAAAGTGGTTTCCACGTCTAAATAAATATTGATGAAATGAGGGAAAACACTTAATACATCCCCATTTTATGTGTATGACATTGCAGATTAACACTGTTCCATTGCATAAGCCAATTTCATTTTTGAATTTCAGACAACACAAGCGTTGATAAGGGAGTCCTATTTTCCAAGCTCTCCATCATAAAGCAAAGTTGTCTTGTGGCACACTGTTTAAACTTAGTAATGCTGTCACGTTTTGCTTCGAGTTTTACATGCATATAAAACTTCTGTTAGTCTCAAAAGCAACGCAGTGTTGGACATTATAGATTACGCGTGATACTTCTAACTTGCAGAATTTCTACGCTTGCAAAGTTTAATGATACATACCAAATTGGGTTTCTCTTTGCCCGGTAACGTTTAAATGTTGTGCAGATAGTTTTTAATGTGCGCAACGCCAAGATCACGAGAGACATCTTTAACTTAATTAATGCCACATTCTACACAACAAACCAAATTACAATATAGTTGTATACACCTATACATAATTTAAACCATTCAACATCTTTTAGAACCATCAAAGGTACTTGAGTCCTCTTGAAATTCCATGTCCTTAATTAACCTTTTCATTCCTAAGTTTTTTAAGCTGACTCTTCCATTCTTGAAATTAGACTTGCAACTGATGCAAATAGGGTGTCAGACTAAAATAAAACTCAGAATGGCAAACAGTGTAGATCTGGATTTGAATTGATCTGCTGGTCTGAAAGGGTTAACAAAGGTTTCCAACAGACTGAAGTAGAAAAATTCAAATTCGGGTGCAAAACTACCAAAACTTGCTCTTCGTAGGTACATTTAATAACTCTATATGAGAGATAATGTCCACGAAATATGTATCATTCCCGTACTTACGAATTATCTTTGCTATATTTGCACATGGTAGATTTTTAGGCATACAATACAATATATTTTCATGTGCTTATCAACGTTCAATGATGCTGACAACTAATTAGTTTATACCCTTCAAATGCGGCTTTTGAGAATTATCTGAAACTTCCTTAACTAAAAACACTCACAAGGGTAATTCAAGATAGCAAACAAATGACACTCAGATATAAAAAAGGACATATCAGAGTTGTTTTCTGAACAAAGAGTTTAAAAACAACAACAAAACATTCTAATGTTTTTAAAACCTAAATACGGCTTTTGTTTATTCATTTCTTGTTGCATGTTATTCTTTTATTTGCGTGTGATTGCGTGTGATTACGTTTTTTTTATGTATCGTGACTGGCACTAAAAATTCATCTTTTCGTTACAGTAAATGGACCAGTCAATCCTTTCTCCTCTTCTAACGATAATTTTGTCAGAATTATCATTGGCTCAGTGGTTGGGGGTCTGGCCGTCGTTGGCGTCCTTGCGTTTGTGGTTTATATGTTAAAGTACAGGCGCATGCGAACTTCTTGTAAGTATGGTAGATAATGTGATTTTACTCACTGAAATATAATCACTATCGATCGTTTTTATGGGGACATGATACAATTGGTAGACGTTCCGCCATTTCCGCCAGGAAAAAACAACTTTTCTGACTTCCTGTTTGCTCTACCACACGCCAAGTACCCTCTTATCTTACACGAAACTTTTTCAGAAGGGTAACAAAAACTTTGATAGCGTTGTCTCCATCGAAAGTGTATCAGTTCCCCATAAACAACTTGTGTCTGGCAGATAAAAGACAGACAAAAATCAAATTACATTCCATACTCAGTAAGCTGGTAGCTGTTATTAAAGTATCTACGGACAGTGTAGATCAAGAGCAGCCTGTCTGCACATTCATGCATTTATGATAATATCGAATTTATCGTAAGTATTTAGATAAAAGTCTTGAGTGAAAACCAAGATCAAACGTAGATTTTGCCATTGTGCTGGTTGTTGTTATCGTGGCTCCCAACTCAGTCGATGCATCATAGCGAAAACATAAAAATCAAATACATCACTATGATAAACAAAGACGAGTGCTATCGGCTACTCCTACACCAAATTCCAAGTACGAGTTAAAGAAAACCAATCATTAAATCACGGCGGGCCATGCCAAAGACATATAATCAAGCCCAAACCCACTGGTTAAAGTTTCACAAAGAGACAGTCATTGAGTCTGAGGCCCGAACCGCCGTCGTGCAATTAAAGAACAAAGCATAGCCATCAACACTGATTGGGTTGATAACTAGAAATGCAAACTGCCGCATAATATGTAGGCTATATCCTATATATTTATAACGGTTAATTAGCTTTCTGAATTGTACCGAAAATTTAGATTTCCCCACATGTTTTTTTTTTTCTCTAATTTTGTAAATTAAGTTACCGTAAAATTCTGGTTCCGATCTAATATGTTGCAGAAGTTTCCTCACGCTGATACCGTTTTTCTAAGTTTTATCGCCCTCTTTCTGATTAAATGTCAAACTATAACGATAGTTTGAAAACATCTCTGCGTCGAGGTCTACCCGAACCTGAATTAAATGGCAACTTGGTCTAAAATTTAGAAAGATTGCTGGCCAAACTGATTTTATGGAACAATTAAAAACAATGCCAGTCGCTACAGAATGATAGATTAAAGCATGGATATTCTGAAATATCACACATGCATGGTTGTTAATCCAATTATGATTGATTACTTTGCTTCCTTTTTTAATTGCAAGGTAGTTGGTCAGTCCTCAGGCTAAATGACGACTCCTTTTTGAGTTTCAGATAGTTGTTGCTATTGAGTATCAATGTCTTTGGTCGTGCCCATCATGGTTCTGTTTCTGGTTCTCTTAATTACTGGATTCATATCGCCATTAAGCCCTCTGTTTTGTTTTATCACAATGATTTCGATCATATGTGTTTCATTGTAATGATTCACAGATGAGCTGGAAGGCTCCTATGCGTATCGAACACATATTTGTGTTTTAGAGCAGCACAAGAATTAAGAGAAAAACGAGTAAAACTGGCTACAGCACCTTAGTAGTTTTTTTTTCCTACTGACCACCCTCTCTCGCAGTTCTTCTTTGTCTATGCTTCGGATTTTAATATTTGGCTTTTGTTTTGACATTATTTGTTCATCATTTCTCTGTTTTTTTTTTGTGTGCCTCGGGAGGGTTGTAACATTTCCTGGGTAGCTTTACTTATATTTTTCGGCGCATAATGTACCGTGAATATTATTTTCTTGAGTATCTCCATATAATGTATATCTTCTCTAAACATAGTATTACAAAGTAAATCCTGTAGATGATCATAAATTAATGGTCCTCATTCAACGCAACGCTGATATCCTATCTTTTGATTTTTAACACACTAATTTCACTTCCCGCCAAATGACTGTTGTAAATATGTATTCGTAGTAACTATATAATACGCGTCGTATGAATGATTAGATGGAATGATAGATGAATGAATGAAATACATTGATGAAAACGATGAATGAATGAATGAATACTGCTGGTATCTAAGATGATATAATAATGTTCGAATATTAGCTTATGGCTATGATATTGTAATTGTTACATTTTTCAGATGAAAACATGAAAGAAAAGAACAAAGGCTCAACAAAGTTCAACAGAACAGTGCCGATTGACATCAGTGACACGAAACACGTTCAAAAGGTCTCCGAAGCATGAGACCTTGCATAGAGATGCTTTGAAGAGTACGAGTGTGCCACATTAAACTTTGCAGCATTAGTTTGCCCGTCGACTGAAAACAATGGATTAAATTCGAGAGATCATTCACTTGATGATGTTAAAAGGACATGATTGACTTAGTTGAGCAAACTTGACCACATTGTTTAATATGTGGACTGTCCAGGTTATTCTGCATCATCGTTTGCACACACAGTATTTGAAGTATCCGTAGGCTCCAGTTTTAATCAGACGCAGTGCATAATTACATTACATTGCCTGAGTCACTTAGAAGAACATAATAAAAAGTGCAATGTGAGAAAGGACCCTGACGTCATACGAGGGTCGTTCAAAAAGTTCTGTCACTAATAGGCTTCTTTGGTTTTATCCCACGTATATTTTAAAATGCTTCACTGCACTTGATTGGTGTGTTGAATAGCTGATGATACCCCATTATTTCGTGCAAATTGCTTTCCAACTGACCGAATTATTTAAAATTGAAACAGATGCAGTCATATACACTGACCAATTTACTTGATACAATAAGAAACGACCAAGCAAAGGATTGTCAGGAGTCCACCTTTTACATGATAACGCCTCCTCTCAAAAGTGTGAGGTTGTTGTCTTTTTGGGCTTCTGAAAAGGTGAAAGTTTTAAACCATCCACCGTTTTACTGACCTGAGTCCCTGTGACTTCTTTTTATTTCCATTGCTTAAGAAAATGCTTTCTGGAAATAAGTATACGACTAGAAGTTCTCTTGGCAACGCTATTTATCAGAGTCTCCAACAGATACCAAAAGAAGACTATTTGTCTGCTTTTCCCGACTGGGTAAAAAGCTTACAAAAATGTGTTTCAGTAAAGGGGGAATACTTTGAAGGTCTGTAATAAAAATATGTTTGATAAAACGTAGCACTGAAGTAATCCGAACCCAGTGACAAAACTTTTTGCAGGACCCCCGTATGCTAACCGAGAAAGCAAAACTATTTCAGGGCTTGTTTTAGGCATACGATAACAATCGATACTGTAGAAGGTATCGACGAACAATGAAGGTCCTGGATAACCTGGGACAGCGTACATTTTAAATCCATATGTTCAGCTCAAATACATGCATAAGGCATTTATGCGAGCCTTTCATCACCTGTTCCTTCTTCAGTTAACGGGGTATCACATTACAATCTGAGAAACGCAAATGATGTTCAAACTATTAACGCGGGAACTGCTTTGTACTTCAATCATTCCTACAATCTGTTATACGAGAATAGAACAATATACTAGACAATAATAAATATGTAGATTCAGTTGATTCTTTTAAACGACAGACAAGCCGGAATAAAACTCCAGTTCCAAAATATTTTTATACTGGTAGCAGAAAGTTACAATTTTGCATACTAGGCTAAGTACAGGTTGTAGCTCTTTAAATTATGACTTGTTTGTAAAATCTATTTTAGACACCCTTCTTTATTCTTGTAGAAGTGGCGATGTTGAAAACGCGGAACATTTGTTCTTATCTTATAACTTCTATCGGGATCATCGAATCGAACATTTTTTGGATAGTTACTCAATATTGCATGGCATCTCTACATGCAATTCTTTATGGTGATGAGTCACTCCCTTTTAAAACAAATCAAGTCATCCTTGAAGCAGTTTACAAGAACATACAGAATAGCAAAAGATTTTGAGCATTTGCCTGGTAAGACAGTAGTATCATCTAATCAAAATAAAACAGATCTGGTGTTTGATGAGGTCAGTATATATCTACGTACGAAATGATTAAGAGTCATGTGATAGCTTTCCTTCCCTGCCGCCCCCTCTCACTCAGAATTTCGTTTTCTATTGCCCTTCATTTTCTTTGCTTCCTTTTTTATTTTCGCTTTAACCATCATTGTGGTATAATGTTATGCTTCGTTACTGCAGTTTTGATTTTTTTTTCATTCTACTACAATGAATGGTTGTGTTTCTGATCACATATTGTCATAGCCCTTGAGATAATAAGTACCTTTGTAATAATGATAATCTGCTATGACGTAGTACAAATTATGCTTGTGTTTAGGAGAAGAACTAAATAAGCTTATGCTTCCGGTCTAATCCTATCGTTTGTGTATATGTCATCTATGTATGTATGGTCATTGTATTGTGGAAACTAGAGACCCAAGTGGGCCAGAATCGCTCACCTGGATTAGGCTGATCATCATATATGATATGTTACATTGTGCCATGGTGGCCATCTTGGATATCAGATCAGATAGCCTTTAGCAATTTAGAATCTGATGTTGTTTGAAAAGTTTCAGGATTGCCACCATGGGTGCAATCTTGGATATTGGAACTGAACGATTCAGCAATTTTAAATCTCCATGTCACCTCGATACCTCCCTTCAAGTTTCAGTGCAATCTGCCTTACAGTATTGGAGGAGATCTGGTTTGAAGAATTTCATGATGGTGCTATCTTGGACATTAGAACAGAATAATTTTACCAATGCTGAATTTCCATAACACCCCAGTGCCTCCCATCAAGTTTAAGCTCAATCAGACTTACCGTTCGGGAGCAGATGCGATTTGAAGATTTTCAAGATGGCTGCCATGGTGGCCATTTTGGATACCAGAACGGACCCATTTAAGTAATTCTAAATCTCCATGCTGCACGGATGCCTTCCGCCAATTTTCCGCTCCATCCGACTTAGTTTTCGGGAGCAACAACTGAAGACTTTCAAAATGGCCGCCATGTCTGCCAACGTGGATACGATTCTGATGGCGATGTCTAAAATGCAAAATGTTACTGTCAGACACACGGATGGGGGATGGACCATGGTCAACAGACCATAGCATAAGCTCCAGGTGAGCTAACAATAGAAAATCTTCAAAAATGCTGCTGCGGCAGCCATCGTGGATATCGTTACAAAATGTATTTGGTAATTCTGAATCTCCATGTAACCCCAATGCCGCCCACCATGTTTTGGCTCAATCTAATTTAAGATTAAGGAGCAGATGAGGTTTGAAGATTCTCAAGATGGCCACCGTGGAAATCGGACCAGAACAATTTCAGCATTCCTGAATCCTGTCACTTCGATGCCGCTAATCAAGCTTTGACTTAATCCGCATTACGGTTTGGGAGGAGATGTCGTTTGAAGAATTTCAATCTTAGATGTCGGAATGGAACGAATTTAGCAGTTCTGAATCTCTATGTCTCCCCAATGCCTCTCACCAAGTTTCAGCTCAATTTAGACATATCATTTGGGTGCAGATGTCGTTTCAAGATTTTCAAGATGGCAAATTTAGCGGCCATCTTCGATATCAGAACGGAATGATTTTAGCCATTCTGAATTTCTATGTTGCTCAGATGCCTCCCATCAAGTTTCAGCTCAATCCGACTTACGGTTTGGGAGGAGGTCTCGTTTTAAGATTTTCAAGATGGACGACATGGTGACCATCTTGGATATCGGAATGGAATGCTTTTAACAATTCTAAACCTCCGTGTGGCCCCAATGTCATCCACCATGTTTGGGCTCAGTCTAACTGAGGGTTCCGGAGCAGATGTGATTTCAAGATTTTCAAGATGGCCACCCAAGCGGCCATCTTGTATAGCCAAACGTAACGATTTCAGAAATTCAGAATCTCTATGTCCCTCTGATGCTTCCCATCAAGTTTCGGCTCAATCCAACTTACGGTTTGGGAGGAGTGGTCGTTTGAAGAATTTCAAGATGTTCGCCATGCGGCCATCTTGGATATCGGAACGGAACGATTTTAGCAATTCTGAATCTCTATGTCACTGTGATGCCTCCCATCAAGTTTCTGCTCAATTCTGTTTCGACTTATGGTTTGGGAGAAGATGTCGTTTGAAGAATTTCAAGATGGCGCCATAGCGGCCACCTTAGATATCGGAATGGAACGATTTTAGGTATTCTGCATCTCTATGCCCCTCCAATGCCTCCCATCATGTTTCGGCTCAATCTGACATATGGTTTGGTAGGAGATATTGTTTGAAGAATTTCAAGATGGGCGCCATGACGGCCATCTTGGATATCGGAACGGAACGATTTTAGCAATTGTGAATCTCTATGTCACTGTGACATACGATGCCTCCCATTAAGTTTCGGCTCAATCTATCATTATGGTTTGGGAGGAGATGTCGTTTGAAGAATTTTATGACGGCCGCCGTGGGTATGGGACGATTTTAGCAATTCTATCAAGTTTCGGTTGAATCCGACTTACGGTTTGGGAAGAGATGTCCTTTGAATAATTTCAAGATGGCCGCCGAGGCGACCATCTTGGATATCCAAACGGAAGGATTTTAGCAATTCTAAATCTCTATGGTCACCGTGATGCCTCCCATGGTTTCGGCTCAATCCAACACGGTTTGGGAGGAGATGTCGTTTGAAGAATTTCAAGACGGCCGCCATGGCGGTCATCTTGGATATCGGAACGGAACGGTTTTAGCAATTCTGACTCTCTATGTTGCCACAATGCGTCCTACCAAGTTTCAGCTTAGTCCGACTTACGAGATGACTTGTGAGTCTGGAGATGTCGAAAAAGTGAAAAGCTAACGACGGACGGACGACGGACGGACGGACGACGGACAACAGGCCAGGGCATAAGCTGACCTGGAGCAAAGCTCCAGATGAGCTAATAAAATATGTTCAAACCAATATAGTTTTTGGGGCCGGTTTACCGCCACCAGATTTACTATACCGCATTTCAACTATCCATTCAGCTGAAAAATATCTGCCTAATAACTACCAAAACCCCCAAAATAGTTCCCTGCTAACACTGATGATGCTAAATTCTGCATTTAAACAAATTAGTTTTATACCCGCCGTCGCCAACAAGTAGCGAATAGATGAACAAAAGCAAAGAAAAAGTCAGACTTTTGAAGAAATTTGATTTTGATCATATTGTGTACAATATCGGCGGACGAATATGAATACTCTAGTATTCCAGTAAACGAAACAAAATCTACAGCGTTGTCTAACAAGCAGAGGCGTTTTTAGTAATTTGCAATAGGAGGGGAGTTCCTCCAATGAGACACAGAGGGGAGGGTCAAAATCCACAAGGTGCGAGGAATTGATTCACCTATTTAATATGCTGCATGTCTTCTTTTCTTTCTACTTATCTGGTGCCCTAGTAATAGCTGAGCGAGTGGTGTTGCTCGAATTGAGCAATTTGCCCTTTTTTTTTTTTTTTTTTTTTTGGGGGGGGGGGGTGGGGGGGGGTAATATTGGCGGGACATTTCTTAACAGATCATAACCGTTAGCCTAAGTTCTACTTCAGAACATGCGAACAATAACAAAATTGATCTTAAAATACTTGCTTTCTACGATTATTATCAGAATAAAATATATCGCTATCTGGTGATTGAGTTGCTTCCCTTGTATAGGATCGGTAAAATATAGGCTAAGCATAGTTGTTTCTCATTGTAACGTCTAACACCCACTGATAAGATGAGTGATATCATTGAATTTCTATCAATACTTGATACATTGCTTTCGTGTAACGAAAAACAACTCATTAGATACTTTTAGGTTCGGATAAAAAAAAAAAAAATGAAAATCGCGCAGAAATTTGCAGGAATCTTCATTTTTTTTTTTTTTTTTTGTTTTTGGTTTGCTGAAACTCTCCCCATCCAGTATATTAAACTGAGAAAGGCCACCAGAAATCGTTGCAAATCCGGCGCTCTATAGTAATCTCCAAAATGAAAGCAGTTACCCTAGCCGCGTGTCAACTAACCACAGAAAAAGGGCACAGAAGGGACAATTCCCAAGCTGTCTTTTGACGCAACGAAGATGGCGGCCTATGGGAGTGCTTGTTTGTTTCCAAAAATATGGGAATATTTAGAGCTACGGATTTGACTGTAGAGAGATGATGATGTGACATCTTGAGCATCTTTAATTAGTTTCTTTATGTCGTCTGTAAGGGGGAGAAGTGCGCCGTCCGTCACACTGTTATTTGTAACCGGTGAACGGTGCGCATGTAAAAAGCCGATAGGGAGGTTTCAGTTTCCCATAATTGGAGTGAAAAGGGATATCTCTTAGTAAAGTGCAGATATCTCTTAGTAAAGTGCAGATATCTCTTATTGAAATACAGATTTTTTTATCTAATTTAAATATAGAAATGTATATATTTCATTTCAAATAAAGAAATATACGCATTTCAATCAGAAATACCTGAGCCTGCGTATGAGAAAAGGGTACTTATTACATAGGCGACCAGCAAAGGCTCAGGCAAGCCTGCGCATAAGCGCAGTCTTGCCAGAGCCTTAGCTGTTCGCAGATATGTAATAAACTTGTCTATAGCCCAAAAAGGGGACCGCGCATTGGCATTTGAAGAACTACAAATCTGAAAACCATAAGGTTTCTTTTTTATGGAAACAAAAAATACTTATTACAAGACATGGCGATGCATAGCAATTCATTGTACCCATTTGAAACAAACACTGCAAAGTTAAATAAAACAAAGATTTTAGAAAATAATAAAGTAAAATAAAGTGCGTATGAGTATAAATTCAATATATCAATAGCAACAGCACCACCACCAGCAGTAGTAGTAGAAGTTCACTGTAGTAGTAGTATTAGTAACAATAGTGCTGATAATCATAGTAATAATAATAATAATAATAATAATAATGATAATAATAATAATAGTGACGGTTGTGTATTTGTTAGAGAAAAGGATGTAGTAGTAGACGTAATTAAACCGATCAGTATATCCATTGATCTTTTACAGTGTATAGGTGTGTTAGCAGCAGCAACAGTAGTAGTAATAGTAGTAGAAGTAGAAGTAGTAGTAGTAGTAGTGATAGTTGTAATAGTAGTACTAGTGGTAGTAGTAGTAGAAGTTGTCGTAGTAGTGGTAGATATAGTAGTAGTAGTGTAGTAGCTAGGGAATAAGAAAAAGTAGTTACTGTAGAAGTAGTTGAACCCATCAGTATACCCATCAATTGTATACAGTGTACAGGTGTGTTAACCTTTTCCACCCTGAGTTTATATGAAATGGACGTTTCCATCACTGAGTAGGACATGGCCATTGTTACAAATAAAAATGTCAGTCAAAAATAACACAGAATGGCAAATAGTGTAGATCCTGATGAGACGGCTCATTATGAGCCGTCTCATCAGGGTCGATACTGTGTGTACAGGTATCTGGTTTGGTCTGTACTGCTGAAAGGATCTTTGCTGTTCACTTATGATTTCTGCATGTTGTGGTGAGGCTTCAGTGTAAATGGTACGTGTCCATCCCAGCAAAATAGAATGTGATAGCATATGTGAGACGCAATTCCTATGTTCAATATACGCAAATCATCATCACGAAAACATACCTATATAATTTGGAGCCCCTTATACCCCACTTTTATATAGTTAAACTGGGGTTTACAGGGGTATATATTATTTTTCTTATTTCTGGTGAAAAACATAGAATCTGGGGTACTCATTACAACCGCCTCGGCAAGGCGGTTCTAACAAATACCCACAATCTATGTTTTGAGCAGAAATAGGAAAAATATCAGAATTTTTATCTGAAAATTTTCAGTTTTTGGTGTGAAAAGTTTAAATATACTTGAATAGGCGTTTTCATAATGTCATGTATACTGATGCAAGCAAATGGATAGTACAGTAAAACCTCAATGACTCGAACACTGATGGTTCATTTACCGTGGCTGATTCGAGCTTGTTTTTGAGTCCATAGGAAATTCTTTCAATAGCTCAAGATACCTAATATTCAGGGATATGTTATGAAATTCTCCTATTTATCATGAAAATGATCATCGAGGCGATTCTAAAGCGTACAAAAAATATACCAATATTTTATAGAAGATCGAAAAAATATCCCTAAATTATCCCCAGTGACCTGGATCTATGATTACCCCTCAGTGGCTCGAACTACCATGTCTCGAACAAATTCCCATAGTCCCAAAGACCTATGAGCCACTGAAGTTCGACTGTAACATGACTTGGTCAAACGTCGCCATTTTATAGTACAATCGGGTTTGAAGTGGAACTAAACGGTTGATATCTGGGCTTCTTTAGATGTAACAAAAATCAAAGGAGCTTCACTTTTGTTCCAAACTAATTTTTCAGACTGTTTAGTTGACAGAAGTAAATAACGCGCTCAATGAGGTTCGCATTACGAAAACACCCTTATTCAAATATATTGAGAATTTGACCACTGAAAAATATTTTGGCAGAAGCCAACTGATCTGGATCTGCAACGTTTGCTAAGAAAGGGCATGTCGTGTTTAGCAAGAGAAGGGTTAATAAACTCGATGGTGTTACTGCCTGCACTTGTGATTTGACTTAACATGGCACCCGATGTTTAGTCATTAGTAACTGTCTATTACACTGGAACTATACGTTCAATGCAATATGGGGGGATATATCCAATGATCAATACTTCTTTGTACTTGGTTGCAAAATTCCAGCTTCTTCCAGGTTCCAAACACAGACTTCGTGTTAATAGATTAGTTAGATCTATGAACATTACATTCTGTATTGATGACTGCGACTGCCGTCGGATTAGTAGTGGTGTTTCGTGCAAAGTCCAGGACAGCCTGCCACGAGGCTGACGTTGAAATGTACTGAGATATACCTCGGCTTCCATAGGCTACATGCTGTTGTACACTTATATTTCCGCATGGGTTTTTGGCAGCTATGCCTTGCATTCGAGCATTCCATTCATCTGGTCTCAATAGTCGGAACAGGTAGTTGTACGGTGGGTAGAGCTGGTACATCGTATTTAAGCTGTCTGAAGTGCAGAACCGTTTAAAATTATCAGTGCATAAGCAAGACATATTATCAGTGCATATTCATGGTCACATTGGAAACAATATACGGATACTTCCTGATGTCATCCAAAAATAGTCAATCACGTAATTTGTTGTGCATTCAAAAAAAAAAAAAAAAAAACATATATGAAAGATAGTATACACAACCTGCCGAAATTTCGAGGATTAGTTCAGTAGGGCACACATATAGACCATACTCACACTATCGGAACGCACAGTAATTCTCTCCATTTCTTTCTTTCTCATTTCTTCCTCTATCTCGCGCACTGCACCGTGAAGCAAGTCTGGTAGCGATTCATGTAATGTACACTGTGTCGTTATTTATTGAGTATTATTGCATCGCGACCAGGCCCGCCTCACGACACAGTGCACGAAACCAAAAAAAAAAAAAAAAAAAAAAAAAGAAAAAAAAAAAAAAAAAAAAAAGAAATATTGTACGTTCCGATAGTGTGATACTTCTTCAGGTGTTATAACATAATATGACATAAGCCGCGTTTTGAGAAAGTCTACCTCAGGATATGCGATTATACAAACAAGGACAGACTGCTCAATCTAAAGATCCATTCAGAGAACAGATCATGACTTACGACAAAATTACGACAACATAGTAATCATACAATTAATATGCTCGGAACGGACAAAGGTGCATTTCAGACTGTGAGCAGTACGCAGCCTCACCTACACTAAAATTGTTCGAGCCGTGCGTCTAGGTTTAAAACGGTAGCTAAAACAAACGTGTATTTGATTGTGTCAGGAGATGAAAAACTTATTTCTCAAAGGCTGTCATAAGCACTGCATAATTATATCATACTATATACCATTGGTTAACATTAGGAGTTAAGATATAGTCAAGACCCTTCAAGAAGTAACCCCGTAATATTGGTCGCACTGTTGCACTATGTGAAAACAACGTCCGTTAGGTGAAGTCACAATAACAGCAATGATAGTACTCGTGGCTTGCAATTTTAAACATACTTCATAAGTCAAAGTTGCATCAAGCTTGAATCATAAATGTGTAGTATCGAATATACCGCAACGCAGGAAAACTGCCTTTCAGGAAGACAGTAACGAAAAATATGTACGCGTGCATGTTTAGAGTCGTAACATATCAAAAACTTATCCGATTGGACTGAAACCTACTTGACGTACAGTTCATTCTCAAACAGCGAAGGCTTTGTCGAGACTGCGCGAACGCGTAGGCTGGCCTAGACCTTTGCCTGAGCATGTGACGAGATGATTTTTTTTCCTGCGTTCAGTTCAAATATGAATATGATTCGTCTCGAGGTTCCCATTTTTACAGTGAACTTTGCGCCTTTATCACTCAACCATCTTATAACATGTTTCAAGTACACCAATGATCTACAGTAAGCTCGCAAATGTCGAGTCCTTTGACTGAATCTGTACTAGTCCATCGGCGAGGCACCACCCGGTGCAGCTGTTGATGTACCCGGGGGTCCAGCTGGGGGTGCTGCATTGGTCTTGGGAGCCTTAGGCACATAACCGAATGGTACTAAATCATTTAGTGAGTTGAGGCGGTGAACATCATCACTATGGTCCTTAATAAGAATCGTTCCATCAGACGACCATGCTCCCTGAATGCTCTTAGCCTTAACCAGTAAACGTGCCTCATACAGGTATTTACTTCTCTTTTTCGTCAAGTCCTCATTCATGAAAATACCCTCATAACCATTCTCCTTGAGTTTTGTCCTTAGATTGTAAAGTTCATTCCTGGTACGGTAGGTGGCAAATTTCACTATTATGTCAAGAGGTCTGGTCCTTTTGGTGTTGTTAGGGTTGTCAACCCTATGACTTCTATCAATGTCTTGTATTCTAAGGTCAGACCCGATGTCTGCAGCCATACGCAGGATAATCCCGTCAGTATTCTCTTTCTCCTTCTCGTCGAATCCAGAAACGCGAAGGCAGTTCCTCCGGCTATATTGCTCTGCCTTGTCAGCCTGGGACTCGAGAGCAGTCACCCTTGCCGTAAGCTCCGTGTTCTGTTTCTTGAGTTCGGCGTTCTGTTTCTTCAGAATGTCGATTCTGTCCTGCAAGCCATGCAAGACCCCGTCAACGATATTGGTTACCACAGTACCAATTTCATCCCGGAAAGTGTCCTGAAGGAGATCTGCAAGTTTTCGCATCTCCTGTGGCGGGATGACACTTTGTGATGTCTTGTCAGATGCCATGGCTGTAGTAACACTAACCGGCGACTCGGGTAATGGCGGTAAATCTTCTGGGTCTATTGAGTCAAGATCCGAGCTCTAATCTGTTTTTCTTTGTATCAGCCAGAAAGTCTGGTGACGTAAGTTCACGTTACTCTCGGTGTGGCTGTATTCACATCACTGCTCATCCCTTACATTTGGGCAGTCACTGTAGTTAATAAATCATCCGCGAGGTGAGGTCCGTTAAAGGTACCGTTAAGCACTCATACGAAAAGAGATATCAATTGTATTAATGCGCCGGCACTAAGAATGGAGACACAGAATAGAGTTTATGTTAGATAATATATAATTACATACTCAGTTTGTAGTTCCTTATTTATAGAATTCACATATCACAGAAATTTCAGAATAACACACACGAATCACAACATAACGCTCTGTTAACGTTCAGTTAGTATTGTCCACCAGAGTCGCTGAAACACTACATTTGATCGAAAGTTTATCTCCGCAAAATCAAAACCTGTCTTATTACAGCCACATTGCCACGTGTTTTTTCTTTTCTATTTTACCACCAAATAAAATGAAAAATTTCAGATAAAAACTTCTGATACTTTTCATATTTCTGCTCAAAAGAAAAAGTGTGGGTACTCGTTAGAACCGCCTCGCCGAGGGGGTTCTAACGAGTACCCACAATCTATGATTTTGAGCAGAAGTAAGAAAACTAATGTACACCCCTGTAAACCCCAGTTTTACTATATAAAAGTGGGGTTTAAGGGGCTCAAAATAATATAGGCTTGTTTTCGTGATGTTTCGCCTTGTGGCTGCTCGCTGCGTTTTTTTTTTTTTTTTCAGGTTTTGCTCTATTCGCTATCTTACTGTTGTGCTGAGTGGATCCTGTCTAGCATTGGGATCATCTTGTTGGGGAGGAGGGCGTTGTTTTATTTTTTGGTTTTCTTTGGTCCAGCGATACATTGTTAGAAATAGCTAAAGGAGTAGTTAGTTTTGATGACCTTGACATTTTAAAATCTATCACAACAGCTATAGTGACGAATTGGATCTTACCTTTACTTGCTATGTATGGCGTAAAACTAAAAGGCTGTGTTTCCACTAACCCGACCGACCCTGTTTCAAAACACCCGACTCTGCTATTTTTTATCAGTAAAAATGCAAAATAAAAAAAGTAAAGCACCGACCCTTAACAAAATACCTGCATTTTCATAAAATTACAGGCCCGACCCTGTTCTTTTCTGGAGATAAAATAGGAAAAAAAAAAAAAAAAAAAAAAGTTTCTCCTACCTACCGACAATTTTGTCAGCATGTTAGTGGAAACACAGCTATTTTTTTTTACGCCTAATATGGTAAAAAGCCATTTTTTAATGAACACAATCGAGAAGGTTAGACAATTGCTTCAGGGAGTGCCTAGAAAATGTTGCGCTGCGACTGCCAATTATCGAATATATAAGGTGCAGATAAGTCCATAGCGATGTGTGTGGGTGTGTGTGGGGTGGGGTGGGGGGGGGGGGGTTGGGGGGGGGGGGGCGGAGAGAGAGAGGGGAGGGGAGACAGTTTTTCTGATAAGACTAGGCGGACGGTCGATCAATATTGTGTGTCTGTTCTCTCTGCCTGAGTCATTTCAGGAGAAATGATACACTTTCAGGGACGGTAACTCTGGCAAATTCGTATTGCCTCCCGTATGAAAAAGGTTATATTCTCAAACGTTATACAATGAAAAAATGAAACGATATAACGGCACAGTGGCAATAACAGGCATATATACAAAGAAAGAAAGAACAACGACAACATTAGTTTTATACAATGTAGCGGAAAGTACTTTGTTGATTATAAGTTGTCCACTGTGTATAAGGATTAAGGACGAAAGGGTTGATCACTCGTAATATTCGGTTCAATCTCGCCCCACCCCCTCCACACACACACACCCTCCACACAACTCCCCAACGTCCCCGCTCTTCAGTAGTTATTCATTTAACGGTTCCAATGCAGCATGTTGTTGCAGTTTCGTTCTGTATTATTCTCAAACGTTATACAATGAAAAAATGAAACGATATAACGGCACAGTGGCAATAACAGGCATATATACAAAGAAAGAAAGAACAACGACAACATTAGTTTTATACAATGTAGCGGAAAGTACTTTGTTGATTATAAGTTGTCCACTGTGTATAAGGATTAAGGACGAAAGGGTTGATCGCTCGTAATATTCGGTTCAATCTCGCCCCACCCCCTCCACACACACACACCCTCCACACAACTCCCCAACGTCCCCGCTCTTCAGTAGTTATTCATTTAACGGTTCCAATGCAGCATGTTGTTGCAGTTTCGTTCTGTGTTTGTTAGAGTGCTGTATTGGATGTTGTTTTGTGTCATTCAAACTTTATTCGGTGTCTCTGTAGTCTGCGGTCTTTCCTTTATACAAATTGTGATATAAATGTGTAAACATACAATACGTACCGTTATTTGTCCTTATTTGTACAAAATGCACAAATATGTACTCGTGCCTTAACCAACTCACGTACGATAAGCAAATGTCGTGACGAAAACATCCCGATTTATTTCTATGTTTTGAAAAATCGAAACTGAAAGTATAATTTTTCGAAAATGATAAATGTAATACCTTCGCATATCTTCTATACTACTAAAAGAACGAAGTAGCCTCAAAAACTAGAAAACGGTAAAAACCTGCTGCGGTTGGTTGGTTTAAATTAATAACGATATTGTTCTTATTGATAAATTTTATATTTAATTTTAAAGAGTTTTCCAGTTTTTTTTTTTTTTTTTTTTTTTGTGGGGAAACAGACAATACTTTATTCAAATTCTCCCAAAGTAGCTTCTCGAATTTACCACCTTTAAATAGATTACATGCACATTGTAAATAAATCGGACGTCATCTAAGCATAGAACGGTGCGTATATATATGACTGAAAGTTCGGTATTCCCCGTGTGGCGTAATAGTCAATTTATACATTGCACGATGCTTCTGTAAACGACAAATGTGTGAACCGAATGAAAGAACAAAGTTTCGAGAACGTATAATGGCATACGTAATTAAGAATCCCTTTTTATTTTCGGAAAATTCATTTATTTCAAACTGCATAGAAAAATCTACCCAATACTTTAATTTTGCTCAGTTATTACTTTCCTCTGTGGCCAACACAGGTGAATTGCTGTATAAGCAGGCTACGTCGTACTCCATCTCAAACACCGCTGGGTCAGTCGAACCCAAATTGATCACCATCGGGTTCGAGCTATTGAGGTGCGACTGTAAATGGACCTAGCGGCAAATCTGCATATATGAGCCGTCGCATGACAAAATCAACAAAATGGCCTGTGTACCACGCGCAGTGAGCTGTGCATCTGCCCAGTCTGATCCGTCTTCACTGTCTGCATGTAGAAACCTTGGACCCTTAGCAATCCATCGAATGCGCAGCCAGACTGATGAAACGGTGAATATCCATGTTAACCTGACTCCCCTGGGTAGTCAAGTCATTTTGTTGGGGTTGTCATGCGCTGGCTCATATGGTTAAACCGTCCGAAATCAGCAGGCCGATTACCTACAAATTTACAGGCGCAGTGGCTAAGTTGCTAGGACGTTCGCCTTGCGTTCCGGAGGTTGTGTGTACGTATTATATGTTTACACATTTATATCACCGCTGCCAAGTCATACCAAATAATTTAAACTTATTACTGCAGCTGCTCTTTCGCTTGGCGATCAGCATTGAGCAAACGGAAATGGTCGGCCCGGTATATCGTGACTGGGTGGAATGTTACGTCATGTGTCTTGAGCGGGCTCTGAGAGCGTGGGATATTTTAGTGAGGCAATATATATATATATATATATATATATATATATATATATATATATATAGAGAGAGAGAGAGAGAGAGAGAGAGAAAGAGAGAGTTAATCATTAATAGTGCTAATGATTTGTTTATCTGAGGCCTTTCGACTTTCGCCTTCTTCAGAGGTTTTCTATTTAAAAACAATGACATAAAAATGTAAAATACAAATAAAAGTTGCATAAGTTGAAAAACAGATTATGCCCTTTTCGGGCCCATGTTATCTGGCCCGCTGCGACTTGATAACTGATCGTGTTCAGATATATGTGAAATGTAAACAATAAGCGTAAACACAACGTGCAAAAAGTATAAAGCTTATCTTTACTATCAACATTACGTGCAAAACGTATAAAGCTTATCTTTACTACCAACACCCCTGTGTCCATATACGCAATGTATACAATGCACATTAACTTTACACTGAAAGGGATATACACCAAACTGAGTGTTTGTCACCAATACGTGAGGCAAATGGGCCCAACTTACATAAAATCACATGAACAAAGCGTTCCACTTAAGCTGTCGCGTGCCCTGACTTAGGAACGATGCTTCCCTCTACCGATCGCCCTTGTTGATCCCATATGGCCATAGAGTGTTCAGACGTCGGATCCAATAGCTTTCTCTTGCTTTCCTGGTTCGATCTGTCCACTCCGGGTTATGGTCTAGGCAACAAAGCGTGGCGTGGTTGAGGAAATCATGTTCTGGTAAACAGAAGTGTTCTGCGACAGGAGACCTCTCGAACCGCTCGATCCGACGTCTGAATACTCTACGGCCATATGGGATCATCAAGGGCGACCAGTAGAGGGAAGCATTGTTTGTAAGTCAGGGTACGCGACAGCTTATGTTGAACGTTTTGTTCATGTGATTTTACGTAAGTTGGGCCCATTTGCCATAAACTTTATACTTTTTGCACGTTGTGTTTACGCTTATTGTTTACATTTCACATATATCTAAACACGATCAGTTATCAAATCGCAGCGAGCCAGATAACATGGGCCCGAAATTTGAACCTGTTTTTCAACTTATGCAACTTTTATTTGTAAAGTGTACATTTTTATGTCATTTTATTTAAAATAGAAAACCTCTGAAAAAGGCAAAAGCCGAAAAGCCTCGGGTAAACAAACCATTACACTGTTAATGATTAACTCTCTACATATAATTTAACGCATAGCATTTCAGCATCCTTTCCGGATCCAGTGCTAACAAAAAGATTTTTTGTTAGATGCTATGCTCCTTCTCTCCGTGTATATATATATATATATATATATATATATATATATATATATATATATATATATATATATATATAACAAACAATATTTTAAATCGAGAAAAAATATTTTTTTCCTGATTGCGAAATTTACATTTGAAATATTTTTGGTAATATATCAATAATTTTCTGGCAAAAAATACAGAAAACACGTGAATATTAGAAATGTATATTAACAAACACTTTCCTAATCGCTATAGTTTGGGCACGATCCCCTGTTTACAGTATGTTTGAATCATAAATACATGTATTATAGACTATGTAAAGTGTATATAATATGCGTTTCGGGATCGATCCCAAAATATTAAAGTCTATTGAAATACCTTCCGATTAAAAGTTCATGTTTTGGGATCGATCCCAAATAGCAATTGTTTCAGCTTTTGATAAGGAATACATTTTGTATTGTGTTAACCTAGCTTTTGGGCACGATCCCAAAAACATCATTTGTCGAAGTTCCTGAGATTTTGTTTGGGCACAATCCCAAATGATCATTTGGGACCGATCCCGAGAATAATTCAAAGTTGCTTTCGGGCACGATCCCAAAACTTTCCTCGAGAACTTTTCAAACTGGTTTTGGGCATGATCCCCATTTTCGTTTTGTATCCATCCTGTGAAGTTTTCGAATTAGTTTTGGGCAGGATCATAACACAACTTCTTCGGTCAGTTCCTTTAACTTTACAAACTAACTTTTGTGCACAGTCCCAAACATTTTCTTGGATAAGCACCAAAAACTTGAAGTCGGAGGTCACTTAATCTTTTAATATAGGGAAATTGTGGGTTTGCATTAATACACATTATGTTTTAGAGGATATATCCGTATTTTTGTTTCCGGACGATAACTTGAGTAAATGTCAATGGATTTTCACCTAATTCGGTCTGAACATTGATATTGTAAAGATCTGGTTTGGGAATTTTAATAGACAAATTTCGTTATTTTTTGACAGATTTATATGCAAGCAGTACGTCCGTATTTTCATTTCCGGATGATAACTTTAGTAAAATTCAATGAATTTTCACAAAACTTGGTGTGTGCATTGATATTGCGGAGGCCTGGTTTGGGTTGCTGGTGGGCAAATTTCGTCCATTTTTGACAGACTTATCTGCCTGAAACATGATAGTGGTGGGGTATTATCGTTTCACATTTTGTTGTTTATAAGTTCATCGCTATACAAGTAGGTTCTGAATAAGCGAGGGCATTTTGAAGTATGAAATCACTTATTTTTTTTAATATTCCCTGTTCCATGCCAGTCTATTACCGTTAAAATTGATGGTCACTATAAACAATAGCTAACAACATTAAGAAGTCGTTCCCCTTAAACTGCTCTAAGAAGGTTAATATGTTTTTTGACTGCAGATTTTGCGGCTGCTCTCGACTAGCACTCGGAAAAGCCGTTATTATTGGACGAGCGAATCCCAGTTCATTAGTTTTAAGGGGAATTTAAACCAGTTAAGCCCATCACATTGTTGTAGCAATATGAATCGAAGTTTATTCAACGTAATGGCGTCAACGTCCATTCAATGTTGTCGACATTAATTCGAATTTGTTCGTAAATGTGTATCCACTGTGACTAAAGTATTGAGTTATTAAAATAGCAAGAAATGCTCCTTCCTAGTACATTTTGCAAAGGTGTGTGTGTTTGTGTTTGTGTGTGTGTGTGTGTGTGTGTGTGTGTGTGTTCAATTTTACACGTGTTAGTGTGTGTGTATGTGTTCAATTTTACACGTGTGTGTGTGTGTGTGTGTGTGTGTGTGTGTGTGTGTGTGTGTGTGTTAAAGTTTATACATATTTGTGTGTGTGTGTGTGTGTGTGTGTGTGTGTGTGTGTGTGTGTGTGTGGTTAATGTAAATGAAGAATAACAAAACATGAAGTTATATGTGCTCTTATAACTTGATTATCAAGTCATCGATAGCATCGATAGTATTGTACAAACAGAGGGCAAGCGAAATTTCAATGCAGATTTAACATCTGTGGGCGATATGTAGGGCCCAGGCGTTAAATGTATCGTTCTTTCATTACGGAACTAGCAGTACACGCTATTCTAATAGTGTGGATGGAACTTGTATTCAGTTACGTCCAGGTTCCTCACCTTCACTATGGTTCAAAACAGGTATGTGTTGCGTCCATGTGGATATTTTGTAACACCAAATGAATAAGTATTGGTAACCAGTTAATCACAGATAAAGCCATAGTAAAGATAAAATGATTCAGAACCACTGCCAGCTATGTCAAATATTACAAAACACGCTTATATGATACCATAGGGTCTTTATGGCTGTAATTTTCTCATGAATAATAGCGATATCTTTCCTATTTCTGCTCAAAAGACATTGTTGTTTCCAGGACCCACAATCTAAATTTTAGAGCAGAATTAGAAGAATAACCTTTACCCCTTCTCACTTCAGTTTTACTATATAAAATTGTGCTGTGATAGGCACAAAGTCGCATAAGTGTGTTTTTGTGAAGACCCTGAATGCCCTTCTACACATATGATACAGACATTGAATTTTGATGATCTGCCACATAAACAATATGTCGTATCAAGTTCCAACGAACGTAAAAAAAGTCAGTATGTATGAATATTTAAAACTGGACATCTGTGGACTAAAAGGCAATGTTATTAATTTAGCATATTAATAGAAGAACAACTTTAGTCCATCTTACTGCAGATAGTATAGAAGCCTCTGTGACATTGTGTTTTTTGTAATGGTGTTTGGACTTTTGTGGCCTTAATTTATGACGTGTATTTTGGCATTTTAATTTTGCGTTTTAAGGTTATCTTGATTACAATGCGAAACAATCGAGAAATGCACATTTACTTTCAAAGAATTACAAAATAAAAAAAAAAAAAAAACAAAAAAAAAAAAAACAAAAAAAAAAACAAAAAAAAAAAAACGTTGCTATAATGTACCATTACTACTAGCGTATAAGTATACAGTAGCTTTTTAATTATCTTTTCCTTTTTTTTTTTTTTCGAAAAACAAACTTAAGATAATTCAGATACCATGAGAGAAATAAACATTTCTGAATTGGATGTTTTGTATTTTGAGTTTTGGGTTCTGTGTTTCTCTTGTTCTTTTGTTTAAAACAAAATGCCAGCAAATAATCGTGCGTCCTACTAGTAATGTGACGTATGTCATGAGAGCCATATTTGTTGTTCATTTTTTTTTTTTTTTTTTTTTTTTTTTTTGAAAATAAAAGCATGTGTCTGCAATATTTACTTTATAAAAAAGGTAAAATCCAGGCCAACATTTTTTTTTTCAAAATCCAAAAGATTTATTCATAAATGCAGCGAAAACTCAAAACTCAATAGTCAAAACACACAAGTAACAAGATAGACGCAAAAGTCAACACAGCATTTCACATAACAGAAATGGCTCATATAGGTGTCCGTAAGATAGACGCCATCTTTTTTTATTTGGGTTTTTCGGCCCTTCATGTTAATAAAGATATCTTATATGTAAAGATATCTTATATGCTATATAAGATATCTGAATACCTTAAATAGGATATAAGATATCTTATTTACTAAAGAAGATAGAAGATAAAGAAGAAATATCTTATATCCTATATAAGTTATCTGATATAATATATATCTACAGTGCATAATAAATAGTAAAACAGCTTGCCATACAAAACGGTACAATTTCGCAAGCAGTAAAATGTTCATTTCATTAGTTAGGTATCATGTTGACAGTCAAAACTATGATTGTATGGTTTACAGGTAGTCCTTTTATATACTTGAAGTACTTATCAAATGCAACGTTTATGTCTTTTAAAAACAAAATTCTGATCTTGATATAGCAATGGTCAGTAGAAATTGAAGTTATGATATTTAATTGCGTCCATTAAATTCTACATAATATAGCCGTTTTACAAAATTATTTCTAGGTTTGTCACAGTTCCGTGCCCACCTGTGGTGACGCAATGTCTTTCATCCATTATCATCCTTTGATACTTATTGGAATCTAGCACCATTTTACATATTAAAGAAGGCTTCGAATCTGGTCTTGTATTAAAGATGGCTTCTAAACCAAGTTCTATCAAAGCAATGAAGAGCCACAATGTGCTCCTTAAAACAATATACTACGTCGAGGACACATGGCATGTAATCATATCATGGTAGTGTATGGAAACTCATCAGCTAGGGGACATATATGGAAGCGTATTGGTACCCCCCATATATTTTTTTCTCGTGGCAATTTTTTTGTCATGAAAATGCAAAAAAATCGAGGTTTTACTATATATTTTTTTCCATAAAAGTTAGATAAAAACAATGTTATCACGTGTTCGTTATTTCATTTTAATTTTATTTCGTTATAGAAATTTTCGTAATTAAACAAAAACGACAATATTATGTGGTAATCTGTATTGTTTGAATATTTTGTAATGCACATTACAACATATGTTTTACGAAACAACGCTATGTTTTTTGCGGAACTGAAGTTAAAGATCTTGATATCTGTATTGTTTTATCGCCATACGCACGATCAAAAATCAAAAGGGGAACACTGACATCATTTGCCAATCAAAAGAGGCTACCAGGGGGACCGAATGCTTAGTGTCGGCGATAAAATCCTGCAAGTGTCCCAATACCCCAAGTAATTTAAGCGGTCTCATCTATTGCGGCATACATTTGTTGTGGCACAGCTCTATTAAATGGTTTGTCTCTTCGTCAGTATCAAGTTTTAGCCGGTGTAACAGTTTATCTTGCCCAAGCCCCCCCGACAAAATCCGGGCAGCTTGTCTCCCCGGAGGCAAGATAACGCGGGGTTTTGCCCCCCCCTACCCTGGGCAGCTCCCCCCATCCCCACCCCACCCCTCCTCCCCCCCCCCCCACACACACACCCAAGAAAACCTCGTAAACTCAGTTCAAAACAATATTTATATTTCATAACAAATTTATAACGCTCAATTATCAGAACAGTGCTAATGTATGTTTTTCATTTTTTTTTTTTATATTTCTGCATTAAGTTCTGTCAGGTGTTCTCGGGTGGGGGACAAGCTCCTCAGGCCAGGGTAGCTTCACCCCCTGGGGGGAGGGGCAAGCTGCCCAGGGTGAGGGGCATACCCAGGGTATCTTCACCCCGGAGGGGAGAAAAAACTGCACACTCCCCGTGTGGGGAGAGGGGAGGGGCAAGCTACCAAGGATTCAAGAGAAACCGGTACCCGGTTCGGTATGTTTATTTGTACACATTGTATCTTGGTACATGCGAGGGTACATGTACATTTTTACATCTTAGTTTTGAAAAAGGGATAATCATTCGGCCGACTTGTTCATAAAAATTGTGTATATGTATTTCAAAGCAAGGTTGAACATGTGTGCCAGACATTTTTCTTTCCGTTATGGTGACTGAGTACCGATGAAAGCCCCGTGTCTTTTAATTGCTTTTTAACCTATTTTGTTCGACCAAGTTTTCCCTTCAGTGGCCTATGTGACATTACTTATTCCTGCCAATAGATATAATGAGACAAAATGGTCTGCGATAATGAAACAACTCTTTGAAGTGCACGAAAAAACCTACTGGTATTGCGTATACAAATATAGCGTGATAAACATTCTACGCAGTAAAGAAAATGTCATACACGATCAAATATTTCGTGAACAATATACAGACATGTAGCGAATACGATATGTTATAACATTATCATATTGACTTATCACGATTTGTCGACAAAATTTTGTCGCCATATCATGTTATTATTATGTTTCTCTACATAAATTTATGTTGTGAAAAAAATATAAGAAGGTACCAATACGCTTCCATAGACATATTGTTTAAGTAGCATGCATAATAGACCCAAATATATGCAAAGAACGCAAACTGTTCCTCGAGAGAGCACAATGTAGACGGAGCACAATTTGGCTCTATTATACACATAATTGGTATATTGTTTGTATACTAGTCTAAGTAAATATCTTATGGCGGGGCAGCTGATGAATTTAACCACATTTTTCGTGGGCTAATTTAGGTTGTCTAAGCGGATAACCAGCACTCAGTACCCATCATTTCCCAAGCCACGAGCATCTGCCAGACTTGCTAGAAGGACGTATAATAATTCATGATTTCAAAGTAAGGAAGTTGCCGAACCAGATGATCGAACCACACATCGATTCGAAGAACGTACGTAGGTATGATACTTAAAACAAGGATGCGTATCTGCCGCCTTTCTGAATATTCACTGAAAGTTGTCACGGTATTTCAGTTTCTCTTCTTCAGTCGGATCTCGTATGTCTTTCTTCCAAAGGTATTTTTCTCCCACAAAACACGAAGGTCGCATGGTGAGCTGACAAAAAAAGAATGACACAGTTTTAAAGTGTAGATTGAATTCAAAAGATACAAACAATAAACATTACTTAAAGCAATAAAAATTGAGCCGTGCCATGGGAAAACAGCCGTTATTGCATAAGCGTACAGCATAGGTTCTGGCGAAACTTCACTTCCGCGCCGTCTCGCCTGAATTTGCGCTATTCACCAATATAAACTGCAGGCAAAAGGCACTATTCGCTCAAATAATCACAGTATTAGACTCACGAAGGGCCTGAGAATGTGCACTGAAACATTGGAAGATAGATGGCAATTATTTTACTGATCCTAGATAACTATATATTAAAGTAAATGTTTAATGTTGAAGCTCACAGAAATTTGCATAACTGAGTCAAATAATGTGCAGCTACTGTATAAATGCTTTACGTATCTATATCTGATTAGACAGTAGTTTCTACAATCGGCTAGTACAAACACCCTTTGTATGCCTTCGCACCGTATGACTTATTTTGCAATAACCATGGCTTGTTTAAGTACTCAACACAAATAAACATCAAACTATTCATCTGTTTTAACACATAATTATTAAAACAACATCAGTTAAGCTTTAAAATCGAAACGACTGTTTTAAAAATTACATTCATTTGATTTGTGCATAAATCATGCAAAGGTTAAGTTAAATAGTTCCGTCTGCTAGCTATGGAAGCGTATTGGTACCCCCCATATATTTTTTTCTCGTGGCAATATTTTTGTCAAGAAAATGCAAAAATATCGGATTTTTACTATATACTGTTTTCCATAAAAGTTAGATAAAAACAATGTTTTCACGTGTTCATTATTTCATTTTAATTTTATTTCGTTATAGATATTCTCGTAATTATATAAAAACGACAACATGATGTGGTAATCTGTATTGTTTGAATATTTTGTAATGCACATTACAACATACGTTTTACGAAACAACGCTATATTTTTTGCGGAACTGAAGTTAAAGATTTTGATATCTGTATTGTTTTAACGCCATACGCACGATCAAAAATCAAAAGCGAACACTGACGTCATTTGTCAATCAAAAGAGGCTACCAGGGGGACCGAATGCTTAGTGTCGGCAAGAAAATCCTGCAAGTGTCCCAATACCCCAAGTAATTTAAGCGGTCTCATCTATTGCGGTACATTTGTTGCGGCTCAACTCTATTAAATGGTTTGTCTCTTCGTCAGTATCAAGTTTTAGCCGGTGTAACAGTTTATCTTGCCCAACCCCACACTATCCAGGCAGCTTGTCCCCCGGGGGTAAGATAACCCGGGGTATTTTGCCCCCTACCCGGGGCATTCCCCCCCCCCCGCCCCCTCACCACCACCCCCCGTACACACACTCGCACCCAGGAAAACCTTGCAAACTCCGTACAAATTTATAACGCTCAATTATCAAAACAGTACTAGTTTTCATTATTTTTTTCTTTCCGCTTTAAGTTCTGTCAGGTGTCCTGTGATGGGGGCAAGCTCCACAGGCCAGGGTATCTTCACTAAAGGCAGCTTCACTCCCCGTGTGAGGAGGGGGAGGGGGAGGGGCAAGCTACCCAGGATTCAAGATAACACCCCGGAGGGGAGACAAACTGTACAAAGGCAGCTTCACTCCGCCCTGTGAGGAGGAGGAGGGGCAAGCTACCCAGGATTCTAGATACAACGGTTCGGTATGTTTATTTGTACACATTGTATCTTGGTACACGCGAGGGTACACGTACATTTTTACATTTTAGTTTTGAGAAAGGGATAATCATTCGGCCCACTTGTTCATAAAAATTGTGTATATGTATTTCAAAGCAAGGTTTATCATGTGTGCTAGACATTTTTCTTTCCGTTATGGTGACTGAGTACCGATGAAAGCCCCGTTTATTTAATCTATTTTGTTCGGCCAAGTTTTCCCTTCAGTGGCCCATGTGACGTCACTTATTCCAGCCAATAGATATTATGACGACAAAATGGTCTGCGACAATGAAATAACTCTTTGAAGTGCACGGAAAAACCTACTGGTATAGCGTATAAGAATATAGCGTGATAAAAATTCTATGTAGTAAAGAGAATGTCAAACACGATCAAATATTCCGTGAACAATATACAGATATGTAGCGAATACGATATGTTATAACATTATAACATAAAATTTTGTCGCCATATCATGATATTATTATGTTTCTCTACATAAATTTAAGTTGTGAAAAAAATATAAGGGGGGTACCAATATGCTTCCATATTTTACAACTCAAAACTCGCTTTTCATAACTGGAAACTCGCTTTTTATAACTCGAAACTCGCTTTTTACAACTCGAAACTCGCTTTTCATAACTCGAAACTCGTTTTTCATAACTACTCGCTTTTCATAACTCGAAACTCGCTTTTCTCAACTCCAAACTCGCTTTTAACAACTATAAAGTCGCTTTTCTCAACTCGAAACTCGCTTTTTACAACATCGAAAGTCGGTTTTTGCAACTCGAAACTCGCTTTTCTCAGCTAGAAACTTTAGAAAAAGAACTCCTCATCATAATGACGGTATTCCTAATGTATTGTACATATATAAGCAAAAGACCACATGTTCTATCAAGACATTTATATACGCATGTGTTTGCACAAATACTGATTAAAATGTACATTGACGCAAAGATACGTCATTTTTATTAGTCTGTTTTTCCGAGACACATTTAAATACCTGTATGGAATTTCTTCCTTTGATAACTTGCTACAAGGAAGTTATGTATATATGTAATAGTTGTCTTCGTG